>VWZN01016996.1:9288-34416 GCA_013396955.1 Regulus satrapa | reverse complement strand
CCAGAGAAATTAGTGCTGCTAAGCCTTCCCTCAGCCTTCTGGACAAGGCTGATAATAGGAAAAAAATGTCTCTCTTATAATTCATGAAGCCTCCTAAAATCAGAAACATTTCTGAATACTTTATTAAATCTAAAACTCATTTGTAAGATCCCATCTAGGTTTCATCTGTTTATTAAATCAGGTTTCATCTTATTTATTCATCTATTTATTAATTGTGAATCTTATTTATTAAAACAGTTTTTTTGGCGTTAAATGGTCACTATTAAAACTCATTATCTTTGATAGTAAGAATGCTAGAAAACTTTTATTAATTTTTAGAAAGCATGTTAAAGTAAAATATCCTTTAAATAAGCAATTCATATAACCAAACTTGTAATATATTCTGAATCAGCCATAATTACTTTATAGAAATTGAAAATGTTACTGAACATTTATTCCAATTGTTATTGGAATCTTAAATCAAACAATTTTTGAAATCTTCTAAATATTTTCCTACTTGAAATGAGACACAGACTACTAGAGTTTGAGCCAGGCTCATTGCCTTTCCTTTCTATCTTAATTTCATCATGTCAAAGATTGTAATAACAATTGCCAGAGTAATGGTGAAAGACAGATATCCTACAAAGGATTTTAATCTCAGAACTTGAACTCTATCCACAAACTGGTGTTCTTTTCCCTCTGAAGTATCTCCTTATAAAACCTCTCTTTGCTTTCAAGTTTGTTATCTCTCTAAAAAGCTGCTTCTAGTTCATTTAGATTACAAAGGAACCCTGATCTTTCAATGTCCTGAGACGGAGTCTTGTAAAAAAAAATCCCTTAATTTTATTTCATTAGGAATATAAACTTTTATTCTTGGATATTCCTGGAGTGGTCTATCTTGGAAAACTAATTTTAAAGCAGTGGATAGAAATCCTTTACTTCACAGTACTCTAAATTGTGAATTATACCCTTACACCAAAATTCCAGACTGTTGCTTAAACAAATTGTATTCATCTTTAATAAAGACTGAGAAAGTCCATCTCTTGTAAAATGGTCAGGACGTTTTTGAGAGACTTTTTTGAAGATGTAGTATTTTATTTTTCCTTTGAAAAGAGCTTCCTTTTTGGGAGCTCTCTAAAATGAGTCATAGATAACTTGGAATTGGACTAGCTCTAAATTGTATAACTTGTAGAAGACAGAAAGATTCAAACAATAATGGGTTTCACCCTCTTACTTTTTATTAAAAACCAAAATAAAAATGTAAAATATGGAAGAATAGTCCGTATATCCTGTATCAGACAAAACAAACAGACAAACAAGCTATCCCAAAACCACCACCAAAAAGATCCAGATTACCCTGATAATCAACTAAAGGGGATGGCTAGGGAAGAGTACAAACCCAGCACTCAGAGGTTATCCATCCATTTAATATTTTCCAAACTCCAGGCAGTTTCAGTTCTGGGGTTCTCTGACCTCTAGCATGACTATTGTACTCAAACCCATTTAACAGAGGAGGTGTTCTTACCGTGGGTTACCAAAATAGACTTTTTGCTCCCAACACATTTTTTTTTTGGACGGGAGCCAGATAGCTCAATGACCTGTTCCATGAAGAATAATGTCTACCGGAAATTGTCTCACATCAGCTTCATCAGATGCTCCATTGCTCCAAATTTGTAAGTCAGTACAAACAGTTGGACACCATCTATTGCGTCATTCATTATTTTGAAGACCTACACAATTTTCCTTTCAGTTATTTAATTTAGAAACTGAATCCTTACTTTTTGATAAATAACTTTTTTTTTGACTGTCACTGTTGTTCTGCTTAAACTTTCTACAATTCTACTATCTCCTTTATGAAGAAAGTATTCAATGTGCTAAGAATTGTTGCATTAGATATGCCAGAAGTTATTAGAAACTTTTTATTATCTTATCACTCTATCTTTATGCCTTTCTCATATGTGGGTGTACCTCTTTTGTGTCTTGGGAGCCAAAAGATTTGTATTAGTTTCTCTAATAGCCTTTGCACCTTTTTTATTTTTAATTATTATTTTATTAATTAACAGAACTGAAATTGTTTTCTCTGCCTCAGAAATCATACAAAATTGCTTCCCTTGCATGCTGTCTGTGAAGGTGTGATTTCTGGAGTAGTCACACATGTAACAAGTTATAACTCCCTCCCACTGTCCATTTCCTCATGCTGCTTCCACCTGCAAAGGCTCAGATGCCCTGCTGAGAGGTTACCTGGGTGTGCTCAGCTACACAAATAATATGTAAACAGAGCCAAAGCACCTTAAACTGCAGTGGTTTTGATAGTAATGGCCAAGAAAATGTGTATGACTTTAAACCGTGTCTAAAACAGAGTGCCCTTTTCAATAGCATTAGTTGGTGGTTTGTGTGCTTCATAGCTAAAGACTTACTGGATAGTTCTTTTTTCACTGAAAATATTCCTCAAATATGAACTGAATAAGGACAAGTATTCCTGTTCGTTCTGCTATTTCTCTACATGGGAAAACACTTATCTCGTGTCTTACCATTGGCATCTTTGCTGTTGCTGGCTTTGACGTATATCCTCTTGTAGGCTTGATGAATAGAAATGTCTGAAAATGGTGTCACATAACCTAAAAGTGGAGTAACATCAGGCAGTAAACAATAGCATGAAGTGCTATTAAGTCTGTAGAGTAAATGCACTCAACATGACAAAATGAGGCAACTGATGAAATTTCACGGATTTATGCTAGCTGAAGTGAACTGATCCTCCACCAAAGTCATTCAATCACAGTTCTCTTCAGAGCTCTTTATAACATTACTAAGTTCTAGACAAATATAGATACAAGTCTGAGTTATGTTTTCAAGCAGATAGTGTATTTAAAATGAAACAGAAATATGGTAACTAACATATTTTAAAAACAAAACCTATAATGAGCTTTGAAAGTAAACTTCCCATCATAACACAATTTCATGGTGATTGTAGGGCTATTCCTAATATGTCAAAAGATGACAAAATATATTATAGGAACTTTTACACTCAGCAAGGTGAAGATATTTACATATAGCGATGGTTATAAAACGCTTTCTAATATTTACAGCATACAGTCTGATAAATTATTGTTATATTAAATTATAAACAGGATATATTTTTACTAATTGTCATCTTATTATTTGATTACAAGAAACAGGTGTTTTATGTGCAACACACAGTAATCCTTAGAGAAAAATCTATATTAAGGAAGAAATGATTGTGACTTTTTCTTTTAAAGAGAATTGGGTCATTATAATAATTTTATGGAGAAACTAGGCCATAACTCGCTAAATCAAGGAACTGTGCCTTACTTATTAGTGGGATTTGATTTTCTAAAAACTTCCTGAAGTGTAAATGCTCATGAATGTGCAGAACTATAAACTGAACAATTTTTGCTGCAATGACTATAAATATGGACTGACTATTAAGATAACTGGGGCAGAGAATTTAATCTGAAAGTCACCTATTAATATAACTTGATCTTAGAGTGAAATATTTCTTTGAACTCATCATTTTGATGAATTTTTTTTTTTGCCACTGCATAGGATAACACTCACATTGGTCCTTCTTATTCAGTGTAAATGTGTAGGACCTCCTAAAATTCTGATGATACTCAATAAAATGAGAAAGAAAAAAGAGTGGGCTATTAAATATATTTTAGTTTATCTACCATTCTTAACCAGACTGTGGAAACATACAAAACCAGAAGAAATATTTTTAAAAGTTAAATACTATAGTGGTGTAGTAGTTTATATATTAATAAAATGTTTGCACACATGAAACATTTTCATTGAAGGAAATAGATCATCCTGCCAACTAGTAATGATAGAAGTTCAGCTTGTCCTGAAAACATTGCTGGATTGCATGAAGAATTTGTATTCACTGTGTTAAACACTGTAGTATTTTCCAGCATATTTTAAGGCATTGTCACTTTAAATACAGTTTGAAGTGATCCTTACTTCATTAAAGCATTAAAGACTGGTGGAAGTCTGAGACCATCCTTTTTCCAGTAGAATGCTGTGCGACTTCAAATTTTGGCACAGTAAAACCAGGCATTTACTGTACTCATTCTATTTTCTTGGCGTTCTTTTTAATAATGTGACCTCTGAACATACCATTAATGATGGATTAATGACTCTGCCAAGTCTACTTACAAATGAAGGATGGAGCTACTAGAATTTTATTTTCCTTTTTTACCTTTTGAGGAAAAGCTTAGGTTTTCATTAGAACATTGACATGCAGGCTGATTTTTCTCATATTTTTATTTTTAAAAAATCAATATGGTTTTGCAATTTCTCTAGAGAGAAAGACAAAAACTAGTTTAAAAAATAGCTTTTATCATTAAACATCACCAGTCTTCTGTTAATCCACCTATTTCCATGGGACAACATCTGTGTTTCTTGCTATCTCATCCACAAAAATTTAACACTGTTTTTATCAGCTGCTGATAAGTGCTGTCATAATATAATATTTTTCCTCATGCACAGAACAGTTTTTCATCCTTAAGGATGGCATAACTAATTTAATTTACTCTAATTTAATTTTATTTAATTTCTACTGTGATATCTTCTGTTTTGTTTTGGGATTTATAGATACGTCTCAACTCAGAATACCAGCTAGTAGACTCAAAATTCTTTAAACATATGTATATCTTTCCACAAGCTTTATATATAATTTACCTGAAATTCCCTATACCAATCTCAAGGTATTGTCTGTAGTGAGTAAAGGGGAATATCTGCTTCTGCAATGTGACTCAGATCCTAGGGGGACTAAATTTCTCTTAAACCTGCCCCAGAAACATGTCTGATTTCAGTAGTAAAGATAAAAGTGAGGACAAGTTCTTATAGTTATTAGAAACTTCAGCAAATTAGCCTTTTTCTTTTGTAAGCTAACTTTAGTCTGTGGATGTCATAAAAAAATTGAAAAAATTCACTTCTGATGCAAGTAACTTTGAAGCGCTTAAAAATGGTATAGGATTTTGTCTTATGTCACCTATATGAAAATTACTCCTAAGGTACTCAGGAAAATTGGGTTAGTATGTTTTTTTAGTAAACATCTATAATAGGGTCTGAGCCAAATATTTCATTGTGGCAGTCAATTCAATGTCAGATGAATGGCAATCTATTGTTTCTTCCCTAGTCTCTGATACCTCAAGCCAAGCACACTTGACTTTCATATGTCATGTCTCTAAGACCAGGCTCTGTTAATGCAAACAAATTTAACATACCAAGAAATGCATGATTATCACATTTCATGATTGCATTTTGTCCCTTTCCTTTTTCTGTTTCTTTCTTTGGAATGTGGTGCATCCTGGTTTTCTAAAACATTTACTAAGGTCCTCTGAAGATGAGACACGGGAGGCACTGGGATGAGTATTGTAGACTTCATGGCCCGAAATGCAATGAGCCTCTTGAGAATATTTCAGGGCATTACTTTATTCATGAGCTAAAGGCAGTGACTGCTGAGTGAACAGTGATCATCGTAGTATACCCAATGGGTTTGAAGCTTCTTACAAGGATATGCTAAAAGCTTTTAGTATTCTCTCAGCTTGTACAGAACCCCTCCATTATTTTGTGTGTTAAATGAATGCAAAGTGCACTCATCTAAAAATCTGTCTGTCCAAAAATAATATTTTTTGGATGAGGTACTTGGAGAATAGAGAGGAGGAAGAAAAAAGACTTCTTATGCTTTGACATAAAGTTATTTTATTTTATGTGCATTAGGAAAACTGGAGTCAGCATAGGGTTTGGGGATTTTATCTTTCTTTTATTTTTAGCATAAAGGAGTAGTGTTGAAGTTAGAGATGCTGCCAGAGAATATGGTGGAAGAGCAGTAAGAAGAGCAGTAACCATGAAAGGCATGAAAGGAAAGGAATGAAAGGAAACTACTGAAAATGGTGGCTTGCAGTAACCCTTGTCTAGTGTGGGTTGCCAGTACAAAGTTGGATACCAGCTAGAAATTTATACAATTTAAAATACATTTATGCAGCAAGTTCCTTCGGCTGATCTCAGAGGACTTTGCTACATCACTGTAATGCAGACAAAATGAAAAGTAAACTGAAGAGAAGAATGCTTCCTTTGCTTTTGAAAGATCATTAAATGGCAATCAGGTTAGTGGGGTAAATCTAGATATGCGGTCTGGTTTTCAGTTCCTTCAAAATCATTCAGGAGACCTTAGCTGTAGTTTACTTCAGAATGCAACGGCCATTTGTTGCAATTCACCTCTGCAGTGGACTTTCAGAGCTCTGGGATGCAGATGCAGGTCCCTTTGCACTCTGAGCCTGTGCAGTGGGAGCTGTGTGCTGACCCCTGCTCGGGAGTGTGTCAGCACTGCCTCTCTGCAGCTGGCACGACACCTCTGGCAGAGCAGGGTGCAGCCAGATCCTGGTCAGGAGCAAGAGCCTGAATTTCAGGTGATGTGTATTGCCCTCTCTGTTGCTAAACGAATGCTAAACTTATCTCAGACTTCACAGCTGGGCTGTATACCAAGATACATGATCACACAATAACTTTCTACTAATCTTAGAAATTGCAAGGGGAAAGAAGGGTGCGAGAAGTTCTATTTCAGTCCAAGAAAAGAAGGTGATATTAAGTCCCGTATGTATACGTGGAAGGGGTTGTGGTTTTGTTCCAGAGTGCTGTGTGGCCATATGTAACACAGTGGTTGTCCTGTATGCTCTAGCATGTTCCTTCATGTAGACACATTGCTAGGGTATGAGAAGTTCTTCAAAACCAGCATATGTGTATGAATTTAGAGCCACATCATCAAGGATATTCAAGCGACTAATTCTGACTAATTCCCACAAAAATATATTTGGCTCAGAGTACCTCAGTGCCATTCTTCCTTTGATGCTCCTATAATTTTCAGTAAGGACAGCATTTAAATATAATATTAATTTACAATTTACCTTGTTTACAGAATGGGTGTTAATGCCACAGACAATAAGTAATGGCAGCTCTTGATAGGCAATGTAAAGGATACGTATCTACTATGTCTTTATCCATCAGTACTTACAAAGAATGAAAGTAGTGGATGCATTGAATTTCAGCTTGACTACTTAATATATTAGTCTTAACTTTCAAACCAAACTAAAATCTGGAGGGAAAATTTTATTTCCTTGCTTGAGGTCACTGCGAAATACAATTTCTATCTCTCAAGAAATTCTATCATTTACAAAAAATTTGGTTTGAACCCAACCCGAGCCCAAACCTTCATATTTCAGTAGCAGCAAAAATTGAGTATTTCTGAGTCTATTTTCAAACCTTTAAAATTTTTTATTGATAAATATGTTGTAAATTTAACCCATTCTCATCAAAAGGAAGAATATTTAATATCAATAAAATATAATATTTTCAGACTATATTATTGAAACTCAGGAAGTGTTTGGATTTCATGTGGGACAAAAACATGCATTGTGATTAAGATAAAAATATTTTCTATCTCTAATGTTGTAATTTGAAACATCACAGATTAAAAAAGAGATATCAATTAATTACTATTAAAATAGGCTTATTCAGTTACTCATCTTGCATCCTTTCAGACTTGCATGTCTGAAGAATTTAATAATGTTTCTTTGTTTTTGTTTTTGTTTTTTTAAAGCATAGTAGGTTTAATTTAAAATAAACATTTAAAGGGAAGACAGGAAAGACCAACCTTTCAGTAACTTACACCCCTATGCACTTTTTTATATTTAGAATTTTCTGAGGTGACAATTGTCTCTAGAAATATTAACTCATTTTCATTAATGTTGGACTATTACAAACCATTAAAAAAACAGACATACTGATGTTAGATAAGACTTCAACATTTTTTGTTGGCAAGAACATAAATGAAAACTTGGCCAAAGAATGCTTATTCATGAGTGACAAACAGAATTCCAGATAATGCTGGCTTCCTCATGATAGTAGAAATCCGGGAGCATGAAAATGAAAGTTTAAATTATATGAAGTCAAAGGTGCACCTTCAAGGAAAACACTTGATTTTTCATCTTCCCTTATAATTACTTAGTGTACGTCTAGGAAAAACTATCTCTTCTTTCTAAAAATTCCAGAGGACATCCATATTTTATTATAGCAGATTTGTCACTGGTTAAACAAACCAGCCTAAAGCAAGTCTGTGTTCCTAGCCTCTAATAATACGAGGGAAGTTTAAAATATTAAATGCACCCCCTTATTAATCTGCAAGTGGATGAGTATTTCCAAATGATGTTAAAATGATAAAAACATGTATTAAACAAACCATCATTAGTTGCTAAAATTTCCATGCATTCCTTATTTAATAAAATACTTTTCAGTGTCAGTCAATGTTTTCAAAATGTCTCTTAAATAATAACAGTATCTGTCTTGATAAACTTGAAGGATGACTTTCAGGAACAGTGTTCCCATTAGCCACCAACATTTGTTTTAGGCTTTGGAGCAACCTATGTTGATTGGGATATTATATAAGGAAATAAGAATAAATGTTTTTATAAGCTTACTGAAAAGTAAAGAAGGGTCTCTTGGCATTACAGACAAAAATACAAATACAGTAAATATTAAAACAAATATTAAAGACCAAACTAGATTTAGTTAGATAAGTTTGGATGCAAACTTGGCATTTGCAAAAATGAATATGGAGGTTTTAGAAAACTGATGGGATTCAAAGAATTTCTAGAACCTTTATGCTGCAGAAGCCTTAGACAAACATAAGGGTTTCTGTGCCCTAACTGAGGAATGTAGGTAATCACAAAGTGCCACAAAATTTTGATTAGTTCTTTCACAAGCAAGTCTCTTGTGAGTCAAAATTCTACAATGAGTTTCATCTTAATATCAGAATATTGTGGAGAATACAGAGCTGCTGCTGATCCTCAAGAAAAGTATCACTGGCTTCTATGTTGCCATATCAAAATCTGAATCTGTATACTTACAAGCCATCAGCTCTTGCTCTTCTATGTCGAGTGGAAAACTCTGGGAAGGAGCCTACAATTTCTAGAATACTTAAATTACTGTATTATTGCCTTCATGCCTCAGTTATTCTTATAAATTGATATTTTTACCTTTTTCTGTCCTGAAAATTATCCCTACAGGCTTGTTAACTGAGAGTGGATGGAAGATTTCCATTACAATATATTTGATGTACCTACCCCAGAAGAAATGGCAATTTAAAGTAGCACTTGTGCAGATGTCAGCCGAATTGAATATTTCAATATACTAAAGAGCTTGAATTTGTGAATATCCAAATAGCATTGGAAAAATGAAAAAAAGCTTTTGCTGCCAACCTTGTGTGGCTGCTGCCTGCCTGTACAGCAGAAATGTTCACTAGTACACTGTTGTTCAATTTTCAAATGATGAGATTTTTAGGAATAAAAATAGAAAAAGTATGAGGAAGTATAGGTAGAGATCAATTAGAAGTATTTATAATTCCTCTTAACTTAGTTTGGATCTGCAAAGGGAAGCAATTATGCCAAGAATATACTTTGCTTAGAATGGTAGACAAAGATCTGCTGAAATGAGGGAGTGCACATGTGAGAAATCATATTTAAAGTTTGAGCCATTCTTCAGTATATGCCTGCTTTGGACAAAGGAGTAATTCCTTGAACACCTCTGAATGTGTTAACTGGATCTTCTTGACTCTAATGGGAAACTCTGTAGCCAGTGTAGCTATGGATAGATATGGCATTATAGATCACTTAAATGGGATTAATCCCTTTGGATCAGAAAAATTTACACCATCTAAACACTGTCTAGAGCACAAGTAAAGACTAGGGAATATACTAAGATCTGGCTGAAGACTCTTGTCCAAATGGAGTTCATAATCAGAAGAGATGATAAACCTAATCACTTCAAAACTGGACCTGGTACATATATATATACACATAAAACTATTTGCCAAACATACAGTAATGTGAAAAAAGAACAGGACTTGACTGAAGATATTCTTTCCTGTCCTATACTGTATTGAAGTAAACCTGGAGAAATTAATTCAGAACTTCAGTTTTAATATTCATATAAGTTAAAACCCTCTCCCACAGTTATACAAAATTTGCTATTTATAGTGAAAAAAAATCCTTCAAATAAATGCAGAATGAGAATACACTAATAATGTAAATATAATGATACAGTGAAACCAGTGAATGCTATATTTTTTCCTACCTAATATGTATGGTAAAGTACTTCATAAAGATATTAATGGTTATTTTAGGTGTGCATTAACTGGCTACCCTTATAATTTTCATCCTAATTGTTGCTTTTCATTCCTTGTCAGACCTTTTCAGACAACAAAAAAATCCCTCGTGAATATTTTAATGACTAAATAGAGTACACCTTATTGTATATTATTTTACAATATTTTGTCAACTGACATTTTGTTCATGAGAATGAGTGCAAATCCCACAATGGAAATTGGTATTGTTCATGCAAAAACCCAGACCAGTAATAGATTCTATGGCTTTCTCGAGCTGTTACTTGTTACATGCCTGTTTAAAAAAAAAATCACATATACACTTGGCTCCAAAAACAATATCATAAGACTTAAGTAAAATGTTAAATAAGATGAAGGAATGCCCCAAAATAACTGATTATTCTGAGATGTGGAAGACTACAATCCATTTAAATAATCTGATCAATGATTAAGTATTTGCAGTGTAAATAATTAAGGATACAAACAAACCACAAAGAGGCATTAAAGAAATAAAAGCTTGCATGGTCAGAGAGAAACATACTTTTAAACTCTTTGCTGGTTTGTAATAAAACCTGTTTACAGATTGTGGTGTTGGCTTTCAAGATCCTAGAATTAACAGACAAGGAGAGAGAAGAGGAGAGAAGCTGAAAATTGTTTTGTTTCATTCTGGTTTAGTATAGATGCCACCTCTACTGATTGTACTGGGGCATCATGGGAGTAAATTCTCAATTAAACCTAATAATCACAACACAAAAATCTGCAAAGTATTTGAACGAACACATAAATACAAAAAGCCTGTGATCTTATTTAGGAGCTTGGGCAAAAATATATGCTGATAAGACCTAGCCTTATGTTTTACCTTCTGCCCCTGCTTGTGGTTGTTTTCCTTCACCTTGAAACTATATTCTAGTTTTCCCTTTGACTCCTCTTTGTCTAATAGTTTTTGTTCCACCTTCCATTTTCTGATTGCTAGACCTCATAGCTGTGATAGCTCCTAGTTTTGAATATTTCAGATTTATTAGCCTTTGAGAAATGACATTTCTAAAATTTTTTGTTCTCTAATTCCTTAATTGCTGAGAGAACAATCTCTTTAGTTTCTGTTAATTAACCTTTAAATTTTAGGGTTGGACTTGGATTTGATTTAATCTCTGTTATAACTTTATAACCTATCCTTGCATCGATGGGTTTGATGTTCCCTTGACTCCAGGGAATATACATTCAGCTTTTTCAGTCTTGCTCATAATACAAATTTTTGTAGCTTGACATAATTTTTTGTTTCAGTAGGATGTACTCAATTAGCAGCAATTACGGTGTTTCCAAGGCATAGTGTCTAGGAAGGGTGAATACACATCTAACCAATTCCAATCCCAAACCCCAAGCAACATGTTTTGGTTTTTTAAAGACTGAAGCAAACAAATAGAGTTTCCAATAATGCTAAACAATTTACTGTTATTTTTAGTTTAGGTGAACTGAGCTTTTCATTATTTATTTGGGATACATGTATCTTGAAACATATACATATATATATATCTCGTGAGTCATTGGAATCGCTCATCTTGAGAAGAATTAAATTTGGTTGTACTCACAGTCTGTCTTTGCATCTGTGCTTTACTAAGTTTAGGCTTGCTTCTAAGAATTATAGTATAAAGAGAAAGTGTCATCACATATGCAAACTGAAGTTCCTGCAGGACCCTATTTTCTCTCCATTGTTAGGCTGCTAAGTGATCTTTCCTATCAGCTTCTCCTTTTCATGTTTAAGTTAGGTGCTGGAAATGGATCCAGGAGCATGAAAGCTGGGTTATGAACCAAGAAAGTGACAAAATTACATCAAAATATACCAAGGATGCTTCTTTTTGTTTATTTCAAACACTCCTTCTCCATATTAGTTAGTCATGGTGTTAAAAAGACATGGTCATATAAGAGAGATCTTTAACAGCTGTACCTCATGCTCAACTGTTCTGAATATTAACAGAATTTCACCCTGCTGTCAGTATGAAATTTTTCATGATCATGAATATTCATTTAATCAGGATGAGAGTGAAGACTAGTCCAATCAGCTTCTACTCTAGGAATCCCTGGAGTATCATGAGATACATGATAAATTTAAATCTGGTCATGGCCTTAATCTGTCTCTTAAATATGATGGAGTCTCTTTTTGAGAGTTTACACAGATAAAACAAAAAAATGTTTTATAGATTAGGAAAAAAAAGAGGCATCCTATCACTTACAGAATTGCAGAATGAGAAATTTGTCTTCTGTAATTTTCAAGACTTCTTCCTACTTTAGAAAAATTGCATAGACTCCAGGCGTACAAATACCTCTTCACTACTCAAAAGAAACAGTGGAATATATGCACAATTTGTGAATTTGTGCACAAAAATGTTTTCTGATTAAGAAGAAAAGGAAAAACAATTAATATTTTTAATTTTTAATTTAAAAAAAGAAACTAAAAAGAACTTAATAAATCACAAAAAACAAACAAACAAAACAAAACCAAAAACAAACCATAAAAAAGAACAAACAAAAAAAAAAAGGCAGTAATTTTCCCTATACAGTATTAATAGCAGTAGCAGAAATAAAGATTCAAGGAAAAAAAACTATTGGAGTAATTATTGGTTGGAGATGTTCTAATTGATTGCAACTTCCCCTGAGTGTTTACAAATTTGGTGGGTAGCTACCAGACAAAGCTACAGTCTCAAACCTGCTGGCTCTCCCAAGTGAGAGAAAACACAGAAGGCAACTGCAGATTAAGTCACGGTTCTGCAACTGAAAGGAAAAACTGCTGCACATGGTACCTTCTGTACCTTCCTGTGCCTACCTCCAGACTTGGGCATTTAGTAAAATCACAATTCACAGGTTTTTCTGGGTATGAACTGTGCTCATTCACTGGAAACCAAATCTGATTTTCTCTGTGCTGTTGGTCACATTTTTGTCTTCATATCTTCTGTTTAAGTCATTGACTGTATGCAGTTTATTTAAGGGAGTTCAGTCAACTGTACAAATAAAGGAATGGGTGAAATGTCTGCTAGGTGGCTAAAAAGAGTATGACTAATATTTGCTTAACTTAAATGTAGATTTAATGACATTAAAATATATGACAGTATGTTGACTTTTTTTAACATGGAAACACTACCAATACCAGAAGTAGCAATAAACCTTTTTAAACACAGCTAAATATGGCAGTGGTATATAACTGCAAAAAACAAGTGGAAATTTGTGGTATATTTCCTCCACCCTGGTGTTTTGTGGAAGTAGCAAAATCTACAAGGTAAGAACAAAGAAAGTATAGTGAGAGATGTCTGATAGAGTAACTCTGCCAAGCAAGCAGGGAAGATGTTTGGTGAAAACAGAGCAAGTCCTGTCCATCCCCAAATATAAAACCTATGCCAAAAGCAGGTGAGATCACTCCCTTTATTTTGCAGAAAACATTGAGCAGAACAAAAAATGAGTATAGAAAATGAAAAAATAAAAACTTTCATACTTGGGCCACAGTGTTCTTCATCAAAATGCTCTGAATCCTGACCACCTCAGTCTTGGTGACTGGGTATCTTGGTCATCAGCCCTAACTTGCTTTAACTGGAGCTGTGTGTTGTTCATCTGCAGCTGATTCAATACAAAAGTGTTAAGGATTAACTGTTTGCATATGTACTGCTAATGATTATATTGACCATGTGCACTGGTCATTGAATTCCAGTCCAGTAAACTGTTGGATTTAAATGGATTTCTCAGTTCTTTAAGCACTTCTATCAGACTGTTTTTTACAAAATACAATACAAAAATTTATTCAGCCTGTGGGACAGATAATCTCTCTGTCTTGTCAGTTTACTTTGTAGTGGAAGAATTGTTTTTTAATGTCCGTTGTAATGTGCAAAAAGCTTTTCTCTGCTCAAGATTTTCAGTGCTATTGTAATACAATTAACTGTCATTTATTATTTCATTAAGAAAATACTGGCATCTTGCCCAAGGAAATTATTTTGTAGATCTGAATTTTATTGCAAGAATAAATAAATAGCTCCTGTTAAACACATCTACAAAGACCTAAATGATTCAAATTAAAAAAAAAAAATTAAAAAAAAAAGGCTTTAAGATGGGGCTTTATTCCTCTTCTGGATTTTTTTCCTTTCTCTTTTAGTTATATATTATGCTCTGTCAACAGCAATAAAGTACATGGATATGTTTTAACTGTGCTACAGATATCAGCATATGGGTATATTTAGCGAGTCCAATAACACTTCACCACTCATTCTCAGAATATTTAAAAGTATATAAAAGTGTGAAGATAAACCCCCTTAGAGAGCCTCTTGACTCTAGTGGCACATAGTAGCAGTTTTTTTAGTAGTCTCAGGAAGCATGGTCCTTGTAGTTTTCAGATCAATTTATTTAATAAAATCCAGAAAATTACAGATTTTAAAGAGTGAAGTATAAAAGAGTGAAAAGCTTAAGACAATTTTCATTGTGTTTTTCAATCATAATTTTATACAAGTTTTAGAATCTGTACAAAAGGTGAAATCAGTGCTTAATGTTTTGAAATCCATTATGGTCAAGTAGGAGAGAGCTTCATCTATGTTTCCCCTGAGAAAGATCAGTCAACAGGTAAGGTGTTGATGGAGACTGTGTGTGGAAGAGCCTGGCATTTCTGTATCTTCTGACACTACAGAACACAGAGTGGGTGAAAGGAGGTATAAAAAAGGGACTGGTGACTCTCCAGTGTAATCCCACCTCCTCCTCAGCCCTTGCCTGCAAATGCTGGCAGCTCAGTGCTGTTGAAAGAGCATTAGCTGAACGCAGATGGTCTCTGAGAAGGCAGTCTTCCAGCTCTCTCTGATCTGAGTGGAAGCTGCATGATGTCAATTGGACCTTCCAGAATTAGTCAAATTTCTGATGTGACTGATTCTTGAACCAGTTATATAATATGGTAGATCTTGGATTCAGAGCTACATAGACTAAGTTACTAATAGCCAAGTACACACCTAAAGGTCCCATTCATGGAAAATGCATAGATACAGCTTTAAATAGAACACATAGTTCCTCAACATGAAACTTTTTATGTCTGGGTCTAAAATAACCAATGCTTAAATATTTTGCCGATAGATGGATTATTTGCATTGCCACAATGAAGAGCTTTTCTACAAAAGCCCTTGTAAGAAAAAAAGACAAATCTATTATTGCACACCTATCCAATGTGCCATGATTTGCTTTTGAGAATATTTGTATCCTGAAGGTAGAAAAAGCCTTTTTAAGTCTACTGACAAATGAAACAAATATCTCTGTTCTAGTAAAGATTAGATTTTATCATTATGAAAGACCAGAGGAATTAGGGAAATGCCTAGAGAGCACATGCTTGACTAGAGATTTCTGTATGTTGTGTTCAGTTAGGCTCCTTCTGTTTCTTGTGCCAGTTATTGTCTTACCCTATTTCCTTTTCCTTCTATTTCCTCATTTTTATCTGTGTAAGCCCCCTTACTATGTCCTTCCAGTCTTACAGCTTGTAGCTATTTTTTCTTAATTTATTTCCCTCACCTTTCATTGCAATTTTTCTGACTCTGTGCCAAATTACTTATACTCTCCACTCTATATTTCATTTCTTTCCTTGTCATTTACAACCAATGTCTGACCTAGNGATCCATGATCCTCAGAACTGCTTAACAGCCACCAAGCTCCCAAAAGCAGGTTTTTTTTGCTCATCCTTGCTCATTCTGTTGAGGGCAGTATGCAGGCGTGGTTCAAGCCACAGTAGATGCCAAGGGTATTCTCCACATTCAGAAAAACCAGGGTCAGACCAGTCTGATTCTCATGTCCTACAGTCATTCAGGACTATGCCTTTGACCCTCCAAACACCTCCACACACTCTCATGACAGAGATCAGGGAATAATCATTGGTTACAATACAGATCATACATGATTTCAGGTCTGAACTGAGCAAAATATATACTTTTATTTCACATTAACTTAGGATTTTAGAAATGCATGGGTCTGAGAGAAGGCCCAGGTACAAGCTATTTGTAACGTATATTTGAATACCCCTCTTTAGAAGGTGCATTGTTGCTATGAATTCATCTGTGCCACTTGATCTCAAATGAGAAATCATCCTCAACTTATTTTATATACTGCTGTATATTTATCCAGAGGACAGACAAGGACTAGCTTTGGAAATACCTCTAGTTTCCTCAGCTGCATTCCTTATCCTGCCATGCATAGCAGAAGTGATTTGCAGAGACTCTCCAGAGGAGAAAGTGGCCTGGAGCAACGTGCCTTACCGGTGTCTTGAACCAGAAGTCCCTCACAGTGGTGATAAGTAGTCACCCTAATGTTAAACTTCACAAATATAGGTAGGTCTTTCACTGAACAGACCTCACCACCTGAATGTGGAGTTTCAATCAGACCTACCAGAGCACAACTCTGCAGTAGGCACAGAAAAGCAACAAATTACAGTAATGCTATTTTAAGCATGTGAAGCTGATTATTGGTGGAAAATTAATCTCTGTGTGCATGGACTTATTTCTGTGCCTTAATAAGAGCCTATCTTCCACCGAAGACCCTCAAGTTTTATCTTTGTTTCGGTAAGGACTACCTGAAATAGCAGAACTGGTTGTCAAGGAGCCAATATTTGCCACATTTTAAGATAATAGCTATTTATCCTAATAAGAATATCTGTCATTAGCAAATATCTCTCCCCCCACCCCCTTGCCCCAGTGGATTTTGGAGCCCTTTAAGCCTTCACTGATGCTTTACTATTTTACTATAATGACTCTCTCTAACTTGTCCTTATTTTATCAGTTTACTTATTATTGCTATGAATTTTCACAGGGCAAGGTTGATTGCCCCGTTGTCCTAATATTTCATTCTAAATTTCCAATCACAAAGGCAAAATTCTCCAGTTTAATTTGAATTAACATCCTTATTGATTC
Source organism: Regulus satrapa (assembly GCA_013396955.1). Lineage (NCBI taxonomy): Eukaryota > Metazoa > Chordata > Aves > Passeriformes > Regulidae > Regulus > Regulus satrapa. Next base: position 17,352 of record VWZN01016996.1, on the reverse strand, counting down.
AGGACTCGTTTATCTTGGTCCCAAATGCCTTTAAATTGTACCTAAAGGTATAAAAAAGCACCAGTAGATGGCTCTGTAGTTCCTGATTATAAGCAAGGAAACAAGGGAGGCTTTGATAGCTTTGACTTTCGTGAGTAAATTTGATTTGGTGACACCAATGACAGGAATAAACTTCATGCCGACTTGCTGAAATGGGACACTTCCATTTGTAATGCCACACCGTTTCAAAATGGCCCGTCTGTCCTCGACTCACATCGACCTTGAAGATTTCTGAGGGAGCAACGGGAGTGCTGCTGTCCTGCACAGGCAATGGCTCCAAATAAATCAGCAGCAGCCTGACATCAAGCTCATGGGAGAGGGCAGAATTACGAAGCATTGCCATGTGCTGCTCGTGGCAGGGTGATGAACATGAAGGTGTGGAGGCTGCTACAGATGCACAAGCCCAGAGGTGTTGTCCCCTGGTAAATGGGATTAAAACTGAGCATACTGAACATATGCTTGCACTGAAATTAACTACCAAACACTCAGAAAAGGTTGTTTCTGTTTTACTTCAAAATAAAACTGACTGAGAAAGGGAGAGATAAAAACAGGAAGGAAATGCACTTAAAAAACCAAACCAAAACAAAATAAAACAAAAAAACCACCCCTGCTTTTATAAATCGAGGAATTTAATAATATTTTAGAGGCAATAGTAGAGGAAGTAGTAGGATTTCCTCTCTGCACAACCCTCATTCTTGAGCACAGGACCTGGGTGGGCTTTCAAAGTCACAGGATATTTTAAGCATGCTTGAGTGCTCTGGCACAGGTCAGCAAGGTCCCCTTGGTGTATTCCTCCACAGCTTAAACTCATTTGAATATGTGCAAAAATTACCACAGGAAAAGGGGATTTTGAAAATTTATATGTGGGACTCTGCACCAGTATAAATGTTGGCTGTATCTAAATCTAAGTTAAAAGCATGGGAATAGTGTGAAACTCTTTAGTTTGAAAATGAGCAGGGAGCAAAAATTTCTAACAAAGCAAAGCAGTTGCATCTCTACCAACTGAGGTGATTATCTGTGTGCTTTAACTAAATCCAAACCCGTATGAAAGCAATATAAGAAATTTGGGCTGACTGTATTCTGCAACAAGACACACAGAAGTGACATGTTGAGACTCAATAAATCAAAATAAGTTGAATTTATATATGCTAGTTTTATCCCTAAAGCAGATCTTCTACCTGAAAAATATTTCATTTCATATTTCCTAATGAAAAATATAATTAGTAAAATTGAAAATTGTCCTAACTGTACTTCTGAAGGAAATGCATTTTACAGACATTTTCCAGATAGTCTTAGTGTGTTTCAATGGCACATAGATTATGTCTCCACTATTTATCTGCTTTAAACACAGATGCAAGCTGTTTTAAAAAGAGAGCCATCCATTTTATGCAATGGCAAAAATTTGCAAGGATGTTGATATTCAAGCATCAACATGAAAAATCAACATTAAATATTATGTCCCTATGTCAATAACTCACTCTTCAACCCAAAGTATTCTATGATTCTTTAAGCAAAATAATGATCTGCTATGCTGTTTTATAAATACAAGACACTCTCTAAACACCTTAATAGCTTCCCTTGCCATTGGCAATGATTTTCAGCATGAGGAAAGTAAAATTACAATGGGGAAAATTCAGCTACCACTATTCTTTATTTTGCTGCAGAGACGCTGCATATGGAGAGATCATTGCATTTATATAATGCAGTACATTTCTGTGACCTTTCCCTTCCTTAGGAACGGATAAAACATCTCACAGAATGCAGCATTAAGCACTGGCACTATTTTGGAAACAATGTTCTTTAAGTAGTCTGAGAAACAAATCTTAATTTATTTTTTTTTAATGTACAAATGCAGTAATATTTGCTGGGGTAAAAGAAAAATCTGTCTTGATGGCAATCCATTCCTTCTAAACTATAAAGCCCAAAACATTTTAAATTTCTCCTATTAATGACTATTAAATACATTTTGTTTCTACTGAGAATAATATATTTTGGGTAAGCTAGATTGAATTATATTACATTCACTAGCTAAGTGAGCTAAGGTAGTGCTAACAGAATAGCTGATATGTGGCAAAGTGCTTCCCGGATAGCTATATTCAACCTCTACCCCATGGAGTATAAGTCTGAGATAATTCAATTGCAATATGTGACTACAACATGACCCTTAGATTCAAATGCCTGAAGAATTGTAAGGGACAAAGTCCTCTCAGGTTCAATTAAATACAACATATGTACCTGCTTAGCTGCCCATGGTGATGATTTTATTATTGGCAATAATAACTTATTAGCAAAATTTGATTTCACCAACCTTTGACATTTTGTCCTCATTTTGTCAGATTGGTGTCTCTCAGAACCAGACTGCTTCTGAACTCCCAGCTTTAACTGGCATCACAGAGCTGTCAGGAGCTGATGGAGAGATGCTCCTTTGTTTCAGATTTACAGAATTAACCTTATCCCCTTTCCTGCTTAGGATCAGAAGTGTGTTTGAATGCTGCAGACATATTAAACTTCAAAATCAGAATTCAATGTTTTATCTAAAACCTGTTAAAACTCATCTTAGAAAGGTACAGAAAGAACAGATAAAGCAATTCATGCATAGGACAGGAAAAAAAAAATTACTCTAGACACACTATGGTTTGTTTTGGTTTCTCTCTTGGTCTATCTACTGTTGGGAAGTGCCTGTATATATTCAGTTTTCATTTTAACCACTGGCAGATTACCACAATGTGAACTATACTCCTCCTATTATGTGAGATAAATAAAATAATTATACTGAAGCTGAGAGAGAAACCATAGCATACTGAATTTACAGTAAGTACTTGAAGATATATCCATTCTTCTCTGCAAGATACAGTATTAAGACCAGATTTTTTCAGGGTTCTGAATGATTATACTTAAAGCCACTTAACCATATTGATATAATATCTGCTAGAGAAGTCAATGCATGGATGCTTATGACTTTATATGGTGTACACTTCATATAAAATATGTATAGTATATATCTGATTCAAACTAATATATAATTTCCACTATTGTGTAGAAGAATGAGAAAAAAAAATGTATAGGCTCAGTGGAGATTTTCCAAAAGTTTTTGGAAGTGTTTATAGATACTTAAAGGAATGTTGGTAAGTACTGTTGTCAAAGGAGCCTCAAGCCCCATGTGCACGGACTCACTCCTGCAAAAATACTGTTTTACATTAGGGGAATGTTTGCCCTCATTGGTCTGGGGTTTTGGTGTGGGTCCCTTTTAACACAGAAAAGATTTGGGGGTTGACATTTTCCTTCTTCCAAAAGTGGCTATATCCTTATCCTCTATCAAGCAAGATTGGAAAGAACTGAAAGCAGATGGTATAATGTAACCAGAGTGAGAGATGAAGCAAATACTTCTGAAAGAATAGTGATAAAGCCATTCTATCTGCATCATGCCACGACACTTCTCAGCCCACGTCCTCACTATAATTAGTTAGCACATGGCATCCATGGCTACTAACGCTTTCACACAACAAGGATAATTTAGTACAAAACTTAAAAATCTGCAGGTTGAAAATGACATCTTTATTTTTTGACACTTTAGGGAGTCTTTATTTGAAAAATGTTTTGATATATATTTTTGAAAGCTTTCAAATGTGTAAACACAAGATAGCATAAAGTCATAAATATCTAGTAATTTTCCTTAAAATGTATCTATTTTTCACTGCTATGTCCATGAGCTCCACTTTAAATAAAAGCAAGTTTATGTGATATACATCTCTTAAGACCATTCTTGTTGGCAATACTGGGGGAGATCTCAGCCTTTCCCCATACAAATTCTCTGTAGAAATTCTTTAGGGACCACTCCCATTTCTGTAAGTGAAAACTAAGTTTCTCTAAGGAACTGATTGTGCCACTGACCGAATGAAAAAAGCCACAGAATCCACAAACCCTGTTAATGACAACATATCCCTTTATGAGCCAGAAGGAATTATATTCTCTATCCAGAGCTCTCCAACAAGGATTATTTTATTGATTTCAGAAAGCTGAGTGAATTGAATGTCACAGATAAATACGTTATTAACATGCAACAGCCTCAAAAAATATAGGTTTAGATCAGGTCTCCAATATTTTCTCAGCTGAAGGATGCATTGGCACCTTTCCAGGAGCCCAGAGGTCACATTTAATTTACATAAAGGAGATCAGATCTCCTTCTCTCTCATCTGTTTAAAGCTAGGATGAGAGTCATAGATTCATTTATTCAAGCAGATGTTGGTTAGACAAATATATACAGGGAAGTCCTTGGGTGATTAATAATGGACTACTCTAACAGATCAAAATAATGTGACCTTGAAATACTAGGATTTTACCTTTCCTTAGAAACAGGTATCTGAACAGTGATTAGGTGTACTGCTTTAATTTTGTTTCTTATTCATTATTTAAAATACCATTCTCTTTCTTTCTCTATGGGAAAGAAAAAAAAAATCAGTGAATCTAGAACCTCTGAATTAGGAAAGAAAAACCTCTCATGGAATCAAAGACTCCACTTCTCTAGTGGCCCCCTCTACCAGAGGCTCTTCCTCTTGTCCAGCTGGTCTTTGGTGGAGAGACATGATTATGAAGACTATCAATCCATCTGAGAGCAACAAGGATATTGAAACTCACTGTAAATTGTCACCAGTGTGAATTAAGGAAAAGTGTAAGAAGAGCAAGGCCAAAAATTCATTAATACTATAAGTAGAGTTAAAAATAATAAATACAATTTTTATATGAACTTTTAATGAATGGGAACTTTTTTGGAAGTTTAACTGATAACTTTTAAAAACTGACAGTTTTTAAAAGGGATAAGAAAAGAAGTGGTATTATAGAAAATTGTTCTTTTTAAAATGATTGGTTTGAGTGTTCCTAACTCCTAATATAAACAACACGGTTAATTGAAAATACATTATTTTATATTTATTCATGGATTAAGCACTCAAAATGTAAGAAAGACAGATTGCTTTGCTTGTACAAAACGAAATCATTGTTATAAGTATAAATACTTGCTATAAGTAAACTGCTGAACACAACATTAATTATTAATTAGGAATCAGCTGAACCTAGGATTAATTATAGAACAGCTGCTGTTTCAGACCCATGATCAAGTGTCTGCTCTTGAGTGAGCAAGGATACTTGCTGTGGGAATTCAGGGTGAGAAATTCTTCTGTGTTACTAAGGCGAATAATTTGAAGATCTCCCCAGTAAGTACTTTTAGAAAATGTCAAATGACAGCTCTAGTAAGAGCCTATTGCTGCTAACCCAGATTTAATAAAAGGATTGAGAAGCAGATGAGGAGTTGGTGTAACAGCAAGAGCACACATCTTCGCAAGGACAAAACCAGCCCTTGACTACTCCAGTGCAATTTATCCAGCCATGCTGAAAGAGATAAGGAATGCTTCCTAGTAGCAGACAACAGTTATTTGAAGTAATTGCATGTCCAGAACAACTTCTATCCAAAACCACATGAGCACTATGGGGTTTTTTTGCATCTTAAGGTTTACCAAAGCGGTGTCGAATAACCAACCACAATTCACTGCAGGAGAATGTCAACAGCTTGTAAAGCTCCACAGGAGGAAATCACAGACTCATAGACAGCTACCCTATCTTAAAAGCAACAGAGACAGCACTTAAAAATAAATGCAGTCTTAGGGGAAAAAAAAAAAAAAAATCCTTCTCTAGTCTGGCAAACTGTACTGCATAAAAGTATGCTTCAAGTTCCTATAGCTAAGATCTTATTAAGGATTTTGTTTCTTAAATCTGTCTTCCTTCTTCATTATGTTTTTAATAAGGAGATTAAAAGACCAATTTGGTAAAGTTCATGTTAAACTTAAAAAATGGAAATTATTGGAAAAATAGAATCATCCCAGACTTTGCTTGGGCAATTTGATATAAATATCTGTGAGGGTTTGTGTTTAAAACTCAATATATGTATCTGTATGTATTTTACTCTCAGAAGAGGGACACAAATTCAGAAGTGTTAAAAATCAAATGTAATTAAGAATTGTTTTCTTACTGTAGAATGGAAACTTTTGCCTATCACAGAACCAACTAGCACCAAACTAGAAAAAAGTAGATTTGACCACTCTGCATTTCAGTGTACTTTTCAAAAAAATAACAGTGCTATGTTGAAACCTGCTACAACAGTGGCTGAAACAAAATAGGATGCATATTCCAAAGTGACTGCAAGTGCAATGCAGGTGGAATTGTATGTGGTTAAATTTGGTGATTGAAGGTTAGACAAAATACCTGCAAAGGTGGGGCCAAAATGAATTTTAAACTCTTCCTTATATATTTACAACATCCAGTGTCCTTTCCTTATTTCTTTGCAGAAATCTATACCATTTATCACCTTGATGCTCTGCATAGAAAATAGAAAGTCTTAAAATTCAAAATAAGGTTTATTGCACTCATGACCTCTGCATAAAACAGTATCAGTTTTGGATTAAGTGACATTACCCCCAATTCTCTGTATAGTTGCTCCCTGTTAAAACCAGATCCTGTTTTAAGAGCAGATCAATGCCTTTCAACTACATTTAGCATTTTTCTTGGGAATGAGGAACAATTTTTATTTTTAGAGAACTAGGAAAGAAATCAGAGAGGTGAATTCTGCTTTAAACTGCATAGGAAGACAGATTGATAACTCAAAATTGGAAAACTTCATGAAAAAATATTCTTGGTTCCACAGAATCCCTTTATAGGCTTATTTGTTTGCTTGCAGTGGTAGCTACTACATAGTACTTCATAAAATTACATCTGTTGTATGATTTCTCATCTCAACGGCTTACTTTCATCAGTAGTGTGATTGCTGCTGTATATCTAAATTATAATTTCTTTTTTCAGCCCTGTTGACTTGAATATTTCTTCTCAAAGAAGAAAGACATTCAAAGGCTCTTTCAATTCCTTTCCAAAAAACAATGTGAATAGCACTGAGGTGATGGATCATTTAAAAGTCTCTCACAGCTCTGGGACCCATATCCTCTTCTGGTATGAAATATCATAGTCCTGTGAGGAGCTTCTCTCTTGAATTCAGAAGAGTCAAGATTTCACTCATGGAGACCACTGACATAAAGTCCAAATGGAAAATGATTTTGCCTGACGTCTTACAATTCACTTTAGCATTTTGCAAAAACTGTAATTCAGACTGCTAGTATAATTTATAGGTTTAGCTTGTTCAGTATAGCAAATGTTTCAGTGTTATGCAGTACATTTGTCACAGCATTTATTTCTGTGTGCTTTATTACCTTCTCATATAATCTGTGTATTTTGTCAATAATTTTGAGTAGAATACAGCTATCTTTGATGAGAGTGCATATGAAAGTTTGCACTAAAATGTGTGCATTTATACAAGATATCTCTGGTAATTTTGGACTGTAAAATCAAATAATAATACTGGATGAAAAAGATGTGATCATTTTAATTTTGAAACAGTCACTGCCTCCAAAAATTCTGCTGACTTATCTTTCATTAATTTGCATATCTCTGTCTAATGTCAGGAAGAAAACCACTTCCTTAGGATAAACTTGTGTGAAATTAACAGTTACATCAACTATAAGCAGTTTCAAAATAAAGCTCCACTTCCTATGATTTCAAAGCAAGAAAGAATGTGGTAAAAAACCCCAAAAAAACAATAGTAACAGTAGCAATAATGTTAATAACAAAAATAAGTATCATCATGAAAGTTTTTACTTTTGCTTCAATAGAAGATGTACATTACAATAAGAGCTCCTGACGTACTGAATTAGACAGTACTTGAATACAGCAGGACAATATGTGAACACAATTAGATAAGGTTCAATTTCACAAGTATCCATAGCTAACCTGAACCAAAAACTAGACAGTTGCACATAATAGGGCTGAAATGGCATTTAAGGGTCAGAACCTTCTGCATACTTGCTGTCTATTGCTGGAGGCTCCTAAGTTCCCTATGTCCACTACTTTATAATCAGGAAATAAGAGAGAGACCTATTTTCATTTCCTTTGCTTTCATATACAGAAACACATTAACTGTGGCAGCAC
>VWZN01016993.1:24549-59324 GCA_013396955.1 Regulus satrapa | reverse complement strand
TGAAATCATGCATTTGATTTGTAGGTTTTTAGTAGTACTGAGGACTGGGAGAAAATCCCTTCATTCCCAAATAAAGCTCAGCAAGGCCGGAGCCTGAGCTCTGATTTACTTTCACCTGGCTGAGATGGCAGCAAAGGAAAAATGCTCACGATGACAAAACAGCCACGGAAGAAACCACGCAAGGAAATAAAACCTGATGCTCCCAAGAGAGGGATTGACCTCGCTGTGCCACTCAGAGCCCAGGCAGCCCAAGCTCTGGCCCCCACAGGGTTCTCAGCAGGGCTGAGAAATCCCATCAGGGAAACGTCCCAGGCTCCTGCTTCCAGCTGGATATTCGCCCTTGGTGTTTAGGAGAACTTGCCAAGGAGAAGTGCACAGTTCCTCCTGAGCCTTCAGCTCTGAGTCACCATCACATCAGGGAAAGGTGAGCTTCATTTAGACAGCACAGAAGGCCAAATTACCTGGTTTGTTTAAGGGACCACTTTATTTATATTTATTTATTATTGTTGCATTTCTCCTTTTTAAATTTATTTTCCTTTTTTAAAAAGAACTATGAAAATGCCATTACTTTCCACAGAGATTAATCATATTCCTGGGCATGAGGAAAGGGATTTCTGTGTTTGATGGGGAATTTTGAATCTCTGGTAGTCTGCCTCCCCTGCAGGAATGGCTTAAAGGAATAAAGAGATATTCCTTGAATATTCTTCCTCCTGCAAAATGGATTGCCTCAATCTACCTAGCAAGGAAACTGGAAAAACTGGAAAAAAATATTAGTATTTATAGCCATTTCTTAAATCTAGATATCATCTTGCCAGAAGGAAAATGTCCATTTTGATAGCAAGTTTTATTTAGGCTGGAAAAGGAATATGTGTGGCCCTTCTAGTACATATGTTCAGTTTAATGTGATGTCAGTTGAAAACAAAAGTGAATATTACTGATTTTAACACCTCAGTGATCAAAGCTCTTCTCTGACGCAGGGAACAAGAAAAATGTGCAGGGAAAAGAACAATAAAGTACAATACGACACGTCTGAGTAACTGCTCAGGTTCTGATATCTGCAAAACCTGACCAAGAGAGAAAGAAAGAAAAAGAAAGAAAGGGAAAAATTAATTGAATGATTGAGATTAATTTGAGTACTTGCTGCTGCAATAATTAAAGACCTCTTTCTTATCATGTGAATGTCTCAGGCATCCCATTCATGAGGGAGATCGACACACTGATATATTTTACTTCCAACTTAAAATGGATTTCTCTTCCATTGCAGCCACTCTGGAATATATTGAAGGAAAATAGTGCAGAAGACTGATAAGAGGCAAGAAACAGTGAATAACATTTAGTCAGGACTGCGAAGAATTCTGCATCCTGGATGCAGCTTTGACAAAGGAACAGCAGGAACTGGGCATTTCTCCTCTCTGTCTTTTTTTGGGGATTTTTCATCCTCCCACATCCCAGCCCTTGCCCACACAGTTCCAACAAACTCCTCTGGTTCTGAGGATGACAATGAACAGAGAAGATGTCCCCACATTTTCCTTGTGCATCCTTCCGGGTAGGACTCTTTCCTCCAAAAGGGATTGTTGTGAAGTGAAGGTGTAGAAAAAAGCAATGTGGAATGGTCAGCAAATAGAGGAAATTAGAGGAATAAAACCCCTGAGTGTACTCCAGGTTGTTCCAATAATCAGTCTATATCTATTTCCTTCAAAGCCTCCCTATTGCAATAAAATGCCTATTGAAATATATATATTTAATCTAAAGGAGTGTCCAATTAAAAAAAAATAAAAAAAGAAAGTAAACCCCCAGATTTCTCACTGCATGTATTTAATATGAGGTTGTTTCCTGATGAAACCCTTAGTAAGTGGGAGTACTCAGGGAGTAACTTGGATTTACATAAATTTGAGAGAGAAAAATGCTGTTAGAGTGAGTCCATGGCACTGCATGGTTAGGGTTGAGTCTTCCAGCAGAATTACTCCAGGCTGCAGACAGACACAGTGCTGAGTCTCAGGCAAAATTCATAATTAACTTCCGAGTATGTCCTTAAATTCAATCATTGCCCTCCCCTTCACAACATTAGCACAATATTTACAGGTTATTCATGCGCAATATGCCAACTCTAAGTTCTTATTTTACCTTGCTTTTAAGACCGTTTTGTTATTGCCACACAAATTTTAAATATGAGTCCATGCCATTCCTGATAATTTGATTTTTACCCTTTTAAAATGAACAGTACACATATCACAGCAACACTCGGCAGTTAATATAATTTAATGCAAAACTACACACAATTTTCAAAATGGATAGCGGAATTTATTTAAGAGTTCTGCTAGACTCAGCTTGATATATTGCATCATCATACAGTGGAATAGGTAATAAATTAGGATTTTTTTTCTTCATAATGGACACTAAATTCAAATTCTAATAATTCTTCTATAAGAAATTCCTCTGCTAAAGACCCAGGTGAAGCTTAAGCCACTCACCAGAAGATACCGAGGTCCTCAGCTTGGCAAATACAGAAGAGATTTAAAAGAATCATCCATTTGCTTTTTTGGCACAAAAATCCCGACGTTCCACGAGCAATTTCTAAGAGATCCATGATGGAAACAGCAAGGAGCACACCCAGCAGTGCCTGGTGGAGAGTTCACCAAAAGGACGGAGAGGAAGGGGCAAAATGTTCACCACAAGGACTCCTGGGCAAGGTGAGTTCTCCCAGCCACTCCTATCTTTTTTTTTTTCTTTTTTTTTTCTGGTTACAGCTTTGAGAAGAAATGTGTAAGATGAATGCATGGAGGCTTTGGAGGCTGCAGTCAAAANTTTTTTCTTTTTTTTTTTCTGGTTACAGATTTGAGAAGAAATGTGTAAGATGAATGCATGGAGGCTTTGGAGGCTGCAGTCAAAAGCCACCAGATGGCTGAAGAGTGACTGCACGCCCCAGTTCACTTCTGGGCCCCCGGTCCCGTTGCGGCTCCGGTGACGCCAGCAGAGCCCCCCGGTGAATTCCAGCCCCGGGATCACAGATTATCCCACACGTGCTGCACAGGAGAGGCCTTGCACAGCCTGGGGGTCCTCACCAAAGGGCTCCTCAAGCTGTACTGCCTACAGGATTCAAAGAAAATTGTCTATTTATGAGATAGATTTTAAATAGTATTTTAAAATAGGTCTATTTTCTGATTTACTCTTCTCCATCGAAATTACTTCAGCTGCAATAAAATTTTTTTTTTTTAATGCAAATCAGAGAGCAGTGAGAAAGAGCAAAAGTTTAGAAAATGTTGCCTATGAATAAATGATGACTGAGGAAACACCAGAATTCATACACGGAACAATGAGGCCGAGGACGACTGGGGATTGTTTTCTGTGCTGATGAGGGAGGGATAAACATGACTGAAAAATTACCAGGGGGGATTCAGACTGGGCAGCAGGAAAACTTTCCACCTGTAGCTCCCATCACCAAGAGAGAGGCTGTGGGATCTCCGCTGCCAGGATTGGAGTGAGGTCAGGAAAGGAGCTCCCAGGATGGGGTTTAGATTCAGTGACTTCTACCTTGAGTGGAAACATGGACTCAATGACCTCCTGAGCTGCTTTTCAGCCCTATTTTCTATGGTTTTTCTATTCTATTAAAAACATGTGAAATTTCCCTTAGCTCTTTTCCTTAAGGGAAGGAGGGTAATTCAAGAGACACGGGATCTCCAGAGCATAGTCCTTAATTAATTAACCTGATAAGGTAACCTGCAGTCACATTGTGCAGCGTGGTGTGTGTGCCCCCTCCAGCTCCTGTCCTACATTCCAGTGTCTTCTGCCTCTGCAGTGTGGAGCTGGATCACAGGGAGAGTGGGGTGGCCTAACTCTCTGGGAAATCAATGGGAATTGAGGGGACTAATTAGGAATTGTAATCAGGCCCTTAATCCAAGGCAACAGAAAGGCATGCCTTTGGAATCCGATTAGCTGCTTAATAATTCAAACCAGGCACCCAATAATGTATTGACTGCCCGGGAGAAGGCATTTTTCTGAGGGCCAGAGTCCCTCACCTCCACGGAACTTCCATGGAAAGAGAAGCCAACCCTCGGGCACAGGAAGATCCACGAGGCGTCTACACTGGATGTAACATTTTGGGGTTCTCAGTCAGGGCTGCTCATTTATGGCTCTAAAATGCTGCAGGACTGAAGAACCAGCTCTCCTACCTCTGTTTGTAAGGAATGATTCTGTAATGATTTCAATTCTTCTAAGACTTCTCTGCCCTATTAAAAAAAAAAAAAATTAAAAAATCTTTTTTTAGGGCAGCATCTCTCTCATAGGCAGAAATTTGGGTGCATTACTGAAAACACCCTTTGCTGATCCTCTGTTTTATCCCAGCTGCTGAGAATCAGAACTGAGAGACTTAATTACTGCACCTTCCAATGAGGATTTAATTTTATTTTTGTTCTTTCTGCTGCAAATGCCCATGAATCAGAGGGTCACTTGAAGCACAGAATTCAATTTAATTATACTCAAAGGCATTTTTATCATTAGGCAGGTCAGCTTATTAAAAAAATATCTTGATTATGAATAATGGAAAGCCTGGCAGGCAATCCAGGAGAGTTTCACTCTGAAAGCTCCCACATCCATTTGTTTAGATTTGTTTATTAAGCACTGGGCAAGGTCCCACTGAATGAGCAAGACAGCATTAACTGAAACTGCATTCAATATTTAATTGGAAGTAGATTTTAATGCTCATTTTTAGATTTTCTTTAATGTGACTATTTCCCAGTATTTATAAGCTGGACTATTAATTTCTAATAAAGGTAGGGGATGTGAATATGACACTGAGCTGGGTCTGACAAAATCCTTCCCCAGGTGCAGAGTGATTCCACAGATTCAGGCCCATCCCTGAGCAGGCCTGGCTCCTTGCTCAGGTAGGACTGTTTTAATTACATGCCAGGGAGGATGTCTCTGATGGACTATCCTCGTGTGAACCAGATCGAAATAGAAAAACCCATGAAAGCCTTGATGTGCAACGTAGAAGAGAGTAAACATTCTGGAGAAAAACCATTCTGGATAGGAGAACAGAAGAAAAGCAAAGCTATTTTCATGCTTGGGTCTTTTCAAGGCAAGCATTTGCATATTTTTGCTCTATTTCGTATGCAACTCCGTGTAACATGATTTCTGTGCTATTTATAAGGCTAAGTAGTCAAGTAACTGTGTTTTATATATCCCCTTCCCTTTATGCTCCCCATTTTCATTAACTCTTTGTTTTCTGATCGTTCAACAGGCACAGAATTAATTTATTTATTTAACTGTATGTTCAATATGAATTTGAAAGCTGGTTGTTGCTTTTGACCACTTGCTGTATGTATAAAAAAAATTAATTCCACTATTTTAAGCTAGAGGCTTCGAAAGGTAATGACACAAGGGTGCATTGCACGAAGTAAATTCAAGTTTTTACTGATTTCCAAAAGGTTTTTACCTTCATCTTTCTGTCCTCATGACACAGAAAGGGAATCAAACTGCAGGGATAAAAAGCTATTACCTGAAAGGAGCCTGATTGCAAAGGCAGCTCCTCTCTGGACTTGGAGGCCTTGGAACACTTTCCTAATTCACCCAGGATTACTTTATGACCCTGATCATAGATAACCACAAACACACAGATATCTCAAAGGGAAGAACTAGAAGCAATTTCAGTTCTTGGAAGAAAGTTGTATTTTGCTGGTTCACGAAGGGCAGCAGCTCTCACGATCCACAAAGACAACGTGGCTGGATGTTTACCACAACCCTGGATTCTTATTTTTAGTTTTCAACTTCCTTTCCTACATAAAATCAAACATCTCACAGCGCAGAACTGTCAGAAAACCACGTGGGTTTTGTTTGCCATGAATTGTTGCTTATGGCAGACAGAGCTTCATGGGTGTTTGGTTTTACCAGGAGAACAGATCCATTATCTTCCTCTAAATACAGAAGTTTATTAAAACGGATTGATCCAGGTCCTCTTACCTCTCATCAGTTCTGCTGTTCCTTTCTTTCCCATGGCCTCATCTCTTTCCTCTCCCAGCTTTGTAACCTCCCCTCAGCTGAGATTGTTCCTCTCCTCTCCAGACTGGAAAAAGCAGCAGATTTCCTGGTAATGGATTCATCTGCTGCTCTCTGATGATCTATTTTTGCTCAGATGATTCAATTTAATGTTCCTGCAGCATACAAGGCTGACCTAAGCTCTCTCAGGTGATGACCTAAGGAGTAACATTACTTTTATTAGTCATAAAAAATTTCCAAGATAGTTTCTTATGGAAACAAGTCCGAATGAAGAAAAACAAACAGTGAAAAGACACAAACTTGCTGCTGCAGTGTGACACTAAAATGTGCTTAATAGTCTCCAGTTAGATCTCACACTGCTTACATTCATTTTCCAGGTGTTAGATAGCTGATCATTGTTTGTTTGGACTCAAGAGCAAAGGCATTTCAAATGGCACAGCACTTGGATATTTAATTGGAATTCTCTGTAAGGATTTGCCGTGGTTTTTGTCGCCATCCTTACAAATTCCTGAGCTCGGTTGCTCTGTAAATAAGGTCACCACAGAGCAACCGGGCTGTGTATGAACAGAACAGAGCAGTACTTGGTTCTTGTGCTGCCTCCTCACCCTCTTCACTTCTGCACGTGGCCCTTGCAGCCCTTCTGCAGCTCTGGCTTTGGCAAGCGGTGGTGACAAGAATCCCAATGATGTCATCTCTGTCACTCAGCACCTCCCAGGACGCCGTGCCTGTCACCTCCACACTAACGAGGAGCACACCGAGTGCAGCAGCACCTCCCAAATCCTGCACGAGGCAAAGGAGCAGCAAAGGCAGAGCAGGAGCAAGGTATGGTGGGGATGGAAAGTCCCAGTTTCCCCTCCAAAATATCCCCCTCCAAAATATCCCCCCCAAAAAAATCCCCTAAAATCTGTTGGAAGTTTTGGGATCTGGACTGTCTTTTCTTGAGTTCCACTGGAATTTCACTGTGGTGGCTTCTGAGCCCTGCAGAAAACGCTCCTTGACCCAAAGAATTTACAATTTCAATATTGAAATTGCCAGTCAAAAGGAGAGGAAAGAAGGGCAAGAGAAGTGAAGCATTAAAGGCATGAAAAGAATAACGATCTGCTATGTGGGTTAGTTCCACTGTTTGGTGGAAATATTGCTTAGATTATGATGATGAAATCAGGACAGGTAACAAGAGCAACTTCCAAACACAGAGGTCTGAATCCCAACCAAACTGTGCTACAAATAAGCAGCAGCCAGAATGAAAAGATTTCTAATGAAACATTAGTCTTGTTGCCACATATGTCAATCCCTAAAATTCGGGAGAGGAGCACCCAGAATATAAATTGGACTCAAGGCAAAAGCAGCTGCAAAGCAAAGAATGAGCTGATTTGACACTTGCTAAAAAAAGTCCATTAATCAGAGGAGAAATATTTATGCTTTCAAGTCAGAATACCAGACTTGAAAAACCAAATATCTGCATAAATTCCTTATTGTACTTCCAGACTTTCAGCCACAACACAACTATTTCTGTAGAAAAATGTGATTACACAATTTTGTGTGTGTGTTAACAATTAGTGAGAGTAGAATTAAGAGAAGTCCCACACCAAAAGTTCTAAAAAATACCACACAGGTAACATGAAGAATATTTCAAGCTGACACTGGACCCCTGATTAAAACCAGATAATGTTTCATATCATCCAAAAGTGGTGATTATAACCTGTAAGTTGGAATTCATTTGATACTGCATAATTTCTTCCTATTAGATCTGAGTGGTTCTTTAAAAAGCAAATTATTTGCCATGGGTGTTTTTAGTGGAAACTTTGAAAAAATAGCCAATATCTAATCTTAAAGTTCTCCTGAATTTCTGTTGCTATAACAACGCATGAAAACCTTTTTCCTGTTGAGGACATCTGTAGCTATTTTTACAGGCAACAGCTGGATTTGTCTGTCTGAATTTCACTTATAACAAAGAAGTGTTTTATTTGCTGCTTTTGAACAAGCTTTAACATAATGACAAATGTCAGAGCCCAGCGGGCTCAGTAGCTGAATAATCTGGTATAAAACATGTATGACATGGCAAAACTGTAAATGAAGCAACAATTTGATTAAAAGTAGTGGGAGTCTCACAGTCCCCCCATGCACAGACAGCTCCTCCTCCCAGATTTAGCACTGGAACAACAAGGGCACAACAAGTCTTTAGAAATGAGATCTTTGATCGCAGGAGACGCCACCTTTTGTACTTTAAATGTGTCTAAAATTTACCAGCAGAGAAGAGCAAGGGTCTGACTTGTAATTTCCTGTAGAACGAGGTGTGCCAGGCACCTGGGAACATCCAGCATTCCCAGATGCCCAAATCCACCAAAAATGTACCAGCCAACCTTTCCCATCCTTCTCTAGAAAACTTTCTCATGCCACAAAAACAACAACTCGAGGCAGTGATGAACACGGAGATTTCTCCACAAATACCTGAGCTTTCTCAGCACCTTGCAGGATTAGGCTTTGTGTAATCCTGGCCCCAAATTATTGATAGCTGTAAGACCTGGAAGAGAAATTTGGAGCTCAGACAACCAGGGAACACCCAAATTGGCATTGAGAGAAGGCAATTTGAGTTGAAAACTCCACTTTACGTTGTGCAGGATGTATTTATTATTACTAATACTATTATTGCACATAATTTAGAATATAGGATCATTAGCACGAATCCCTGGAGTGAATTGTTTGAGGATTAGGAAAGAATGAGTGATATCCTAATGCTGATTACAAAGCTCTGCTGCCACGTGTGGGGAGAAGCTGCTGGAAGCTGCATCCCTGCATCCCCAGGCCCAGCAGCCTCCGGTGGTGCAGAGCCTTTCAGAGCATAAGGAGTCACAAAAGGCTCCGTGGATTCCTGAAAAATCCCCTCCTGCTCTTTCCAAAAAAGCCTGTTAGTGATGAACTGAAACCACAAACAGAAATCCACTGGGATATTGGAAATACACAATATGTGCATTATACAGAGGCAGGAACTGCACCTATGCCTGCGGCACGGGGATTTGGAGAATATTTGCTTTATTTTTCAAACAAAAGAGAGGAGGGCATGACATTTTGTGAGCCAGGTCCTGTATCTTTCTTTTCTTTCTGATTTTAGCTGTAAATACATAATTACTGTAAATGCATTCGACACCTACACGATTTCTAAAGCAGCCCAGAACTGTTCCTATTGCATGTGCTGATCAATAATTAGCAATTTCATGCAGAGACAGGTAAATTGCCAATGCTTCACCCCAGGACACTTCGTGTTCAGACAGACGCCTACAGTCGAAAGGAAACTGTTTGCAACACAAAAGGCAAAACCAGTCTGAACATTTTTCTTAATAATTTGCTTCCAGCTGATTGCTCGCCACATTAACGTGTACAAGTTCCTACTGCAAAAGTCCTGAGTATGACTTGGATGTCAAGGAGATTTACAGCCCAGTGGCAGACAATAGTTTTGTTGACACTTTCTCAGCTGAATTTATTGGAGAGCTTCCTGAAGAGAGAAGAAGTATTCAACTACCCAGTAAATATCAAAGAACAGGCTTGGTGCTGCTGTTTTTCCCTTGGCCAGGAATTCCAGGCTTTGAAGTGTGACCTTCTGTTCAGTCCTACTGGAGTCTGTGTTTAAACTGTGTGCTGGAGAATTGGACACAGGGCTGAGCTCAGGTTTGTCCACAGTACACAAAGTACAGCTTAAGAGGCTCAAGGCAGTAGTTTTTCAACAATGCTCTAAAAAAAACCAAACCAAACCCCACCAAAAAAAAGATTAAGAGCGGGGATATGAAACAATTGAAATTCAATATCTGAACTTTGCCAGGCTGAGGAGCACCTGGATGCTTTGCTGTTATTAGTAAGGGAATAAAGGAAATAACACAGAGAATAAAACAGCCTTAGAATGCAGCCAGGACAAAGCAGAGAAATTCTGTCCCAGGATTCAGGTCCATGTGAAGGCTCATCTGAAACTCCACTCATTAATTGATTACTCTGTTGAGCTTCAAGATACGAGGCCAGCAGACCCAGGAGGGTGCAGGGACGTGTCAGGATGGGCACGGAGAGGAAAGCAACTTATTTGTTAGGATATGGCAAAAAACAAGTAGTTCAAGCAACTGAAAGAACTGGAGAGTGACCTTGTGTTAATCAGGTTAGCATGCCCAAGGGAGTAGGAGGGAAATCTCTTTACTTAATAAGATCAGTCTTGATTTTAGAGATAATAGGGACATAATTACAAATTGGCGAGGATGATGTGACCTCCAACCCATCTTTTAAATCCTCATCTCGAGATACTTAACGAACCTAGTGAAAGTGGGAAATAAAATGGAGTCAGGAATGATGATCAGAGCCAATGCCTGGTGGGGAAGTCTTCAATAACAATCACACTGAATTTTGAGGAACTGAAAGAAACATTTTAACGCCACGTGGAAGAAGATATATGCAGCAAAACCTTTTAGCACATCTTGTAAAGCAAATTACTTCAATACACTCACGCTTTAAACAGTGAGGTTTGCAGCTTTAACATACAAAATGAGAGCAAAACAGAGAGAAAAGGAACTGGTCTTCCTTTGAAGCAACCTCCACACACATCTTCTTGGATAACCTTCCAAAAATGTGGCTTTTCTGTCTGCTATTTATATTTACTGTGGCTGTTACATTGGGTTTTGGAATAAACTCTCAGCAATCAATCTTTTGAAACACAACAGGACTTGGGTTTTGCACCAAGGCTTACAAACATCTGTAACCCTGCAGATGTTGCCATATGCTCAGCTATCAGAATTTGTAACCACAAATGCAAAACTCTTTCAGGCACTATAAATACCTTTGGTTTCATATTTTGGTCATTTTATGAATGTTTTAGA
Organism: Regulus satrapa; assembly: GCA_013396955.1. Taxonomy (NCBI): domain Eukaryota; kingdom Metazoa; phylum Chordata; class Aves; order Passeriformes; family Regulidae; genus Regulus; species Regulus satrapa. The sequence goes on along the minus strand of VWZN01016993.1, from coordinate 48,483 downwards.
AGTCCAAACCTTATGCACAAGCATTAGACAAAAATAGGTATGTTAGAAAAGGAAGAGAGGGGTTTAGAATGGATATTGGGAAGGAATTCTTTCATGTGAGGGTTTGAATTGCAGAGAGGATTTCTGCCAACAGTGACTGACCTTGAATTAGGCCTCAACACTTTAGAAATTGAATTTACCTCATTTCCAGACCATCAGCATTCAAAACACGACTGACACTGATTCCCCCCATGTGCTGAAATTCTGAAAAGTTACCTTTAAACAACAGGATCAAAAGTAACACCAAAACATTATTAAATCTCTTTACTACCATTTTCCCAGATGAATTATTGAATATCAAACCAAAGAAAAAAATTCTAACCTACTGACTTCAAGATGACATTGCTCTCTGTTCCCAATTACTGTGTGATCCTCAAGCTGGAATCAAAAGTTGCTCCATAAATGTAATGCTATTTAAGAAATCTAGCATTTAAAGAAATTTAAAGCAGAAATAACAATAAAAGATAGCTTGGGGGAAAAAAGAAATCAGTGGAAAGCCATGAAATTTCTCAGTGTTCCATCCTTCACGTCACAAATAATCTCTCCGGAGATATAAACACACAGGCAAAATTCAATTAATGCTTTCAAACTGACAAGAGTGGTTAAAAATAATAAAATTAAGCCTCTTTAATCAGAATTGCCAAAAGGTGCATGCACTGAAGGCCAGCCAGCAGTGATGGCAAGGCCTGGGAAGGATCCCACTTAAGGAGCCCAGAGTGTTCCTATCCCTGCTGGGTCTGTCCTGAGCCATCCCCTCCTGGCAGAGCCCCCAGAGGTGCTGGAAGCTCTTCCCACATCTCCTACCTGGAGATTGGGTTGCTGGGATATATTTCTATGGAATAATAGGAATAAAAAACTATGGAAAATGTGAAGATTGCAGGCGTGTTCCTCGGAAAAAAAACATATTTGATCACAGGAAGCAATCCTGACCTGTGAATTCCTTACTAAAAGAAGTTCTTCCCGCTGTTGGTTCCAATTTATGCTCATTTTGAGATGAATCCAAGAATAAAAAATGGAGAAAAGGGGGGAAACAAAACAAGAATTTTGTTGAAAAAAGACTAAGGCACTATAGAAAGAGTTTTTGTGTTGTTATGGAAACGTAGAAAGCAGAGGGTAGGAAAGAGAAAAGTGAATAAAGAAGCAATTTCAACTGCAAATATAAACATGTCCTTGCTTCCCGGAAAAAGTCCTTCCAAATGATTTTTGTTGATGCTGTGCATCCAAGCAACTGAAAACTACAAATTCTTCCCCAGAGAAACACAGATAAAAATTGGAAATCCACTGTAACAAAATAATAAACAGGACAAGGGATAAAAAAACCAGATGGAGTTATCAAAGTGTTGTTTTCACACCCACGAAGAAGCAGTTTGCTGAAAATGCAGAAAACTTCAGACATTCTGTTTTAAGTAATCTGTAGAGTGGTGGAAAAGGACAGGATTCTGTATTTATCTGGAGAAAAATAGTTCTCTGCTCCTCTCCCACATTTGTATTTGCATTTCATACATTTCGAGCAGGTAGCCAAAGAAATAATTCTGTTCTTGAAACCTAAATTACTTAGGAAAAATCAGTTGTTCTAAGTGAAGTTACTCTGAATATGCAGGATAAAATACAAAAATGTCTATTATCTGTTAGTGCTTTGCACCTGAAAAGTTAATTTAAATAAATTTCCTGACACAGTCCTAAGTTGCATCCAATAGTAATTAAGTGCACAGATATAACCAAGCTTTAAAATTCTCATTCTGTCATTAGGTAATTCTTAATGAAATGGCACAAATCAGTCCTGCTAATGGTTTAATGCTCTTAGGTACCTGGATAATCTGCACTGCTCAGGTATCCTGCAAGTTGTCAGCTGAGGATGAGGATGGATCCTTTAGGGGACAGCAGCCAGAATTGGCTCTTTCCCTACAGAAGGACAGAGGTGCCTGCACTGAAAACGCCTTCCCACTGCTTGAGAAAGAGAAATAAATGTGATTTTTGGACTTGTAGTAATGCTTATGTCAACCAACAGCGAGACAAGAGAGAGTTGTCAGCAATCCTAAATATTCCAGGGGTAGATTGTCCGGGAATCCTCGGTGGTTTTGGCACGGACCATCCTGCCTGCAGCTCCTGAACAGTTACTGCTGCTGGAGTCGTGGGCAGGAAACCAACTGCACACATCCAATAAGCACTTCTGTCAATAAGCTAATCTCTGAAAACAAAACAAAACACCAAAAAAAAAAAAAATTTAAAAATCCCCCAAGGGCAGCAGACCACAGAGTTCACATTATGGACCCGGTGACTTCTAAATTCATTCTGGAAAGAAAAGCATTTTTACTGCAGCCATCCATCACTCACCCAGCTCGGGAGCCTTTTACTCCCTGCAGGGCAAAGTCTCTTCATCCTCACTTCTGTCATTTTAAACCACAGAAAGGAACAAATCACACACCTCAGACTGGGGGTTTATTCTTTCTTACACCAAATTTTGAAGTCATTTTGTGGCTGGGAACTCTGAACTCAGGGATCTGAACTGCGCTGACAGTAACGGTGCCATTACTGAGCTCTTCATGCACGGACATTTGTACATAAATAAATAAAAATCAAGCAATATTCACAGAGCTGTTATCATTGTCGATTTAAGAAAAGACTGAACTGCCCTAAATCCCTGGGATTGACTTGGGTTTGTTGATTCCATGCTCTTGCAAACACCTTTGCCTCCGAGCTCCTGTCAAACTCCTTGATATTCTTTTAGTAAAACTCAAAAATGGATCTCAGCAGGACCTAGCCTAGGACTTTCTTGTGGGTGAAACAGAACAGGTAAAGGAAAATTAATGTGACTTTTCAGACGGAAGCATTTTACCTCATTTTGTGAGGATACTCACAGAAAGCCACCCTGTTTTCCAATATCCTTCAGCAACACACACAAAGCCAAGACCTAATATACTTAAAAACATGAAAGTGCCCCAATAAAACACTGTCAGCTCTCTGTTTGGGCCACTGCATCTCCAGAAATACAGTTTCAGATTCTAATGGGCAGTGAGCATCCATGGAACACCCTGGTGGGCACCTTCACTGCCAGTTCTAAGCCAGGAACAAAATAATTGCAGCAAAGAACCCGAGGAAATGGCCCCAGAAGATGAATTTTCCTTGGGTCAAGTGGGAGCCCCAGGATGGTGTCCCTGCTGCCATCCTGTCTCTACTTTGGGGCACAGGATTAGTTGCAATCTCTGCCATAAAAGATACAATGCAGTGATTTATCCCTAATTAAGGATGGAGTGGAGAAACAACATTTGATTGTTATTTACCTTTCGACATCTGTCAGCCTCTTTCAAATACAGTGATTTGAAAGGGGAGAAGAAACCTCACTAATTGCTCTCAGAGCTGTGTGAAGAGTTCAGGCTTTCTGTTTTTGGGTTTTTGTGGGGAAGAGCTATGTTTCAGATGTAGTGTGTGTTGCTATGGTAATTATTATTTTACTGAATGGTATACATTCAGAACTGATTTCATATTGTCAGACAGCAATTAAACAGATTAGGCTGTGTATACTCACAGTTCTGAAATATTTCCAATTTGTTTTAAATGTTAGGGCATGTGGAAAGCACTGGTCTGGGGAATGAAATATCGATTCAAAGGGCAGCTCCAGCTGCACAGGTTTCCTCTTCCCTCCTCCTCTGCTCCCAGGCCGGGCTGTTTAGGAGTGGAGACACTGCAGGATATTTTGGGGCCTCGGTTCCCACTCTGGCTCTGGCTCCTCATCTGCTGCAGACTGGGAATCTCGGAATGTCTCTTTCCAGATGGCTGCAGCAGCAGTTCCGGGAACTGGCCAAAATTTGAAGACACTGCCTTCCATGTCCCATGACTCCCCTGCTCCTCAGAGGACGTTTTCCCTTGCTGGTCGCTGAAAGAACCTCAATGAGGATAAAGAATGCTCCTCCTCCTGCTGTCCCTTTGCCACCACCCCACCTCTGAAGGCGTCCCTGCACCCCAGGTTGGTCCCCAGCACACCTGGACATCAGAACCAAAGCACCAAGTGCTCGCTCCTCACCACAAACCCTCTGATCTCACGTCCTACAAGGCTGACAATCATTTCCAGATTTATCCAGCCCCCTCAGGTTATGGAAACACAAAAGAAGTCAAGGAAGAAAAACAGGAAGCAACATGATTTAATTCTCCTGAGAGACTTCAAGTAGCTCAGAGTGACTAGAGAGACAATATTCCCCCGGGACAAAACTGATGCTAAAATTGGTGTAACCAAGCCCAAGAAAAACCCTTTGGAATTTTATTTGCTGAGTCTTAGCTTGGCATAGGAAGAAATTATAGCAGCCAGGATAGGAAGTAAAGAAAACTCAGGCTTATGTTCAGCTTTAATACAGGTTTTCTTTGGTAAACCAATAAATTCCAGAATCCCATTTTTCCCCACGCTAAGAAATAACTCAAGGCAAAATTTAATCCATGTGAGTAGGGATAGTCATGGAGATGAATGATGAGTTTGAAAACTCTTGGATGAGAAACCCTTGAAAAATGTCCAGAATTGTCAGGAAGGAAAGGAGCTGTGCAGCTTCTGAGCAAAGGATAATAATCTAAAAAATAAAAAGCACCTGAAACCTCAGTTCTGTAGGCCCATGGCTGGATATGTGCAATAATAAAGGTAAAAATCGGGTGTAGCTTTAAGTTTTGTGGGGAGGACACCTGACAGGCAGAGAAAAGCAAGAAGAATGATAAGATTATCTAATTATCCATATATTTTCCTGGTCATTCTCTCTCTCAAGTAAGTGATTTTCATAGGTTGACATATTCCAGTTTGTGGGAGCAGGTCAGTGAGGAGATCAGGGATGAGTCAGCAGTGGAAGGCTGATGGAAACATTAATCTTGAAGAAAGCTGAAGGATGAGAGGAAAACAGAATCATCCAAGATCAGAGAGGATATAATGGGCACAGAGGGTCTGAAAGGTGAACAGACTGATGGCTGCACCAGGGAACATCAGCCTGCAGGAAGCTGGCACAGCACAGGCCATCAGCAAAGAGGAAACAAATCGACTAAAATAAGATAGAACCTTGAAAATGGGGATAAAAATAATTTGGATTCTGAAAGGAGACATAATTTATCCAAAGGATGTCACGTCCTGGTAACGTGAGCGGAGCGATTGTACAGCGTTTGCTGTTTCTCCCTGGTGATAAGAAATCAACATAATCTGGGCATTTCAGACAGTTCACAAAGGATTTGGCATCCAGTCAGGAAAGTCTTGACTTATCTTTTTGTCCCAGTTCCCAACGCTGTGAACAGTGGGGGCTTTGTGTGCCACCAGTGGATGGCTAAAATAGCCAGGTTGTTCCCAATGGCTTTGTTCTGTCTTTTGGATCAAGCTGTCATGTCTGTAAAATACAGACATCCTGGGTATCCCTGACATATGGTCAGAATAATTTGGGTTATTTTCTTAAATACAACCTTCTCTTAAGGCAAATTTGTTATGCAAGAGCTATGGAGGGGAAAATGATGCAAAATGAATCAGTATTCGGTTCCAAGGGAGATTATAATACATATTTAATTTAATAGATACTGAAACTCTCTGTTGGGCTTAATATTCAGCCTAATCATGACTCAAGCAAAATGGTGATTCTTTCCCTTTCTCATGTGTTTGAGAAAATTTGGGTTTGTCTGGAGAGAACAGGGAAGTACACACAAAGTCATTCACCTTCAGCTGCTGAAAGAGCTCGAAGAAAAAGCCTGAACTGTGATTTCTGCCTCTGGAAAAGAATGCAAATGGTTAACTGGTGCCAGGATTCCACAAAATGAGTTTGGGAAAGCTCATAATCCTCATCTTTCCAAAAGGGCCACCACATTAAAATGCAGTGGTGAAGGAACAGATCATTCTCTAAGGCCACCCTGGCAGCTGAAGCGATCGTCACAGCAGCGTCCCCGACTTTCTCCTTAAAATGGTTCGAACAACATCCCTCAGCCCTTGCCGAGTTAACTTGGAGTTAGCACGTGTGAGGCTGAGCTCAAAGTTATTTTAGGAGCCAACTGGAAAGGAGATTCAGCCTTTTTAAAAATGGAATTGTTTTCTCTGGTTTAAGGCTGTTTCCATGGAGAGACCACAGCATATGAACATCTTTAGGCCAAGTGCTTTGCTGCAGGCTTATCTGAATGGAAGCACCACAGGAGGAAGGATAATTGAGGCCAGTTGTTTCAAATTCACAGGTCTCCTTCTATACTTAACTCTGGAGCAATTTATTTTCGTTATTTTGATCTGTTAAGCGTTTAAAAGTAAAACAGTTCTATACAGACCTTCCCTTAAGTGACATCTTAATATAATATTTACTCAAAATGGAATAAACTTAGTGGCAACAATCTCACGGTCTTGGGTGAGGGTGACAAAGTGGCAGGAAAATCACACTGTAGATTAATGTAAAAGGATGCATGAAGGGAAGAAACCTCCATCCTAAATTCACACATAAAATAGTGGGCTCTGAGCAGACTATTGCCTCTTGGGAGAAGTATTCTTCGAAGTTATAATGAATCTGTCTATGAAAAAGGCACTTTACTGTTCACCAAAGGAAAATGAAGCCAAGAGAGTGGTGGTGGTTACTGGAAACAGGGATGTTGTTATCCTGCTTTATAAACCCTGGGTGAGTATTGCCTCTGATTGGGATCTCAGTCCAGCTTCTCTCCTTACAACTTCCCGTCCCTGCACAGACTAACAAGAAAAAGTACTCAGAAGGCAATAAAAACCCATGAGAGGAACAGAACATCTGCTCTTGGAGGAAGAACTAAGAGTTTATATTGTTTTAAAAGAAAATATACTGGATATGCTGTCTGCTCTTGCACGACTTTGTGAGGCAAAGCCAAAGTCCAACCTTTCCCCTTAAAAAATGCTAATTGGAATTTGGCAGGAGCAAGTTTTGGGTTCAAGGAGCTAATGTTTAAACTGACAAAGATTTACCTAAGTCTCAAGAACATTTTCAGAGCTTAAAAATGCAGCGTCCCTCCTGTGTGCTCACCCCATCCCATGAATTGCTGGTTCAATCTGTGTTTCACCCAGCGCAGTAATTCCTGTTCCTCAGGAACGGGGCTGGGAATGCCACGGGCCTTTTCCAGTCAGCACAGAACTCAGCACAACTCCGTGTAAAAGCCTCAGTTCCGTGGTCACAGCCCAGGAAAATGAGGGTCAGAGCGCTCAGATGCAGTTCCAGATTTTGCTAGTGGAAAACGATCCCCTGAGGAGCCCTAGGATCCCGCAGAGGAGCCCTGCCTGCGCTGCTCCTCGCGGGGAGTTGTTTGTTCTGTCCTGGGCCACGAGGACACCTGCGCACCTCTCCCAGGACACGAGGGTCATTCAAAGCCTGAATGGAAGATGGACAGGAAGAAAATTTCCTCTGGCAGGTCAGGATGTTGCCACTCGCTCTGGCTTTGCTGCTCGTGATAAATGCGAGTGTCAGGCTCTCAGAGCTGAGTCCCAAATTGGACGAGCTGATCCTCAGAAGACAATGGCTGAGGCTGAGAACATTTTCTATAACTGAAGAAATTCCATTTAATAGCAGAACATTTACCTTTGACATCAGAACCTCTGTATACACGAGAGGAACAATTTGCAATTGACATTTTCCACAGCAATACTCTGTTCCATTACAAATGCATCATGTTCTTTCCATTCTTATGCACGAAGAATAATGACCTTAAAAGTAACATTTCAATTTACAGGAAATTTTAACGAGCACAATCGTCATCCCCAAAGGAATATTGTGTTGAAATATTATTCTCTTGAACTTTGCAAAACAAAGTGGGATATCAACACAAATAACAAACCTTTCACTGATTTAAGGCACAGATACTGTGGTGAGGTATTTTTGCAAGGGAAAATTAATTTGCTCTTCTCTGCACAAATAATATTGGCAATTAACAGACAGTCCATATTCACTGTCAAACCAAATTTGCTGAGATGAACAGGGGTACAGAGAAGCAAAATTATCAGATTTTGCCTGTGTTCTTTGACCTGCATTTCTTGGACTAATGAGAAAGTATCTCATTAAGATGCAAACGAGCAGCCCATGTGAAAGGAATTCCAGCCTTCCAATTGCCTTTGTAATTTCCTGTATTATGACAAACATTTCTAAACACAGGCAGGCATTTTCAAGCCATCAACTGCAGATTTTCAGATTTTTTTAAGGTTCAGAGCCCTGGTTTATATCAATATACACTATGACGTGTATATATAGGAACCCTTCTCTTTTCCTATAGAACAGAAACCAGTTCTGTAGCCCTCATGAGTTAATGAAACAAGGACACTGACAAGCCACAAAAGTCCTGTCAGCTACAACTCTGTAAACAAAACATGTCAACAGAAGAAAAGTGGAAATGTTCGTGTGTTTTCCTCCTTGAAATTCAGGATCTGATTCTGCTGTTTGATTGCATCTCTGGGGATAAACTCAAAAACCAGACAGGCTTGCTTTGTCATGTTTCTCCTCTGGAGAATTTTGAAGAAGGAACCTATTTGCACCAGTGAAGGTTGAAAAAAAAAAATCTGTATCAACAGTGCCACGCTCAGCTGGTTCCTCCCTCCAAGACAAGTGAAACAAGAAGACTTTGTATCCTTTATCCAACTGAAGCCATTGCCCCCAACGGATTTTACACATTCCCAAATATATTTATGATGCCTCATTAGCCTGGCGTGATGAATAAACTCCGTCAATCAACATTTATTTTACTAGATTGAACTGCTATTACCCTTGAGTTGAAAAGGAAATGAAGAAAAATGCAGGCTTGTAGGAGCTGTTCGCCCAAGGGCTTTGTTAAGGATGAAGGGGGGGAAAAAAAGGAATAAAATCATCGAGGCTGGAAAGGACTTTAAAGATTGAGTCCAACTGTTCCCCAGCACTGCCAAGGCCACCACTAACCCATGTCCCAAGTGTCACATCCGCACGGCTTTTAAATCCCTCCAGGGACAGTGACTCAGCCACTTCCCTGGGCAGCCTGTGCCAATGCCTGATAGCCCTTTGGTGTTGTTTTTCTGTTTCGACCGGAGAACAAGAATTACTCATCTGCTGTAATTATTCTTGTTAACAGCAATACCTGCCAGCAGGGACAGGGCAGTAGCTGCTGTGCCCCTCTCAATAAGAATCTCCAAAGTCAATGGGAGCTGCATCGAGAGAGCTGAAAGTGATGAGCTTCTCACTTGGCAAGGAGCTGAGATGACAGGGATGGGTGACGTGGTTCTTCACGGGCCGCTGTCGCTGCCACGTAAATCACCAGCAGAAGTGCCAGTGGTGTGAAATTTTAGATGAGCACTGGCTGGGGAAGGAGAGCAGGAGCCCTGAGCTAAACCCCGGTACTGCAGCTGGCAGAAATTGTGCTGAGATTCAGCACAGGACTTGGGTTTCAGCAGAGGAACCACAGCCTCAATCAGCCCTAAATGAAAATATATTTATTTCCAGAGCCTGTGCAGGCACATGTCTGTGTGTGTATGCCTTTAAAGATAAACCAGCAAGAGACAGATGTTGATTCATGGAGAATTAGAATTAAAATAGCCTCCTTGCTGATTACACCATTCAGCAGAGGCTGTTTTGTCCTATTTGATGTTATTTTTTTCATTGCTGCACGCTACAACATTGTCTCGTCTCCAACATCCTTTAACACCACGTTGGGAATGCCACAAAGGTACTAATTGACCAGAACATTCCAGTGTGTATATTCAGATTTCCATCATGCAAAAATAACAACATAAATGGCCGGGTTTGCCTGTGCTATCTATCTCAAGACAGGTAGCTATAATCCCCTAATCTCTCTATATCCCAATCCCTCTGTTTTATCTCCAAAACAATACCGAAAAAGCCCACAACAAACCACGCTTATAGGATGCCACATTAAAAGCTCAGCAGAATTTCATTAAGCAGCTACATTTGCTTTGTTTGAGATTACAAACACAGATCTCCCTCTTTCCGGCAATCCACAACCCAAGATATTTGGCACTCTATCAACAATTCCAGACTCGGAAGGATTATAGATGTGCTGACAGTTAAAGGGAGTAAGAGTTCCCTGCCTAAGATAGATAAGTAGCGTGTATTCTTTGATAAGTCCTATCAGAGCCCCGCTCTGACAGGAATTCCTCCACGCCGCCGCTAAATCTCGCTCCGTGGAGCTCATTAAAGGCGCTGCCATTTGTCCCAGCAGAGCCTGAACTCCCCTGTCACCAGGAAATAGATTCCATTTCTTTCCCCAATTACATACACGCTGCTTTATATTCCAGATCCAGAATATGTTCAGGGGGCTGGGAGAGGGAAGGCTTTTGTAGGAGCACGCAGCTCCAGCCCCCGTGCTTAATCTGCTGAGCTGTAAGACAAAGCTGTCCGATGGCTTTGTGTCAGAGGAATGAGCTGAGCTGTACAGCACCGATTCCACTGTTTGTAAACATTGCATCCCCATCATTTGCACAGGGTTTCTCTGTTGGAATGAGGAGTTTCTGGAGAAACCTTGCAGTTGTGGGGGGAAGGGGGGGGTTGTAAATCTCAGCTCTTTAGTTGCAGTGATTCCTCCCCGTGCCAGGTTTTTACAATATCATTACCCACACACCGAGCACGAGGATCTCAGCCAGCTCCATTCAGGAGCAGCACATCTAAGTTGACTGAACATTTTTTTTCCTACAGGAATATCACGATGATAGGTTCTGTAGAATGTGGTCAGACTTTGTGCTCACTTCACCAGATGCTACACCCTTACGAAATCCATTCTGAAATCTCTTCTTGCCTTCAAGATAATTGGGAAAATAACAGAGCTCCAGCAGCAAAAACCTTGCTGTATGTGTAATGAAGATCTCAACGGATTCTCTTAAAATAATTGTATTATAATTTCCTAGATTATTACCTGCCAAAGCTCAGTGGGTGGGCTCTGAAGGCCTACGCTGTCAGGAATCCCAGGTTCTTAGAATCCTGTCATATCTGTCTGCATCCACCCCCTCAGTGTTTCCAGTTTCCCTTCTTCTGCTTCTGAAAGTAATTCCCTTGGTAGCTGTCACATTAAGATATTGGGATACAGCCTTCCCACTGCACTTTTTGATTCCAGCTGAACCTGATTGTCAACTTTGCTAACAGAAAGTGAGTACAACCTCCTCCAGTGCCTTGGGATTAATTTGCCTTGAGCTAATGAAAGTCAATTTCTAATTTCAACCCTTAATTGTGATCAATAGGGCTTGAATTAAACTTATCCAGACAAATGGGGAGAGAACTGATCGGCAGAATCCATATCCAATGCAGCCATTTAGGATTATGTCCCAGCCAGATTGGATTCTTCAGATTTAGGTGTTTTTCAGAAACAGGGAGATGACAGCTCAGAGGTATCACAGGAGCAAATCTGGTGAAGTTAAAGGGCACAGTAAAAGGGTTTCACTCTAAATCACCTAAGAGCACGGACAGCTTATTGCAGTTCCCACTGCATTTTCTGAGATGCAATGAAGAGGAAAACGTCACAATTCCCCCGCATTCTTCATTCAGAACAAAAAGCCCACCACAAGACCTTCTGCATACGCGCACTGCCACATCATTTAACCAATTCTCTCTTTTTAATAAGCTCCCAATCAGGTTATCTTTAACTCAGAACACTCATTTGATCTTGCTGGTGGCTCATGGGCAACCCTGTTGGCTACAGATAAAAGCTGTTCTAGACAGGGCTGTGCATTTGTTTGCTTTTTTTTTGCCCCCCCCTATTATTCAGCACCATGGCCAATATTTTCCACAGATAAAATAATCAGAATGGTATTTTCAAGCCTGATATCGAGGGCAACACTTCTCAAAGAGCTTTGTTTATTCTGCTGCTTTTCGGGAACTTTCCCAGTTTGTTGTTCCCACCAGCGTTATGATGAGGGCAACAATTTTCGACACTTGAGTGCAGAATTTCCTTATCATGTCACTTCCCCTTGCTCTAAGTGAGACTGGCAGCTTGTATTTGCTACTCATACTCACAGCAGTAGTCTCTTCTCTTTTCACAGATAGTACTACAATGGTTTTATAACCACACACACGCACACACACACACAGAGCAGCAGTAAAAATGGCAGTAAAATTAATCAGCCTTGTATCTGTGTTGAAAATCCTGCCTTATCGTGCATATATATTTTGTTTTTTCTCCGATTATGGTTACAACAAACAAATAATGAAGCTTCGCAAGCAAATGCAGAGAGAGGCATCATCCTGGTGCAATTGCCTGTGTTCACACAATGGAGAGGTGTAAACTATCTTTGGATGCAGGAGGTGGAAAAGAACAGACGAATCTGTGGAGCAGAATAATACTTGTGGAATGTTTTCTTCTACAGGATATCCCAGCGTGTGGGCTGGAACATGGTACTGGGGGAGTTACAATTATTATTATACTTTACTATATAGTGTACATACTTTATGAATATACTTAATACTGCAAAACCTTTATTTTGATATTAGGTCAACACATCAGTCCACACTTCAATGCTGCCAGCAGCCAGCAGAGAACCAGATCCCTTACAAAGAGGAGGAACAAATCTAATAATTACCAATTTCTCTTAGATGTCAGAAAGAACAAATCTACTCGTTACCAATCCCTTCCAAATTGGTGTAAGTTCATCAGCACCCTGTTCAGGGGTCGCTTGCCATGTCAGGGTCATTCTGTTTGTTACGAGATTTCTAAAATAGGAGGAATTCGTATTTCCCACGTGTGAAACAACAATGGGGACTGGCAGAAAATGATGGATTTATCTTTTCAAGCTACTCCTGGAAACATAAAAGCATCTATAGCTGCTTAGCCCACAGAGATACTGTGGATGAACAAGGCAATTTGGAGCACCCGTTTACCTTGTCAGACTTCCTTTGTCCTGCAAGAAACGCTTAACGAGAGAGAATGGTGAAACTAGAGAAAGATGACGTTTCTGTGGATCCATAGTTATGATATTTGCTGCTACATCATTGGATAAATGAGGGTAAGTCGGTAAAAGGTGCAGTTTTCCCCAGGAATCAAGCAGAATATCCCGTTTTTCAGCGTGCAGAGGGAGGAGTGCTGTAGTTGGTATTGATTTCAGCTGTCCAGCCTGGAACTGGAGCTGATGGGGTGATTAGGTGCCATCAGTGTTTTACTGGCAGCTTTAAACACAGCCTCTCCAGAGCAGCTAACTGGAGTGATCATCCTGGCAATTCCTTTTAATTGTTTGAGCTGATCCAATGTTTCAGTTCCAATTACTCTCACAATTTTATTTTTAAAATTATTTTCAATTGACACTCTGTCTATTCCATTTTCTCGTTCTGCCCATTTCTTCTTGAAGGTTAATTGGTGACTGCTATGTCTGTTGGAAAACAGCCCCAATGAAATTTCAGATTGTTCTCTTTTTTAAAGGAAACTTTCCAAACTTCTTGATTGCAGAGTAAAAGTCTAAAATGTTTTCAAGTACATTTTCAAAAGCAAACCCACCACCAGAATTTCTTCTCAATTATTTTAAATTTACCTCAGAGGTGTCATTTTGAGCTAAGCTCTGATACAATGATCACTTGGTTTGGCAGCACTTTTTAACTCACCTTTTCTTTTGCATATTCCTGTTTTAGGAATTTTTTTGGCATTTTTAAATGCCATTTTTATATGGGACTTTTCTAGAGGCACAAGGAAAGCATTTGTCAAACAAGACTCCCCAGCTGGATTTGTATTTGTAGCAGCAGCACAATATAATTATCATTTAATTTATAACTACAGAAATTAAACCTTTGTCACAGAACAGGTAGAGAGTGGGGAGAAAAGACCAAGAATGACAAAGATTTTCTTGAGCAGAGAAGAATTTTTGAATGTTTACTTTGAAACCAGAAGTGACTTGCTCTTTCCTTTTGTTTCTCCCTATAAATTTTTCCAACCTCCTGCCCTGCTTTATGTACTTATCCTTCCTTTTTCCTAGAAAAGTAAACCGAGTCCTCTTCCTTAAAATAAAGGATAAATATAGAGTAAATTAATTAACTCCGTTCTGAGACATAAGGCTTTATGAAAGGGGAGGATGTGTTAGTTTATTCTCGGATTTAAAAGCAGCAAATTTTGAGGGTCACATCCTGTGCCTTTTTATTCGGCCCAAACTTCCTTTGACATAACTTGGAAGTCCTTGACGTGCAAAAAATGCGGTTTGACCTCCAGACACAGGGAGCTTGGCACCTTCCTGGAACCTTCTTGTTGCTCCCGGGGATCACTACCAGGGTTTAACAGCTCGGAATGTTTTCTGTTCTCTCTGCCAGACAGCCACAGGCAAAACGAACACTTTTCACTTTGTCGCACCTCGTCCAGCAGCGAAAGGAGACAGCTGAATTCTTTTATCAGCCTTCCCAAAAAATCCTGTGAGTGCAGCCTAAAGCAGCTCCCTGAAAAGCATCTGGAGCTGGGAGCAGGATATTAATAGCAAACCCCCCTGAAAGCAGGAGCATGAGAAAGCACCAGAGCCTTCTGTAAATTAAAGTAACAGGGATGTCAAAGTACAAACGCAGCCCTGTGGAACCAACAGGAACTCAGCCAGGATTTTAAAAAAATCGAGGGGTTTCTCTATTTTGCAAGGCCCTTTCGGAGAGTGACAATGATTCTCTCAGGAATGAATGGGTGGGTCACTTAGGTTTGTGGTATTATTTAACTCTCTCTTCCTCGTTCTGTTTTATTCTTTCACACTACCTTGATGAGCTGGGTCTCGTCTCTTTACAAACACAGAGCAGACTTCCTCAAAGTGCTTCCTTCTGCTTTCTGCACTTCCTCAGCAGATGTTTTTTGTTATCTCTAGTTCAGAAAAAATCAAAAATAATACCCTCCCTACAGGGTGTAAATTCCAGATGTAATATTTTAGATTACAACTGTTGGTTTTATTCCTGTTAAGATGTACAGACAGAGCATGGAAACGGGAATTGCACAGATTCATCAGTTTTCAGAGGACAATCAATTCAATTGAATAGTTTTCAATGTGGTAATGCAAAATTAGCTTTTTATTAAGTAAACCACATCTTTTGTAATGTAGAAAATATATATCTTGTAATTGGTTTCTTAAAGCTGTTTAATATAGAATTACATTAACAGAAATGGAAGAAGAGCTTTTTAAAACAATGATAACATCAATATTTAGAGCTCATTGGTTTCTGCATTAAATTTTCAACCAGCTAGGATGAATTTAAGCAGTATTTTTCAGATTTATTGTATTCTACTCTATATATTCCCTGTTGACAAACCTCTCTACTTGCCTATCCCAAGGCACAGGAAGAGTTTGCAAAATTGGAGGAGGAGAGAAATCTTGTTAGGATATTTAGTCATTTTGTAGGATAAACTATTTTTTCTCTAATCCCCAGAGCCAGATTTAGAACTCTGTGGCTTGGCTCGTGTTTTTGGAGATGATTTTATTGTCACGGACAGCATCAGCATCAAACAAAGCGAATGTCAATTGTGGGGTGTTAAACCAAAAGTATCTAGAAGCCGAAAATGCCTCTCTAAAATGAGTATCCAATGTAATTAGTGAGATTTGAAGCCTTCTGTGTGGTCATTTGGATCACTCCTAATCAGCCAAACTGAGAGAGGTTGAGAGTAATGAAAGTTTCAGGCATTTCAAACTGGGTCTCGATCTCTCCAGCCCGGCCACACATCCCAAACCTGCAGCTGCTTTCCCACTCATCCCAGAGGGAATTGCAGCAGCTTTGCACAGAGATGACTCTCGCTCTCTGTTTATACAGAAGACAATTATTCCCATTGATTTACACGGTTTGTAGCACTGAGGTAAAAGGTCAAAAGCTCACACTTCTGTTTTATCCATGCTCGTTTCTACTGGGGGCACTTTGGCCAACAATTCACTTCAGGTTAGGATCAATTAATTTTCTTATAGAACATAATACTTTGGATATTTTAAAATTTGAAGCTTTTGGAATGCCAAAAAGAGGAGAGGTTAATCTTATGTCACACCAGGTAGATCCTTCACTCTCTGAGGAGCAAACTCCAGTGAGAAAATGGAAGAACAACCCGACACCCCCAGGCCCTGCACGCACCAAGTGCATCCGTCCCACACAGGGATGCTCCTCTAAGCCCCAGAAATATTGAGTTTCTAACTTGTCATTACCAAATATTTCAGGTTTTACCCAGCTTTTCAGAAGGAAGTGGTAATAAGAGAGCTGAGAGGATAAATTCGTTTTAGATAAGGACCTTTATAAATAAATCCATGAATTCAAGCATGATTCCTCAAACACAGCAATGGGATGACAAATAGGAAAAGCTTGGAAAAGCCTTAATTTAAAATTGATGTCATGTTGTGTATAAGTGTGTACCTTTAGCTCATAACTTACTACATTCCTACTTTTTATCCAGGTTGGAACTTTAGAGAATTTATCACAGTTGAGCCCAGAGGTCCCAATAGGAACTGAATATTTCCCCGGGATTTCAGGTGATCTATTACAAACTAACAAACCAGAGATCTTATTTTTAATACTTATTTTGTCGAGAAAAAGAAAATAACAGAAAATCAGTTGGATTCTCAATTAGAGCATGGAGGTTTCAGCCTTGCAGAACTCAGAGTTAGGACTGAGAGGGACGGAATCACAGCTAATTAATCGAACATGCAGAGAGCACCGTGTGTGGAACACTAACGAGGAACAACTCACCACATTCATTTCAGCTCCCTGAACCCCAGGAAGAAGGTCACAGCCTGAGGTGAAAGGAACAGCCCTCAAGACAGTGCCAAGAAGTTTAAATGCCAAGGGCCTATTTTTACTTGCTGCTTCTATTATTAGTTACACCATGTACAGAGCCTATGAAAAAATCATATTTTCTAATGAGAGAAAAGCGCTCAAATTCTTTAGTGTAAATGAAGAGCAGAAGAAACTAAAGTTGAAAATTTGTTAGGTACAATTCAACAGGCTTTACTGGGTCATCAAAGGCCAGCAATGACAGCTTCAAAACCCCATCCTCTGCGAAAATTAGAGAGCTGCCCAATATTAATCAAATATTCCTTTTTCTTGTAATTACACTTCCCCACTTTGGGTTTGCGTGCATCCAAGCCCATTTCCCCGGGATGAAAGTTGAGCAGCCCACTTTGGAATTGTGCTCCAGCAGCGAAAGCCGAGCAGGGGGAGCTGGAGCAGCACCACGGCTTCCAACGCTGCTTCAGTTACTCAATCATTCCTTGCCCTCAGCTGTTTTCCATCCAATACAAACATAAACTGAGGTAATCCTGCAATCTGGTTAACTTGTTTAACTTCTGTATTAATTATAGAAGTACCCAAGGGCAGCTATTTCCCACGCACTCTTAATTTATGGCTCTGATGATTACTTCTTTATAAAATGTCTTATTAAAGGCGGGTAATGTTGTTTCTTCCTAATGAAGTACAAAGGCACGGCAGAAATGTTTTCCGTAAAACAAGTCCACAGTCTGCAATCATTTTATCTAATCACTAGTGTGATATAACAACAAAAATCTGGAATATTTGGTTAGTAATTGAGATTTCAGCCAACCCAAACAGAAGGTCCTAAAGTACAACTTGTAGCAGTGCCACGGGCTCCTAACATGTCCCACACACACATATTGTCCAGGATACGTTTATTTTTATAATCATTTGCATTACATAATTGTGATTGCATTGCATAAGACAGTCTTGCAGCATGCTTCAAAGAACATCTAACGTTTCAAACTGCTAAATCCATTCCATCCCATTTCTCACATGTCTTTCCTAGAGAGCGAGGAGAAAACAAAGCAGCAAAGAGCAGGCGCCAAACAACGGGAAGAAAGAAAGAAAATGGTGTGGAAACAGCCAGAGTACATTTCAGAGTATCAAATAGAGTAAGAAATAGGATTCTCATTATCTGTGTGCTGCATGCCCTGTTGCTTTTGCTTTTAATGTGATCATGTAAGCAATTTAGCCAGACAACAAAAATGAATGAGAGCAAACGTCACTGACACAGCAGCCAAGGCACTGAGGCTTCTGCTCACAGAATGCAAAGCAAACGGAAAGTTTAATCTTCTACGGAAAGAACCACACCCGAGTTCTTCAAAGAACAGGTGGAGAAATGCTCCGCCACTGTTGAGGGCAATTGCAGAGAGGGATTTTAAGGATAAAAATGTTCTATGCAGGGTGTTTTGTGCAGGAACGAATTACCAAACAAACTCTCCAGGGGAATGAAGCTCATCACACGCAAAAAGTAGAGCCAAAAGTAGTTCCATGCAATGGCCAATAAGATTTTAATTTCAGGAGTGGTTGTATAAGGTCCAAAAAAAATAAAAAAAAGAAGAATGTGTTAGCACAGATCTAATTCTTCAGTCAGTTTGTACTCAAAAGCAAACGGCCTCACTTAGGAGGAGCAGAATGTGTGCAAATTGCTTTAGGGTCAAAAAAAAAATCTTGGTGTGAAAAGCTCCTAACAACATTAATTCCCTTTAATGTGTTGTACTACCAGCAACATCCATTGAAATAAAAGCACTGGAATGAATATATTTCCATAATCTGTTCACTAAGAATGATTTTTTTTTAATGCTATATAAAGCAAATTCCAAGCATAGTCACCCTCATGTTTGAAAAACTCAGCATCCTTTTAATCATAAAGTAGGAAGTTTTGAAATGTCACCTTATATGTTAACCATTACAAACTGTAAATCTGCAATTTAGATAGCTCGTTTCAGTGAATATTCCTTTTTTTTTTTTTTTTTTTTTAAATGAGTATCAAAATATTTGATTTCCTTCAGTATTTTTAAAAGCGTGGGAGGATGAGCTGAATACGCCTTAGAAACAACAAGAAGAATCCCTGCATGTGTAGAGAATGAGTTGTGTTTGGGGAATGTTTCTTTCTAAACACCTCCTCTTTGTAGACTGGAGTGATTTCTAGGCTAAAGGGGATGAAATGTGTGTGCCACGACATCCCCAGCACCCAGAAGGTGGATTCTTTCCAAGGTACTACCAGCAAGACTGAAGCTCTTCCTGCACACCCTCCTGTGGGGTGATTTAGGATTTCTAACACCAAGGTCCCTTGGGTGCCATGGCAGCACCCTCAGGGGTGACAATCACCCCTGGAGGGATTGCTGAGCTGGGAGGGGCTCCTGTGAGCCACGAGCACGGCCACAGCCTCGGGGTGGGGCTGGAAGGGCCTTGGGGGTCATCCAGTGCCCCCTGCCATGGGCACCTTCCACCATTCCAGGGTGCTCCAGGCTCTGCCCAGCCCGGCCTCGGGCACTGCCAGGGCTGCTCTGGGCACCCTGTGCCAGGGCCTCAGCACCCTCACAGGGGACAATTCCTTCCTGAGATCTAATCCAAACCTAGGTTCAACTAAATATTCCTAATATGGAGTCTAAATATTCTTAATGTGGAGTGAAAATTGAATGTTCTCTATCCAACCTCATTAATCACAGAAAACGCCCCAGCCAGGTGCAGCCAGGATCTCCTCCTGTCATTCACTGTGGGCACAGGCCAACATTATCATTTCCATTGTAAAACCTCACAAAAGATGAGGAAAAGAGCACCACGTTAAAAAGGATGCAAAGACTTTTTGTTGGTCCTTGTGATTAATATTCGACATGGCAAGTAGTTAATTATATTTCTTAAAAAGGGCTTTGAGACGGCAATCAATAGAATTGATTATAAAAGACAAATTATGAAGGAGTAAAACATCACAGCCTGTTTAATATGATGCTAAGAAAGCCCATCATATATGAATTTCAACTTCAAGTGACAGCAGTGCCAGCTTTCACGTGCTAGGGGTTTACAGAGCGAGTTAAAAACATGTATGTCTGCTATTTAAAGGGAAAAGAATCCATCCCTCCGCTCAACAGAGATGGAGATAGCAGGAAGAACAGTTTTTGAGAGCTTACTTCATGAAAAAAAAAGGATTTCTGTTCATGGAAAATTATCATGAGAGGGTCTTCTTTAGCTTAACATTGAAAGCTGAGGGGGGAAAGCTCCATTCTCATTTACTGTCCACATTTTACACAACTCCAGTGTTATAAGGGAGAGCCTACATTGCCTTTCTTGATGTTTTTATAGTAAGACTGGGGGAATCCATAAGCAAAAAAACCCAAACATTTTCTCTCTTGAAGAGAAAGAAAGGATCAATTAAAAGATCTCACTTCAAATACTGCATTTCATTGGAATCTAAGTTTTCTGTGACTGTTGCCCAGTATTCCATGAAGAAATGTAAAAGGACAGTGCTCAGAAGTTTTTCTTCTCAAGTTCCAAGTCAAAGCAAGGCTTTTGCAATCCTTAAAATAATCATGTTGCCATCAGGGACGTAGTTGTGCACTGAAGATGGCATAACAATAAATTTTGCTTTTATTTTATTTACCATCTTCGGCAAACTCAACACTGGAGAAGCAGAGCTGCTTTCTACGTTTGTTCAAATGGAATTTGAATTCCTAATCGAACATTTGAAAGCAAGAAACATTGTACCTCCCAAATCACTGCAAATAAACCTGAACCTAGAAATGATACCAATTATATCTATTCCCATCAAAGCTTGGGGCAAAAAAAAAATTAAAAAAAGAGAAAAAGAAAATCAAGAAGAATATATAGTTGATTTTTTTTCAAAGTATTTCATTTGCACAGGATAAAAAAAGTGCAGCAGCAAGACAAATTTGTTCTTCCTGGTGACACAACTTGGGAGAGCCTGGCTGTGTCCTCTCTTGGCAAGCACAACTGCGCTGATTTGTTTTTAGGAGGTCTTGGGGAGAAGCAGCTTTTTAAATGCATCAGGTTTAATAAAAGTATCAGTAGGAAGAGGAAGAGAGGGGGGCATGATATGTAACTTTGTTACATCGAGTTAGTAACTTCTTCCTCTGAAATGAGTCAGAGATCTGGTCTGATTCAGCAGGAGCGAGCAACGGGCTCTCATATTTAATGTTTTAAGGCCTCAGTATGTTTGTTTCTACATAGAAACTGTAAATTATCCTTTTTTTTTCTTGAACAATGTGGTCTAGCTATAGCCTGAAAGTTCATTTTGTGGTTCTCAGCCCGTGTTCCGAGGCAGTGCCCTTTAGACGATTTTTCCTCCATCTAATGCAACTCCTATTGATGGGTTTCATTCTGTGGAGGGTCACTAAGAAAACACACAGTGCCCATTCTGTGGCATTTAGACAGATATAAAGATTACATTAATCTAATTTTCCAGGCAAAAAATTACTCCAGAAAAAAAAATTAAAAAATAAAAAAAAAAACACAAAACCAAACCAAAACAAAACCAAACCACAAAATGGGAACAGGAAACCTCAAAGGGGAATATGAGTCTTTAGGAAAATAGCAGGAAAATCTCATCAAGAAGAACTCTTTGCGATCTACACAGTGGCAGAGAACCATGATATTTTGTCATGATTAGCAATACGTTCTCATTTCTGAAAGGGCCTTACTTTCCTCAAGAAGATCTAAAGGTCTGTGCTTAAAATAGCTGAAAAGCAGCTGTTGGATTTTTCACAGCAATGGGTTTTATCTTCATGCCACATAGAATGCAAACCAGTCATTTGACTAATACACAGTTGCAGAAAACATGCCTTGAGAATAGAGACTCTCCTGCTAATGCCAAACCAAGGGAATATTCCCTTTTACGTGAGTTTCCATGTGGGTTTTTACACTCAGTTTTGTTTGTTTGTTTGTTTTTGTTTGAACATTTTCATAACTGTTGGGCACAAGAGCAGCTTTACTCATACGTTTCGAGTTTCCCACCTCTGGAACCATCTGACCAGCTGAACCCTTAGTTGTAGAGGTGAAAACATTCTGCTTTTGCCTGTTTTATAGTCTTGTCACATTTGAAGTTTCTCTGGTGACTGGAGAGTGAACTAAAAATACTGTGCCTTACCTGAAGAATACTTTTGCATATTTGCACTTACCTCAGAGTCCACCATCATTCAAGAAAAAGCTCTTTCAGTTTAGCTCTGTCTTGGGAGTTGTTAGATTTGGCTTATAATATTTTAAAATGTTCAATTTAAGCTTTTAGGAAACGGTTTTCTTACAACATAATCCCCCGCTCTCTTGATTTTGAGGTGGACCTTGGTTTTTTGCCTGGAGGAGGAAACCTGCACTGATTTCCCCACAAACAAAGCCAGGGGTTGCTTCATTCAGTGGCCATCCAAAGATTTATACTGAAGGCTGAAAAAACCACCCAAAGAGCCACAACCTGGCAAGAGCTGTCTCTCTAAAAAGATTCCTCTCAAAAATGTCTTATTTATTTATTTATTTTTAGCTTATTAATTTCCAGCCATGAATATGAGCTTCAGAAACTGGGGAATCTGGGATATGGGGACAGGCAGAGAGAGAGAGAAGGGGTGGAGGAGGAATTCCCATCTCAAAAGAATTCCATAGCTATGCTTCAAATAATACTTTCAAATAACCTGCTCCACATCTAAAACTTTATTCTCGCTAACGTGACTTTGGATTTCACAAGCCTGTTTAAAAATAACCCAAGAAGACACATCCTAAATAGGTAGAAGGGACTTGCCTCTCTGCTCTCTACCACATCCTATGAATGTGCTGCTGTATTCCAGAGACTTTCCAAAGGTGGCAGGGCGAGCATGTGTGAATAGGAGAGCTTTGTCCTCTGCAGCTATCATTGTGTTGTCCCTACCGTCCACAAACGCAGAGGGCAGATGAGAACCGGATAGAAACAGACCATGCAGTTGTAAAAGCCGGCTCTTTTCTCTCTTTATTTATTTATTTCTGCGGCTGAGTAACACCTCTCATTACAATTACCGGCTCAATGGCAGAAAAGCTCCCCGGTGTACTGTGCAGATTTTCACAGCTTCATTTGTCTCCTCCTGTGGCATCAGTTTAAAAAGGTTCCTAAAGAATTGCCACTAACAACTGTTTCTATTTCGAGCCTTCAAAGCCGGAGCTGAGCACAATACAAGGCACTGGTAACTGATCTTTAGGTTTCAGTCCACAGACTTTCCACACTGGGAATAGATCCCATCTGTTTCCTCTTTATGCACCAGCCTTTAGAAAGCACAGATCTGGAAACTGCCTCCGTACAGAGCCGAGTATAGCCGGCTTTCCCCAGCTGACGGCAGAAAAATCCCCATGATTATGGAGAGCTTTCTCCCAAGGTTTTCTACTCCTCTTTTCTCCCCGCTCTGTCAATACACGGGGTGGTTTTTCTCCATGTGCGGTGGTTTTTTGGAAGGGCGAAGGGGGTGGACTGCCTCTCTTTTCCTTGCCCCTTCTTCTTTCCCCTTCTTGGCAGAGCTTTCCCCATTTACCAGCCCTCACAGGGGGAGCATTTCAATTTGAAGCCCAGCACAATCAACCACAGGCAAACCCCCCTCCTTGCTTTGGCACAAGAGCGTGAGACATTTCCCCCACCGCTCTCCCTCCCCAGCAAGCTGCTCTCCAGATGGATGCTCGTGGCTCTCCCTCGTCTCCTTCCTTCGCCTGTCCCGGCCAGAGGCAAGCAGAGGGCACAGATCTGGCACGGGATTCCTTGGGGCAGGGGCAGCCGCCCAGAGCAGGACGCTCTGACCCCGGGATGCTCAGCACCACCGACGTCCTGAACTCTTTTGCCGGGAGGATCCTCCCTGTCCTCGCTTCCCTCCCTCAGCCCCACACTGGGGGCTCCCCTCAGCCCCACACAGGGGAGTCCCCTCAGCCCCACACAGGGGAGTCCCCTCAGCCCCACATTGGGGCTCCCTTCAGCCCCACACGCTGGCGGCTCCCCTCAGCCCCACACAGGGGAGTCCCCTCAGTCCCACATTGGGGCTCCCCTCAGCCCCACACTGGGGGCTCCCCTCAGCCCCACACTGGCGGCTCCCCTCAGCCCCACACAGGGGAGTCCCCTCAGTCCCACATTGGGGCTCCCTTCAGCCCCACATTGGAAACTCCCTCACCCTCACACAGGAGGGTCCCCTCAGCCCCACACGCGGGGGTCCCTCAGCCCCGCGCCCCGTCCCGCTCCCCTCAGCCCGGCACTCACTACTTGTAGAGCTGCTGCAGGCAGAGGTCCAGGCACTCGCCCTCC
>VWZN01016993.1:0-24160 GCA_013396955.1 Regulus satrapa | reverse complement strand
CCTCGCGGAGCGGGCTCGGCGTCCGAGAGCGTTTGCGTGAGGGGAGCCGGCCGTGAGAAAGGAAGAGGGTAGGTTTAGGTGAGGCGTGCGGGGGGGATTCTTCGCTGTGAGGGCGGTGAGGCCCCGGCAGAGGTGAAGCTGTGGCTGCCCCATGAAATCTGGAAGTGTCCAAGGCCAGGCTGGATGGAGCTCTGAACACCCAGGTTCAGTGGAAAGTGTCCCTGCCCGTGGCAGCTTTGAGGTCCCTTCCAACCCCAAACCATTCCGTGATCCCGTGATAAATCACATATTATGCACTATCTGCTCATTCTCTGGCAAAGGAGAATTTGTGAAAGCTGAAGATGCTACACCAACCAAAACTTAAGAGATAACCTGTCAGTGGGAGACAAACTCTAGTGAATATTCTCCAGCTGACTAATATATGTGTTTCATTTGTGAAAGGCATTTTATTCCTTGGCTTGTTTTATTCCTTGCTGCTGGAAAGCTATTTTCAGAGCTATCAGGTCCATAAATACCAATAATGAACAGGTGTAATTGCCACACATTTAAAATAGCTTGTACACATGGGAGAGAACGATATCCTTAACGTCAGATATACCTTGAAAATGGCCAAATCAGGAGCCTCATGTGCAAAAAGATCCTCAAATTTTTATGCATTGCAACAAGGACAGTACCTTGCTGAAACCTGTTGTTCTCCACGCTGTAGCAATTACCGCTGCGTGTCAGGTGCTCCTGTAAATCTGTCTTCTGTTTGGTGAATTATTTTGGAGCCAAACTAATTTTAGAATATTTCCAGCAACTGCATTGACTGATCATATTGCAATCTTGTGAATATGTAAAAGCCCTGAGAATTAAAAATGTGATTGTCACAGAGTTAGTCTTTCACAGCTGACAGAAAATCGCATCGTTTGTCCTGGAAGGTTATCTAAACAATGTTTTTCCTAATGTTGTTTCTTTATTTTCAATTTAATACTCATTTATTTAGGGAGGTCCCTTCCAACCTGCAGGGTGAGAAACATTGAAGGGTAAGAAACATTGCAGTTCTTTTTCAGCAGAGAGCTCCTGGTTGCAGCTGACGATGTCATTGCTGGATTTTGGGTTTTTGTTTTTTTGGTTTTTTTTTTTTTTTTCTTTTTTTATGTTCGTGTGTTCTGCATCATCAGTGAGTCACAAGCCCCGGGAGGATGTATATCAGTGCAAGTATCACAAAGCTGTTTAAACTTCATGATCAGTTGTTTTTCACTCAGAATCCAGAGGCAGTTGGAGTTTCTAAGAAACTATAATCCAGATAATCTTCCTGTAATATGATCTGAATTATAAAAATTCCTATTCCTACAATGTCTCGGGGAAGTCACAGCTAATTCAACAAGACGCAAGATCAGCTTCATGTTTCATGACAAACAGCAATCAAAACTATCTAAGAAGAGATTCAAAAGCATTTAGGTAACATTTTCCTAAAATTTTTGTTAGTTTTATGTATTTCTTTTCAGTTGTTTCAAACAGCACAGAAGAGTAGCTGGGAGTAATACCTACTCTGTTTCATGTTGAAATGTTAAAGTCACCAGATGTCCTTGATTCATCTTGGCAGTCCCCGTGTGCTTTTCATCATTTGTCTCGTGGCAGAAGACACTAATTAAAATGAAATAGAGTAGAACTCCACTCTCAGGACACTTTGTCAACTTTTGGCACCAGGGCCGGGCCGGGATTGTTTTGCTCTGGTATTAGATGGAGAGATCCGATGGCTGTGAGCCACGCTGGCATTTGTTCCGCAGAGGGAAAGGTTGGGAAGCCGTTCCCATGAAGCCGGAGCCGGGAGCAGCCGGTGGCTGTGGGCGGTGTGGCTGTGCCAGGAGGAGGAACCCGCCGGCCCTGCTCTCTGTGGGGCCACAGAAGGAGCCACCGAAGGAATTCCACAAGGAAGGAGCCACAGAATTTCCCCCTCACCAGAAGGAGCCGCTCCACGCCTGGGCGCTGCCCAGGAAAGGAAGCTCTGAGCGCCCCCTGATCACCCCCAGCGTGTGCCGGGGGCTGTCACGGAATGTTTGGAGCGTTCAGGAGCTCCGGGAGCTCAATTTAGAGTGCTCTGGATGTCGCTGGCTCCCTGTGGGATGAGGGGAGGTGGATGGAATCCACTCACAGCTCACAACGTTCTGAGACCTTTGGAAATCGTACGGAGAGTAAGGCTTGATGTGAGACTCGATGTGAGAAGGTGCTTGTAGCCTTTCCAGCTTTATCATGTCGCTTCTCCTTTTTAAAAAGGAACATTCTCAGTATTGTTTTGGAAGAAAAGGGGTTTATTTTAGCCTTTAAATGACGCCTTCCTCTTTCTCATTTGCTGTTGAGAAATAAGCAGGGTTTGAACAGGCCTTGGGGAGGTGACCTGAATTGTATGGAGGGCAAAAAGAAGTGTTTTTAAATCTCTGTAACCTTTGGAAGTGACTCCCACGGGCTGGCAAACAGAAGACAGGTAGGGCCATGAGGAATGCTTTGGCAATTCCTGACATACCTGTGACACGTGATCTGATACCACACACAGGAATTTAATGGCACAAACCCAATGGCAAACGCCTCTTCAAAGTAGGGCTTCCTTCTCCAAAGAAGTAGGGCTTTTGCAGTAAACCTGAATTAATTTTAGCAGCTCTACTCAGTTTTAATAATTCCAGTTGCTTGAGACTGAAGACAGCAAGAATTTGTGAGGAATACAGCAGGAAGACTCTTGTTGACAGAGTCAACATCTATAAAAACGCAGCTCATTTTCTTACGTTCAGCCTGGTCAACTGCAGCTTTAAAAAGCTAAGTAACTTCTGTCACCACAGTTTTACTGATTCCTTGATCATAATAAGGATTTTTTGGGGGTGTTCCTAAACACTGAAGTCATTCTCTCTTTTTCTTTTTCTTACTCTTTTTTTTTTTTTTTTTTTTAAAGTTTTTGGGGTCAAGTCAGCTTTTCCAGATTAATAGTCAAAGATTATTCTGAAATATCCCCGTCCATTGCAAAACATGGGATTTCAGGCCTGAATCCCACTTCCAGCTGTCATGGAAATTTCCAGTCCCATCCCAAAGGAAAATTCCATTTTCAGCCTTCCATTCAGACCCCTGTTGTGGAAAGGGAGTTCTTCAAATTTCTGTCCCGCTCAAATCCCATTGATGCAGCTCATTCTCACTCATTTCAACAGCCTCAAACCCTACGATTTAGCCACAGAAACTTGTATTCATTTCACAAATTAATGAATGAAGGGCTTTTAAAGAGAGACAATCATGTGATGCAACACTTTCCTATCTAAAGTGTGGTAAGAAATAACTTTATCTAGTTAAAAATAAAAAAAAGAAAAGAAGTGTTACAGTCTCTTATTGACACGCTGCACTTTCTAGACATTATTTTCTTGCTAAGGAGACAACTTGTTCTTTAGCCCAAAACATTTTAATTTAGTAACATATATGATACAAAAAGAATTACTGAATGAGTGCAGTTGTAACTGTGTTGCTAAAATTGCAGGAGTTCACGCTAAATAAATTAAGAGCATTAGAGGGATATGTGTCAGAAATTTAAACCTCCAAAATAATGGAAACTGAGCAAGTATTCAAAGAGTATATTCACGGCCTTGGAGAAAAACATCCAGACCCCATTAGAACCATTTGTTGAGGTCTTACTCTTTTTTTTTAAACTTTCCTATACATGTTGTAAAATATTTTAAGCATTCCCCCTTCTTGTTGTTTGAAACTGAAATGTAATTGATTTTTTGATTTAAAAAAAAATTATTTTTAATATCTCAAATAATCTTTGGCTCAGTTTAAATCAATGGCGATTAATTCTTGCAACAAAATGAGCAGCATTAGCTATAATTCTTGAAGGATGACGTAGTAAAAACCAGACTTTTCTATGCATTCTTTTGGCGCACAGTGTAACATTTTTACCGCTTGCCTAACGATGGGACTCTTGGTTTTCATGCCATTCCTAATTTCAACGGATGCAGAGTTCAACCCGCGCGGAGCCCGGGCTCTCTAACAGACAGACCCTGGATATCGCAGGAATATTTCTTGCCTGTGGGAAGCGAGACGGGAGCTGACAGTTTAACAGTGGGTGCACTTGTGGGTGAAATTCAGTACTGGGAAAGGGGCCAGTTCCCGGCGATTCCATTCTTCAGGAGAGAACATTAAGGCAGGCATCCCGCCGGGGCTCCCCTGAGCCCAATCACCCCGAAGGAGCGCGCGGCCGGCAGCCACCAGACGCCGAGTGCCGGCGCGGGGAGAGGCAGAGGGAAGGAAGGCAGAGGGAAAGAAGGCAGAGGGAAGGAAGGCAGAGGGAAGGAAGGCAGAGGGAAGGAAGGCAGCGGGAAGGAAGGCAGAGGGAAGGAAGGCCGGAGCGCAGCGGCCGCTGCAGAGGAGGCCGGGCCAGGCTGCCAGCGCCACGTTCCCCTGCAGCCAGCATCCCCGCGGGGCTCCCAGCACGGCCCTGCCGCTCTGGGAACACGGCCTGAGCCCGCTTCTCATCCTTCTCCAAAACTGCCATTGCCCCCCGCGGATGGTTGTGTTCCTGCCGTGTCGGCGCGGGGTTCATTCCATCCCTCCCGAGGATAAGAGAGCGTCAAGCCAAATATTCCATAAGGAAGCATCAAGCCAAATATTCCATAAAGAAGCATCAAACCAAATATTCCATCCTTCCCAAGGATAAAAAGCATCAAACCAAATATTCCATCCTTCCCAAGGATAAGAAATCATCAAACCAAATATTCCATAAGAAAGCACCAAACCAAGTATTCCATCCTTCCCAAGGATAAGAAAGCACCAAATCAAATATTCCGTCCTTCCCAAAATAAGAAAGCATCAAACCAAATATTCCATCCTTCCCAAGGATAAGAAAGCGCCAAATCAAATATTCCGTCCTTCCCAAAGATAAAAAGCATCAAACCAAATNCAAACCAAATATTCCATCCTTCCCAAGGATAAGAAAGCGCCAAACCAAATATTCCATCCTTCCCAAGGATAAGAAAGCATCAAACCAAATATTCCATAAGAAAGCATCAAACCATATATTCCATAAGGAAGCATCAAACCATACTTCTAAACTTACCACATATATTTCATACAGAATTAACACGTGTTAAAACAGCACAGCACATCTGAATGTGCCTTTCTAAAGGATTGTTGGCCCGAGCATGGTAAAGAGGGTCTCCATGGAGCACAGTCACTCTCCCTTCCAACTTTCCTATCTTCTTTTGTTCAGGGTAAGGGTGGAGCTCGAAAAGCAGACAATAAGGATTTCACCTTTGTTGTTAATCCATTAAATGCCTGAGAATAAATCTGATCCTAAATTTAGCCCCCAATTTGTAAAATAACTAAAGGAACGGTAACTGACACTGAACAGGAAAATGGTGGTTCTATTTTAAATGTACTTTTCTCAGCTCTGTATTCAGCACTCAGGTTAGTGGCCAAATCACCTTTCCACACGAATCAATCACTTTGTGACTGACTTCAACAGAAGACTGATTTCCTACCTTGAACCCTGGCCACACCTTTGTGCCTCCAGTTAAGCTGTTCCTTCTCCATGTTTTCTTAAATTTACTCTACTTAGAGACCCGCTGGTTCCTCATAATGTCTTTCATAATGGAAAAGGTGCGGAACACATCAAATCAGGAACAAGCAAATTGTTTTTTTCCCTGTCCAAACTGAAGAGTTTCAAAGCAAGACTCAGGGCTTGAGAATTCTCCTGTGACCGCAGTGTTTGCCTGTTGCCAAGGCCTGTGGTGGGATCTGGATTCTTCTTGTGGTGACAAAATAAGTTCCTTCACCACAAGTAAATGTCGTCCCCACAAAATGGAATAATTTCAAACTCAGCATGACAGTTAAAGCCCTTGGCTTTCAGCAAACTGGGACTTAAGCAGCAAATCAAACAACCCATTTTCCTCTTGATGCAGTGCCATGAGGTTGGCTACTTAGAATCTTGCTTTTTTGTGCAGTAGTAAAATTCTCTTCTGCCCCTCTCTGTTGGGCACTGATGCTGTGACATGCATGAGAATTCCAGGCACATATGGGAAAAAAATCCACTGGCCATGGAAGATTTACTGGGGAGGCTACGGTCAAATTTTTTTCTTTCTCTGCAATTCTGAGCCTGGAACAGCTTCCTTGTCTCCAGCAGATGAGAACGAAATCTGGCTCATTTAATCTAATTTTCTCTCCGCCAACAGATCCTTCTCTCAGTTCTGGTCTGCAGAGCTGATTTTTATAATAGCTTCAATAGGAAAAAAAAGAGATAAAAATTTTTCAAATCTCAACATAGAGAGCCCCCAATGTTTCCTCTGGAGGTTTTGTAACTCCCACTGTTAACCAGTAACTGTGCATCTTTTTTATTTGAATAACGCTGCCCATAACACTGGAAGCTCTAACATTTACTCAGCCAAGACCATTTATCTTGTTCTAACAGGATCAGCATCTCAGCTGGGGCTTCTGGATGCTACTCTACTACAAACAAAATTAAAATCACCAGTCAGCTGAAATTAATAGTATATGGGAGCCACACTGTTACTGTGCTCGCGCACGGAAGGACGTGTGGAGGGTGTTAAATCCCAGCACAATGCGCCGAGAGAAATGGATTTTTCCATCATTACCAAACCCCTTCGATAGCAGCTATCACCAGGAACCAGGAGAGCTCCCGAAAACATCGCTCCAGCATTCCCCAGGGCTGGTTTTCCTCACGGCTACGTAGGCAAGAGCTGGGTGCCAGCTCCCCCCCCTCCTCCTGCACTGCAATACGTAGGAAGCCTTTATTCCCAAACGGGAGCGTTTGCTTGCTGACATCACATGCGCCAGGATCCTTTTGTTTGCCAGTGTCTCCTGCATTGAAATGTTTGTCTGAGTCACAGAGCCCGCTGCCTCCCTTCCCCTATGTCATGCTGCTTGCTTCACAGCTTCTCCCTGACTCACAGCTTTGAAATTTTGACACAGCCCCGTTTGCTGCATGGCAACTCAATATTTTACCCTTTAATATTTTATTATGTAATTTTTATCTAGAATAATGCAAAAATCACTGCCTTTTTTTTTTTTTCCAACCTATTTTGAACAGAGAGATTTTATGACTCCGATTCAGCACTGAATTTCGTTTCAAGGCAAAGTCAGTTGAGTGTATACTAAATAAAAAAATTAAGATAGTGACTCCCACAACTTGAATTCCCCATTTAGCTGCTGGCTGAGTTTCCTCAGCTCTAACGTTACCAAGTGCTCTGCCAAAAGGGGTCATGTCTGTGCATGTGTACAAACACTTCTCATAATTGAAGTAATTACTATTTTGCAGTGCAGCACCTTTCTTCTCCTCTAATAATCTCCTTGATTTGTTTTCTCTTCATAAAAAGAGGACAAAAAAGCTGCTGTGCTTTCAGTGTTACATTCATTCTCTGGGTTTAGACTCTGGAGCTGCTGATATTGCTGGTGCCTAAGTCTGGGTTTCCTCTTTATTACAGCCACGAACAAAAGAAATCCTGATTACAGCAAGAAACGCAACGAAGAAGGTGGAAGTCAGAGCTGTGCAGCAGTTTGGTTCAAGCCTGAGCCACGGTAAAATATTTCCCCTTACTGTAAAATTATCGTGCTGGATTAAATCCTTTGTCCTTTAGATCCAGCCTTTCATCTCTGCTGTTGCCACTACAGGATAAGGGAGAAGTTCACAGCAGAGCTTTGATTGTCCTTGACCAAGGACTTTGCAGCAGGTGAGGGCTAAAGCCCCTCTGGTGGAGCACTGAAAGCTGCATTTCTCCTCCAGCACCCAGTGCCTGTGTCCTGCTCTGAGCCTGTGGTGAGCCCCGTGCTGCATCCAACCTCCAAAACTCAGGTACAACACATCAGGCGACTGATCCACACGCCTGTCATTCCATGTGCTGTGCCAGAGGCTCTCATTTCATTCCTTTTACCCAGTGTGAAAAGACAGAGTTCTAGCCCCCACATCGCCTCCCCCCCCAAAAAAAAAACCACCCCAAAAAGCCAAAAAAGAGCCCCAACCCCAAAGCTGAAGCCGCTTGTTATACGAAACATAGATTTTTATTATAAAAGTACAATTTGTGCCCTACACAAAGGAATTTTGTGCCACAGAATTTGGCACGTTGCAGTCTTCATGTTAAAATAAAGTCCCAAGCACGAAGCCGAGAGTCTCTCAGGCTGCCTTTGGCCGCGTGTTCACTGTGCCACTGCTCTCCTGCAGCATTTGAACATTCCTCCTCGCAGTCACTGCTGCTCCTCCTGCTCTGCCCGTGGCCGTTTGCGAGGGTTCAGCTCAGCCCCTTCTGTGCTGGCAGTGACAGCTGGAGGCTGCACATCCCGAAAGCCATGGGACTGCAAGACGGAAGGAAAATCACGTGCTAAGGCTTGTAGGGATAGAAAGCATGAGTAACCAGTTCCCAGAAGATCAGAATGAGGGATCATGCTGCCATTTATTCGGGATGAGCAGCCACAGAATGTTTATAGATCAGGTTAAGCTCAGCACTGCAAACTTTACAACACATGTGCCAAGTAATGTCTGCTCATTTTGGTTTTTAAAGATATTTTATTTTCACCAGCCAGGCTATCACTTTCATTTTACTGTTTATCACCCCTATGGCTATGAAAAACTGCTTCTGTGTAAATTAACTTATGTTGCCTATTTAAATAAATCAAAAGACAAATCCATCAGCTCCCACAGAAGCAAGGAGATGACTGGATTAATTGCCTCAGTCATTTTCAGAAACAAAACTGTGAATTTCTACAACCTAGGATATTTTTGTTCCATGTACCTACTTAATGAACTGAAAACATCAATGAGACATCGTAAGAGAACAGCAGAGCTGAATCTGTCTCTAGACTGCAAAGCCTGTTCCAGCATAGTAATTTATGGGACACAATGGGATGAAAACCTTTGACTGCCAAAAACTAAATGTAGAAGTGAAAACTACATGCTGCTACTCAGGAGAGCGCTTGAAGTGATCTATCTGGCCTAGTACCACTCATATTTTCTGTTGCTGTAGCTCACAATTTAATTTTTAACCATTTTAAAGTAGGAAAGATCTCAAAGTCAGTTAGTTAAACATGTCATGGATGCAGATGGAGATGATGAGATGTTGTGTGAAGCCTGCAACTCTCTGAATTCCCATCTCCAGAAAAACGCTGCGCAAAGAGCACCGCTGACAGCTCAGTGAAGACTCTCAGTGCAGACTTAACAAGGAAAAGGCATTAATCAGAAGACAAAATTGCTTTGCTGATCCAAAATGCTCAGGTAGAGACAATGTGGGGACGAGAGCATTTCAGGAATGCTGACATTTTGGGTTGGTGCAGTGTGAGGAAAGCAAGGCAGAATTACCATCAGACGTGACTCTTCCCAAATGCCAGCATGTCCCACACCAGGATCAATCCCAAACCCCAGCAAAATGTCTTGTTTAAGCCTCCCATCCCTGTATTTCTATTTCTGAATGCCTCACCTCACCCAACCCGGGCTTTTTAAAGGAACAAACAGCAAGAGGTGCTACAAGGGCAGGATCTGTGCAGCCCCTCTGCTATTTATAAGCAACTCAAGTGTTATTCTAAAGAGCATAATGGGGAATCTTCAAGTTTAATGTTTCACTGCATCTAATCTCTGCCATTTCCCTGAGGCACAAAGGTGGATCTGTAGCCAAGTATCCACTTAATCCAGAATGCTGACTCCCAGTGGAAGCATTCCAAGGGTTCTGAGGGCCAGAACATAACGCAGGCTGCCCAGGATGGATGTCTCGCACTTGGTTACAGGCAGGCACCTTGAAAATACAAGAATTTTGTGTATATTTGTGAGGTAGTGAGTTTCAGATGGTGAGGACGTGGCGGCTGGAAGCAAGGACAAAGCTCAGTCTTCTGTCGTTTTGAATTCTTCCTTAATGTCCTCTGGATTTGCACCCCCTGCAGCAAGACTGGCAAGGCTAGATGTGTTTATTACCTGAGCAGTGCTCCCAGTGCTGGCCTGGCAGACCCTCCACGGTTCAGGGAAACACAGTTCCTACCCAGAATTTAGATCCTGGGTCTCTGTCTTTCACTATGAAATAATCAGGTCACATTCCTGGGAAATTCAGGTGAATCAGCTGAGCTACTTACTCCCTTGTGCATAAATCAATTTCCATTTCTAGACTCTGCATTTAAGAATGAATCCTTATCAGCCTGTGGAAGACAGGATTTCATGGGAGAGGAGTTCCACAGCCCCCTCAGAGTGGTGACTGACTCCAGTGTGCTGGAAAGGACAGGGATAAAAAAAACCCAGAGCTCACTCATGAATTTACACATTTCATCAGCTCATTGGTACTGAGCAGCTGCTTTGCCAATGGTACCGATGCACCTCATTTGCACATTCCTGAGTCCTAAGGAATTTATTTTTAAAAATTTTTTTTCTATGCTGATTATGCACAAATCTGACTTGGCAACATTGGACACGTATGGACATCTTTCAGTTTAACTATGGAAGGAAAATGATAATTGCAGACCATTATCAGGCCTGAATTTCATGAAAGAAATGGGGATAATACATTTTTTTACTCAAAGAAATCATCTGCTGAAGCAATTCATCAGGATTAAGGGAAAAAACACAGGGATAATCTTAAATTTTAACTAATCTTTGATTAGTTACTCTCAACTCTATTTCAAGATAGCGTGCATTCCCACAGAAGAGAGCATAGCTGTTTTATGGTGCTTATAAAACTGAAAGAAAAAGGCAATTAAACTGTCTGAGATAAAATCCATCTGTCTGTCAGCTGGAGAAAAAAGGACTCGCATCACATGATCCAAACAACCTTGGGATCTAGTCCCACTTCCCCCTGCAGTCTTTGTAAAAGATATATTTGCAGTATTTCTTCTGCCCAGGTAAATACATTCAGGAGCGGCAGGGGAGGGGGAAATCCGATTCCCGTCGGAAAGTTTGAGGATCTCATCTGATGGCAGCATTCAAATCTGCAGAAAATGCTATGGCAACGTGTTTCCATGAGGACACGTAGCAAACAGTGATGGCACGGTACCTATGGATCTGACACTCGAGGGTGTAAGAGTTGAGTGGCGCTGTCTTTTTAAACATAAATACAGCCTAGACAGCATCTCTTCTCATTAATATGCATCTAAGCACTCCACAATAGGAAATAATCACAGGATTTAACTGGGGATGAATAAGGACTCCGGCCATAAGCTGGAAGCTCCTTCTATGACAGGGACAGAAGAGAAAAATCTGTGTATTGGCTGGGTGTAGGGTCAGTGCAGGACAAACACAAAGTGGGTTATACCACACATGAAGGAGAGATGGGGAGATATCTGTGGAACAAAGCACTGAGGCCTCTGGAACACCAGGTTTAATTCTGGTCACCCTCATTCTAAAAAGATGAACTCAGCTGGAACAGATGCAAAGCAAACCTGAGAAACCACACCCTTCCTCAGCAGGGAGAAAATAGTTCAGGCCTCCCAAAATGAAGGCTCAGATTGTTGTTAAAAACTGCACTTAGGGCAAAAGAAAAGTTAACATCAGGGGGAGATAAAATAAGCAGTAACAGCAGCAGAGCACATGGGGACAGGCTGCCTGAAAGTTTGATCTGGAAACCTAAAGTATTTTAACTTTGAGTGGACAAAATGCTGGGTCACTTTTCTAAGGAGAAAAAAGAGTAAACTACCCCTAAGTCTGGAGATATTCCAGCATTACTGCTTCCCTTCAGAAGGCAGTTGTAAAGCAACACTAAGAAAGCAAAGACCATTCTCAGATTTGTCTGAAACTCCTTCCCAGCTCCCAGCTGAGAATCTCCTTTCCCAAAGGAATACTCACTGTGATGTGATAGGCTATGGTGGACTCCTTCTGACTCGGTGATTTGTACAGCGTGGCCAACCTGGTGAAACAAACCCCAGGTAATTATGATTAATGAATACAGTAATAAAAACTCCAAATAGCCCAGTGGCCAGACCCAAGTTTTCCCTAAGTGGAATTCTTAGGGATGTATTTTCATATAGGTCATTCAAACTGTGGATTCCCATCCTTACATGACCTGTCAGCTCAAACACAATCTAGACCTACTAAAAAGAGTGAATGATTAATTAGCCTTGTTTCATCACAGTATTTGATGACATTTTTGGAACAATATTCATCATGAATTAATTCTAAATGTCACTTTCTTAAAATGCAAACAAAAAGGGTTTTGAGCACAACTCTTCCCTACTCCATTAATCACTTGTTCTTTGACCTCTCAAAGCTGGGAGAGACCTTCAAGAATTCCAGTAGTTCTAGGGAGGCTTTTTCCAGAGATTTCACAAGCCTGTCAATATAACCCAGAGGCTGGAGATGTTCTATTTCTAAGCCTGCCCTTGTCACTGACACACAGCACAACCTTGAGAAAATAGTTTCCCTTTTATTTCTCCTCTGACACTTCCCTGATTTGCTGCATTTAGACTCTAAGCAATACACCTTGATTTGTGTTCTACAGTAAATGCTTGCATAATACAGAGAGAAAATTGCAAAGCAGCTCAAAAGGAAAGGGGTTTTCAACCCTTGTCAGGGCTGCACCATGCCCACCTCCCCAAAACTCACACTTCCATAAGCCAATCCAGAAAGTGTTCTGCTCTCTGTAGCAAGACACCCTGCCAAAAATCCTGTTAATTATTTTCGGGGGGTTTTTTCCTCCCTGAGGTGCTATTCTATTAGAGAGCACGTAATTACAGCCTGAGGAACACTGCCACTTCATGTTAGCTACACAGGGAATTCCTCAGAACACTCAAATGCTGGGTTATACTTGACAAAATTGCCCAAATCTGGAGCTGCAGAAGCCAGGCTTTCACAAGAGCTCAGCTGGAGCCTCTGACTCAACAGGATCTTTCCTCCCAGCACAGAGAACCCTGAGAATTAAGCTCTGAAATTTTCAGGAGTAGAGAGAAAGGAGGAGACAGGTATCAGAGTTAGCCAAAGCACATTTAAAAAATATTTTTTAAAAGTCAAATGGACCTTCAAACAATCTTTGTACCTCAATAACCTGATATAAAAAACAACAAAACCACAATGGGTCATCAGCTATAGGCAGCCTGTGCAAAAATAGGACAGAATTGAGCTATTTCTGCTTTTACAGTTGTATCCAGAATTGCTGTTTCTGCTCCACGTTAGCAGCAGATTTCCATCAGTAAATAAGCCAGGTTTGTCTCTCCTTGGCTTGTTTTCTGGAACTTCTATCTGCAGCCTTCCTAGCTCTGTTGCAGAAGAAAAAAAGTTCTTTTCATATATAAAATTAACTTTTGTTCACTCTGCAATCATTATGTTGATGCAACTTGTCCTAAAAAGACTGTTAACTAATCAGTGATGTTAATTTAATTCTAAATTAAACAGTCTGCTGTAATCATCATGAATTGCCTTCAAACGTAGAATTTAAAAACAAAACTCCCCAAGAAAGTGTCACCGCAATTTTTCTTTCAAATTCAACAAGCAAAACTCTGCACAACAGCATTCCAGCAGCATTTTTGCTCCCTGTTTGCACAAGATTAGGGAATTGCAGCGTGGCTCCTTAATCTCAAGCTGCTGCATGGTGATATTATATACAGGACAAATTTAACTGACCAGGAAAGAGAAATGACCTTGCAATATAAAGAGGGGAAAAAAGAACCAGGAAACAGAGGAGAGCTCCTTGCAACAAAAGGAATTTCACTGTTCAATCCCTGAAGCAAAAGGTCAGCAGCCTGTCCTGAGGGCCACTGGCTGAGTGGCTTTAAAGCCTTTCTTGGCACCTCTGGCTTTGGACTGGCTGGGGATGAAAACACTGAAGCAAAAAATTCTTCTCTAAGGGGTTACAGTGACTACAACAACCATGGAGGAGCGGGAGGTTCTTTATAATGAAAGTGTTGAAACTCTACCTCTTCAGAGCAGGGCATAAAAATCACCTTGTAACCCACCAGCTCAATACTCGCACTGAGCCCATGGCAAAAATTCACATTAAAATGAGTTTTGTTCAAAAAAAAGAAACCCAACCCTATCTTGCAAAATGCAGATAGTCAAAGAAATTTTCTACCCAGCCACCAGATCCTAAATCCTTGTGTGTGAACAACTGCCATTTGGATGTTATACCTTTATAAACCAGGGCACCTTGTCAGGAAGAACCCAGCACAGTGGGGAGGAGGAGCCGGACAGCTCAGCCCACGCTGTCCCAGCCTGAACGAGCCTGGCATGGGGCAGAGCAAGGCCAGGAGCCAAATTCAAACCCCGCATGGTTGGTTTGAAAGATTCTCCATATTTTATTTATACGGATTTTCCTCACATTTTGCCTCACCTCTGACTGTTGTCCCAGTGGAAGATTAAACGGACGGTGGCAGCGTGTCCCCAGCTTTCTCCTGAGGAACACAAAATGACATCAGTAGCTCTTACACTACCACCATCAGCAAGCTGAAATGAAATTAATCTTCAAACCCTCCCTCCCCCATGATTAAAACAAAATATGCCTTTCTTGCAGTGATGCATCACATCTTTTTCACACTTGCAAGGAGTTCACAACAAACACGACGAGACAAGGAACAACCTCTGTGTGTTTTACAGCAATCTTGATGCAGGGCTTCCATATTGGTAGAAAAATTTCATGGATGCTTAACAAAGGACAGGCACGAGACAAGTCTTGAAAACAGAGGCAGCTTGAAGAAGAAGAGATCTGTCTAATTGCTACTGAAGAAGTCTGGTGAGGAGGTCTAAATCCTACTGCAGAACTGCAATATTCTGTCTCCCAGGCTTAATTACGAGCAAACATCAGTCCCTTTGGGATACCAGCTTTGGGAGAAAGTCAATGATTATTAAAGTATTAAGGGCCCCTGAAGCAGTCTTCTGTTTCTGACAGCAAAATGCAAAATAACACAACCAAAGTAAGGAGCAGGGAGGTGTGGTGGAAAGAGAGAAGGAAGTTTGGATTTGTGTCCTGCTCCAGGGGCTCAGTCCCATTGTTTCAGCTCACACCTGACCACAAGTCAATGTCCAGACATCTTTATTGGGTGCTTTTTCCTCTGTTTCTCCCTGTCAGCAGTCCCAAGATGGATTGCATTTTAAACCAGTCAAGTCTCCCCTGTTCACCTGCTCTGTCCTGTCCACCCCTCCCTGGTCTCCCCCACATTCCCAGCCCCTCGTGCTCTGGTATTTATTAGAGCACAGAGAAGAAAAAAAAAAATTATCCCACTGTAATGAAGACCTACACCCTCTGGGCATCTTGCCAGACTTTGCTCCTCTATATCTGAGTTGAGATTAAAGATTTTGGCTCTCAGAAATGGCTCTGAGGCAGAGATCAAAACACATTTTACAATGGCTACAAATTCCACACCAGCACATTTCCAACTGCATTGAATATGAGTGAAAAATGCTACTGTAAAATGAGATATTTCTCAGTTGAACTGCCTGTAGATTAATATTTGACCTCCTTTCTAAATATATTTAGTAGAAATGTCTAGGAACACCCAGCTTAGCTATCACTAGTGGAAAAGAAAGCTGTCCCCTTCATAAAGCTCCAGACTTAATACCTTGCAGCATCTGTGCTTTTTTCTTTCTTTCTTTTTTTTTCCTTTTCATAATTAAGACCTTCCCTTCTGCTCAGAAGCTGAATAAGAGTTTAGACATTAATGCTTTCATGAAAAAGCCATTTCTCAGGCTTACCAATCAATGAGGGGAAAAACCCAATATAGTGATTTTTCTTAGGGGTTTGCTGAGCCCTCCCTCAACAATTCCTTTGGCTACACCAAACCTTGGAGGACTGGGAGATTCTTTTCTTTACGATGAGACTTTTGAAACACCATCTCTTCAGAGCAGGGCACCAAAACCACTTGGTTAAATATTTTCCCAACTGGTACCAAGTTGCATTTTTGGAAGGGTTCACACTGCTCCCTTTAACAATACTGTGGTCACACACTCTGGGGAGAGTCACAGTCAGCTCCACGGGAGGTCATGTCAAATTAATTGTTTGTGAAAGAAAATATGCACGAGGCAAGGCAGGATATCTGGGAATTATAACCTCCCCTGAATGTCTTCACATTCTTTACTGTCCCCATGACTCAATAAACATAACAGCTCCCAAACAATGCTGGCCAGTGAAAAAAAAAGACTCTATTAGCTTTAATTGAGTTTCTAGCCAGAAAGGCTGCCAAAAACAATCCATCAGAGAGCAAGAGGCAAAACTGACAAAAAGGGTCAGATCCTGGGAGCTGGGTCTGCCTGCACAGCTCCAAATTCCACGTTCTTCACATTCCTGCAGGAGATGGGCTGTGTTTGTTCATTTTACTCTCTATCTCTGCCAAATGGTTTGGTGCCTGTACAGACTCTGAGAACATCTTTGCCTTTGTACCGTCCCCTTCTCTCCTCTCCAGAGCAAGGGATTCATTACTTAGCTCCCAGAGACTGAAGAATTTGTGCCCTTTAAGTGAATCATAAAATAATGCAAAGCTACAGCCTGAAATAAGATTTAAATGCTGAACCTTTCCTTAATTTGTAGAAAACTCCACTTCAGAACGGTTTTATTTTCCCCTGTGACTGCAGCAGAAAGATGTGGATGAGGTATTTGCTCATTACAGGGCAAAATTGAGCAGCCTGGAAAAAAAGTCTTTAACCTGGCTCAGGGTAGGCTGTGCCTGAGGATCCCACACAGAACTTCCCTCTACATCATAACTGCAGAGAATTCCAGTGATACAGCAAATATGAAATGCCTTTGCCAATAATTAATGGGACATGTTCAAGGGTAATGGGAAAATAAACAATTTAAACTGTTTGGGAGAGGCAGTGAATGGTTCTCGGGGAATTTAGGAAATTGCAGCTTAGTTTGGGGTATGCAATCATTAAGCTGGGTTCTTTTGTGAGTGATTTAACCTTCTCCTCAGCACATCCCTGCTAGAGGTTTACTGCTCCCAGGTACATTTTTGGGATGATTTTTCTTTGTACATTAAGCCAAAGGAAAGGAACTCACGTATCAATTTTCAACTCAAAGCTAAACACTTACCTAAAGCAGGTACCAATGTGGACTGGCTTTGCCCAATCCTTGTTGTCATTTGGTTTGTCAGGACTACCTGAAAGAGGAAAGAGAAGCAAGGAAATAAGAAAATCTCCTGGAAATCAGCGTACTGGTGGGAGGGAAGAGAGGGAATTTTCAAAAAAGCTTTTACTGATTAAGTTGCTCAGGCAAAACC
The DNA here is from genome assembly GCA_013396955.1 of Regulus satrapa. Taxonomy (NCBI): domain Eukaryota; kingdom Metazoa; phylum Chordata; class Aves; order Passeriformes; family Regulidae; genus Regulus; species Regulus satrapa. The sequence continues at coordinate 7,027 of VWZN01016993.1, read as the reverse complement.
CTTGGCAACTGTGATGAGGAGAAAGTGTAAAGGTGCCTCATCTTTTCAAAAGAAATTAAGACAACCGTGCAAAATGTATTTTTTGTTTGAACGGGAGATTTCTTTCATTCAAGACTTTAGAGAAATCCCAATTCCTCCCTCCCCAAGGGAGGGAAGCTCCACACAACTTATTTATCCCACAGCGTTTGTTCTAAATGCTCTTTGGATCTGTGTTTAGCTGCGGGTCACTCGCCGTGAGGAGCCAGCTCTCAGTCCCTGGGGTAAATGGGCTCGGTGGTACTGCTCCCAAGGTGCATTAGCCTGGTGATTAACTGCATTTCTGTGCCTTGTAGTCTAAAAACGCACAAGTGGGTACAACACAAAGCAGAATGGAAGCGAACAGACAGAGCGGGGGAGTGTTTTCGCAGCCCCAATCACTTGTGGGAGGCTCACAGACAGTCTAGGTTAGATCCCTGGTAGAAGTGGGGGTGGGTGAGACAGGAAAGAGCCAGGAATATTAATGACAAAGTTCATTAAAAATGAAAAATTGTACCCCTCTAAGACCCTAGAGAGTTCCATTGTTTGACATGCTCAGAGGATTCTTGCTGGAGCAGTTCAGAAAAGCGTGTGAGAGCAAACAGTTCCACTGAGCACACCCCAGAACATTCACACAGCCAAGAGCCCAGCACAGATATTGCACATTTTAGAGAAGTAACTCATCACAAGTGCATGGTAACAGCCCCAAATAACCTCCTCACCTCCCTGCTGGAGAAGGGCTGGGTGTCCTCACTCCGAGTCCAGCTTTAGGATCTGACTTCCTACCATATTAGAGCATCCAGAGCTGCCTGACAAGCAATCCCTGGCATGCAAGCTGGATTTAGCCTGCTCGCAGCTCGTGGAACTAACTCAGACACCACTAGCAAGAGGGCAAATCCAAGCAAAACCCTTCCTGAAGCTCTGACTCCTTTAACAAGAGTTTATTTAGCAACTTTGTACTAAACTACTCCCTGATCCTGAATAAATTATTTATATATTTTATCCTTGACCAAAGGAAAACACTGCCCAATGACCGCAGCTGCTGTTCAAGGTCACCGGGTACCAAGGTGTGGGGGAAAGCACTCAGGAAAGCTGAGGCTGTGCAGAGCCTGAACATCATCTCCCTGTGCCCAGAGCAGCAGGAAGAAGCTCCACCAGCTCCTGTCAGGACACTTTGGGAATGCTGGGCTCTTCCCTTCCCACAGCTCCCGGAGGAAACACAAGAGGAGTTTTATTTTTAGCAGCTCGGAACAAAAGCCAACTGCACCAGAGAGTTGTGAGTGACAAGGTCACAAGTCACCTGGACACTGCTACAGGCTCAAGCACCATTTTGAGAGCTGGGGAAGCTCCAATTCCTGAACAATGCTTCTCTGAGCTGCCAGACTTCCAAAACAACTTCTGGAACAGCTGCAGCTTCCCAGTGCCATCTGCTGGCTGCGGGTCTGCTGCCTCCAGACCGTCAGTGACGTAGAAACAATGCCCAGGAAGGAGGCTCTGGGTTTCCATGGATGCCAGAAGAGAAGGCCAAGCCAGATGAAGTAGTTTTCCTCCTTAGGAACTCTAAAACTATCGTTTCTTTTCAAACAGAGAGTGGCGAGTTGTGTTGGAAGTGCTGAATGCTCCGAGTTATTTCTGTGGGTAATGTCACCAGAGGAGCATCCCTTGTCCAACCAAAGCAGAGGAGATGATGGCAAACAGCATTAGAAATGCCATGCTACCACTTAATTAAGATCCACAGGACGCTGTTGATGCAAATTTTACTTATTTTGGCAAGTCTAGGAATTTAACACCTTTTAGGCATTTTGCCTTTGTGATCTCTCTATATTTACCAACTAAACCAACAAGAACGCAGAGGGTATCACTGCAGTTTCATTTTGCTACTTAGAGACAAGAGCAAATCTCATTTCCTTAATTCTTGGTGAAAATAAAAAAAAAAGGTAGCATCTTTTGGGACTGAAGCCTGCCCTGGACTTACAGCTGCTCTGTGGTCGTTGGCTATGATGATGAGCTGCTGCGCCAGCCCGTTGAGCAGCCGCGTGCGCAGGGACAGGTCCTCGAAGTCGTGGCGAAAGGGAAAGGCAATTCCATCAATCACCACCAGCCGGACCTAAATGCAGCAGGGAAGATAAAAAACTGCCATTAGCATCCTAGAAAAAAAAAAAAATTACAAAAAGCAGCAATAGCTGTCACTATGTTTTATTTCATCCTTAGGTGAACACGACTGGCAAAGCTGGACTTAAAGCCTTGCAGAGGAGAAGCTGGAGGAAGTATTCATTCAACAGCAGAACTGTACTTCAGTCAACTCTCCACAAACAGCAATTAATTCACTTTCTCCCTCAAAAATTAAATCCAAAGGAAAATCAGAATTGAGGCTGTCTGGAGCCACTGCTGAGATAACTCAGCTATTATCAGTGTTCTGTCTTGGAAACACGGAGTTTAACAGATGCCTAAAGATATTCCAGGCACACTGCACTGGAGCTGAGGATCTATCTTGCCTCAAGATGTTTGCTTTGCTGAATTATTTCTTTTGTAGCAATCATTAGCTGAAGTCAGAGCACGCTGCAGCTGCTGGCTCATCACCCTCAAGACACTGTACAAGCATCAGTCTGGGATTTTGATTTATTCTACCTTCATTTCTCGTGGCTGTTTTGATGACCCAAGTCTGAAATACAGGATGGAGATGGATGGTCTTACAGTGCCTGCCTGTTCAGATGTCACACAAATCCTCGGTGCCTACAAGTTCTTGCATTACTGCACAAGATAACAAAGTGAAAACAACACAAAATTCCTGATTTTCTGCATTGCCGATGTAACTCATTACTGGGAAGTCTCTTTATGACTGGAACATACAAATCTGCTCAGACCTCACTGTGAAATGTTCCTGGGCCTCCAACTGGAAATAAACCCAAACCCCTTAATTTGGAAGAGAAGATTAAATAGTTGGGATTAAAAGGAGACATTCATCTTATTCTCATTTTCCCTCCTTCCTACCAATTCTTTTCCACAAGTCTGTACATCTCCCTCATGTATCAATTCTTTAAGAACAATCAGTTTAACAGCATAAACATGACTCATGCTAGGCAGGAATGCATACATGGTTATATAACTTGGCTATCACAAATACGTCCAGGTAGGATGCAATTTCGTTAAATTTCTCTCAGAAAGCAGAAGGAAAAACTTAAAATATTTAAAGTGTAAAGAGAGCTTGGTAACACCTGCCTTGTCCGTGCCAGCTTGGCTCTCGCAGACCTTAAAGACTTAGGTCTGCTATAAAAAGAATATTTTCTAACAGTCTTTCTCATATTATTAACAAGATCTCAAACGAACTCGTATTTCCAAATGGCACGTTCGGATCTCTAACTCTAGATCTTTTTTATCTCTAAGCCCCTACAACTTTTTCTCTCTAAAATCCCTAAAATCTGGAGGCTTCCTGTGGTCCCAGACTCGGCTCCAGAGGAACCAGACTCGTTTTAATGAGAGCTGGACTGCAATGAGCAATCTGTCAAGTCACTTCTAGCCTGTCCAAGGAATCAGCAGAAGGCCTGGAGGTTCTCCTGCAACCTTCAGCACTTCGGGCTTCAGGCCAAGCCCAGATAATCAGCACAGATGGTTCCAGGGAGCTGCAGCCCAGTGGAACTGTGCTAATGAAGCCATGTACTTTCCACAAGAGCAAACACAACAGGGCACCGTTAGTACCTGGCAGGGAAAGGGAAATACCAGACTACACCGAGCAAAAGTGAGGCTCCCATCTGTGTTTTCAAGAACACAACAGCTCCCATAAATGAAAAATTTCGGAATATATGCAAAAGACATTCTAATCCAACACTGATTCGTGCTCTGCTAGAACAAGGCACAGTCATATCTCCCGGATCCTGACAGGGAGTGATCTGCAGTGCAGAACCCAGAAATCTGGAGGGGAGGTGGTGAAAATCTGCCTTACAACAGCATTTCTCTAAGACATTAGGTACTAAGAAACTTTCTGGCTGCAGTCCACCCAAGAGTCAAGCTGCAGGCTCTGGTTGCTTGTAGCAACAGATGATGCACTGAAAAGGAGAAGAGTCACTTGGACGGTGCAGGATACTTCTGGTCCTCAGTGATCTTCCAGGACAGAGAAAGTGGCAGTGCCTTTCTGATGGCAGCACACAGCCCCCGGGTGCGAGGCTCCTCTCCACTGACTCACAGCTCAGCGCTCGCAGGAACGGAACACGTGGCAGCACAGACCCAGCGTCCTCGGCTCCGAGTGGCAATTCGGAGGGATGGCAAAAGCAAATTACTCTTGAGAGTAATTGGGATGGGAAGGAAAAGGCAAACAAGCAGAAGGCTTTACATTTGTACTCCGCTATCAGCCAATATTTTACCGCCAAGCTGACGAGGTACCAAGGTGTTTACTCCTTGTTACTACAGCAGACAAAAAAAAATCTTCAGCGTGAAGATAAGTGACATCCTCCTGACGAGCCTGCAACAACCCTTACCTTGGAATGCTCTGACAGGAATTCTGGCAGGAGGTAGACCTGGGCCAGCAGCTCCGTGTAGTCACGACAACGGAAGTAATAGATGTGAGAGAGGATATTTTCCAGAGAGAAAGTCTCCAAAGCTTTCCGATGATCTGAGAACAAAACAAACAGATGAGTAAATGAGTCAGAAGTCTGTACGAGCATATTGTTACTTTCATCATCCCACCAAACCCTGCCCTCCACACATAGCAACAGCAAAGCCCCCAGAAACACAACAGGCAAGGTAAGGAGTGTGGAAACATATTTTCCATCTGGTTTGAAAGTCAGGAAGGTGGTGAGCAGATGCTACCCCAGCATTTGCACACAGACACAGTGGAGCCTCCAAAGGAGGCCTCCAACAATGAAAAATTTATTTCTGAAGCAAGAACTTCTCCAGTAAATCATTTTCAAGCCAGGACACCACCAGAGGACCATTAATCATCCCTTGCTTAATATACAGGCAGTAAGTCATTTACTACTCAGTTCAAACAGAAGTTTGGTGCATAAATTCTCCATGAGTAATACAAAAGCTGTGTCCTTATCCCCAAGAGACTGATGACTTAGAGAATAAAACTCTGGTTAAAAGCAGCCTAGCTCTATTGACTTTATGGAGGAGCTGAATTCCAGCTATGGTTTTACTCTACATGGGCCTTCAGCAGCAACACTGCCTCGTAAAATTCTGCTGTTCCTCTCTTCTTTCCCCACCTGATCCTGCATTTTTAAACAAAGCACTCGGTTTTGCTCAACAGCTGCAAATATGTTCAATAAGGTGAGGCAAACAGGATCATTAAGGTGCTAAAAAATTGGAAGGAAGGAAAGAAAAGAGGAAAGGAGGAAGGCCAAATACCAAAACCCCACACGCCACCTAAAACTGCCAAGATCAAAATATCCACACAATCACCATGTAGAAAAATAATGATTTTTAAAGTAGCCCGGCTGAGTCTGCTCCAACACAGACGTACTTCAGGGTTTGGTACGCACAGGTGGAAAAATAAAAAGCTGTCAGCAAACACCCCAAAAGCAACAGTGCAGCCTACGAGAGACCCTTGTTTCACTCCACCCTTGCCTCCTCCAGAAAGAAATGACTTAGCAGCGTACCCTCCTCTTGCTGAGCCTCGGCAATGAGGTGGCAGTGCTGCACGCAGGCGGCTGCAATGTCCACCACCCTGTCCACCATGAAACTTCCCTCGGTGTCCACGAACACAGCTTCTCCAGCAACGCCCCCGAAGCACTCTGGGATCTGGACATCCACCGCCAGCTGCATGCTGCCACGGGAAACAGAAACAAGAGATCAATATTTGCATCCCAGAGCTGTCCCAGCTCGCTCCTGGAGCGATTCTCCAGCTGAGGAATACAGGGGACGAGGAGCGGTACAACCGTCATCGTGTTTATAGTGAAGGATCAGAGATCGCAATCACCACACCAAGAAAAATGGACTCGTTTCACGGCCGAGTCAAACAAAAAGTGATTCCTGGCTGCACGCGAGTGATGGGACAACGAAATACCACAGCTGCGTTTTGCCAACGCCGGGCGCTCCGCAGACCTCGGTGATTTTGGTCAGCTGCACTCCGCCTCCCAGGATGTTGTCCAGTGCTGAACAGAAGGTGATGATGAAGCCCTGGCTTTGCTCTTCTTCCAGAAGCTCCAGGGCTGTGCACCTCCTGGTGGCACCTGATCCCCCAGCCGTCCTTGCTGCGTGCCCGTGACATTCCTGCCTCACCACCTGCAGCGCTTCCAGCGCCTCTTCCCTGGAGATTCCAATTTCTAGAGGGGCCAGAACCACAAAACGCCGCCTTTAGTTTATAAGCAGCAGCTGATTCCGCAGCATGACACAAAATGATCCCTATTCACCCTCTCAGGACAACATGCATACAGCCCTGGCACTAATGACGTGATTTTTAAAACTTTTCTTGTCACAGATAATAAAACTATTGATGGAAGGGGCTGTAAGGACCATGCAGTTCCACCCTCTGCCATGGGCAGGGGCACCTTCCACTATTCCAGGCTGCTCCAAACTCTGCCCAGCCTGGCCTTGGACACTTCCAGGGATCCAGGGGCAGCCACAGCTTCCCTGGGCACCCCGTGCCAGGGCCTGCCCACCCTCACGGGGAGGAATCACTACGCAACCCTCGAGAAACGCAATTTTCTAACTCCAAATAGGCTTATTTTATTTAAATCACACAGTAAAAAGAAGAGCGAAGCTGGGGAAAGAGGAGGGATGAACCTAACAGAATCCTTTCGTTTTCCCGCGTCCCATTTACATCCATCAGCATCAACTGATCTTTTACCAGAATCTTTCTTTTTTTTTTTTTTTTCTTTTATTATTTACTGGGCCCATTTCCCGGAGGCCTCACCGGGGCGTCCCAGGGGCCGGGCCGGTGCAGGGGGAAGAGTCGGGAAGATGCCGGGGAGGCCCCTCGGGGCCGAAAGCCGCCGCTACCTTTGCTCAGGCCGCAGGGGCCGGTGTCCAGCAGCTCCTGCGCCGTCTGGAAGCCGGCGGCGGCGAGGCGGGCGCGCAG
>VWZN01016989.1:619623-657788 GCA_013396955.1 Regulus satrapa | reverse complement strand
TTTTGGCTAACCCTTTTTTTTTTTTTTTTTTTTTTTTTTGACTTCTCTTCCTTGTACTTGGTGATACATAGAAATGTAAGACTGGCTTTGAGTGATTATTTACAGAAAGGTGAGTTGCTTTTCCAGGTATTATTGCTTTCAAGCCTCTCTATCACCTTGGCATTAAGTGATTATAAGCATTAACCTCTGGAACTCCTTCATTACAATTTTAGCATCAATGGTGCAACACTGGGTTTTAGGAAGGAAGAGTGCTAGTCACTGAAACTGATTCTAGTTCTGCTAAGTATTTTTAACTTTCTGAATACTTTTAAGGAACAGGAAAGCAGTTTGGATAATGTAAACCTGTGTCAAAGATAACATTTTCTAGGAGGGGTTTTCTAAATGGTGCCGAGTTCTGATAAATGTAATAGATACTATTTTTGAATATTAATATGTATGTCTGTTTTGACATTGTGATGTGAAGTTCACTTTAAATCATTAAGCTTTACATTATTATATTATGATGGCACTCTAAAAATGCTATGCTTTGAAGAGAGATTAATATATAAATCATAATGGTCCTGATTCAATTCACAGTGATTTGACTTTTACATGGAACCTACCATCTTAAAGAGATATATTGTTAAAGAGATAAACTAATTTATATTTTGGCTGCTCTTTTAGGTCTCAGTCAATTAGCCTGAAATTCTTCAACCATAACATCCTTCTTCTTTACTATCCAGGGAAGCTCTGCAATAACTACACTGCACTCACTTCTACGTAGATTGGAACAGAACTCTTTTAAAACTGGAATTCTATACCTTAAAACCTTTCTCCTGTACTTTTAGATTGGTTTGTCCATTACTGGTCAATGCATGATGTATCAAATACTTACATGGCACATTTTCATGACCATGTTAGTGCAGTGCAGAGTGTGTTATTGAAGGTACATAGAACAAGTTTGCACTATTTATTTGTCCATTTAACTTCTCCTTTTGCTCAATTATTCATCTTGTTTATTATTAGTGCTTGCCCTTTCAAAGGAGAAAGAGAGCTCAAATGACCACCAGCAACCACACTGTGAGTATTTTGGGAAGATTGCCCTTTAGAGATGCACAAACAGTGCGCCCACCTCCCATTCACAGCACAAAAGGTCTCACTTCAAATGGCTGTGGTAGAAGAGGAGCCTGCAGTCACTCAACACCGACGGATGTCTCCACTGAGTCACACACACCTGCCTCACGAGCACGGCAGGATTGGTCCTCTTCCAGTATGATCCTGTGCCAAAATTGTGTCCTGTGTGTTAGGTACACGTGGCCATTCATCAAGGACAGCTGATGGCATCCTGACGGTTAAGTCAGGTTTATTTGACTATAGAAGAGACTTTTTCATTTGCATACTGTAAGTGGAACAATCTCCTGTTTGCTATGATCACAATTTCCCAGTTTCTTTTGCAACACATACCAGTGTGATACACCTACGAGTAACACCTACATTACAATCATTGCTGCATGCCAGTAGATTTTACAGGAATATTTGACTTGATCTCATGTTCCTGTTACTTTATTTACCACAGTGCTCTCTCGTAAATTGTGTAATTTCTTTTCTTAAGCAAGAAAAGGCTTTCCCTGTCACTTATTACCTGAGAAGATGGTAATGTGTCATGCTAAAAAAATTGTTAAAGGAAACAATTCATGTCACTCTTCTGTGGGCTGTAATTGGCTACCCAGTGCCCCCTGGTGAGACACCTTCCTGTGCAATAAATCTCACCCAAGTTAAGGCTGAAGGAACTATTAGATCATCAAATTTGGCCTGATACATACCAAAGGCATTTAAGTTTCACCCAGTAATGTCTTGCTTGTTACAAATTAAGTTTTCAGGCAATAAAACTACACCATTGTATAGTGCTTAGGAGCAATTGAGGTCACTTGGTCTGTTCAGCCTGGAGAAGAGGGGACTGAGGGGAAACCACACTGCAGTTACAACTTCCTTGTGAGGGAAAGAGGAGGGGCAAGCACTAATCTCTTCCCTGTGGTGACGGTGACAAGACCCAAAGGAACAGCCTGAAATTGTGTCAGGAGAGGTTTAGATTCTTCACCCAGAGGGTGGTTTGGTGCAGGAACACACTCCCCAGGGAAGTGGTCATGTCACCAAGCCTGACAGAGCTCAAGAACAGTGTTGTCAGGCCCATGGTATGACTTTCGGGATGATTCTGTGCAGCGCCAGGAGTTAGACTTGATGCTCCTTTCAGGTCCCTTCCAATTCAGAATATTCTATAATTCCATGGTTTAACAAGATGGGATCCCTCCCTCTGCCCCAGCAAAAATATTTCTGAAATATTTCTGACATATTTCAGGTATCAGAAATATAACAAGAAGCCTGGAGGCCAAAGACCCCGTGGTTGCATACAGACTGCAAAATCAAGGAGAGCCAGCTACATACTGCAAGATAAAGCAGGGTTCAAGTGGAAGAGTTTGCTCATGTCCACACCACATGGTGTTTGAATTTGTACCTCTCCTGAGCATTACACTTTCTGATGAGTTCAAGAAGTCTGAAATTATACAAGTGCTGTGTTGCAAACCATCAGGGGCATAGTTTGATAACATGACATGACCTGGGTGTGTTGCATGCCTTGAGAAATTGCCTGAGGGTACAAAGTCTGCTGGAATAACATTGGAGGATTGTGTAGGGTGGAGGAGCCGTACCTGACACAATTTTGTCCATAATGCCTATTGTGAATGCTTCTTGCAGTCTGGTGTCTTCTGCTGGGCCGCTGCCATCTCACAATGGGCTAACTGGGACAGGTCAACAACATGCCACATCCTGACAGTCCTGACATCCTGACAGTGTTGTTTGGCCTAAGGGTCTTACCTAAGACCTGTGTCTCCCTATTGTTTAGGAGAATTCAAATATCTTGTAACTGTGTCCTGCAGCATTTCTGACCGATACATGGAGAAGGTGATTCCAGCTTAGAATACATACCAGGACAGAAATGGGACCTGGTGTCCCAGACAGTTAGAAGATCTGGCTTGTTTTTTCACCCAGAATTCACAAACTCATGTAGGAGTCACATGCCTTCCTGGAAGACATATAGGCGAGTTTTTTTGTTGACTAAATATGGATTTTCTTTGAACTTTTTGGAATAATGAAAAATGGTTGGTGATAGAACAATTCTGTCTATTCCTCTTGGATATATCAACACTGAATGAAGCACAAATCTGCTTTTACCTCACAGGATATTCCTTGATTTTGTAACAAACTACCAGACAAGGAAGTGTCTGGATCTAGAATCCCCCCAGGGATGTCAGAAAAAGCTGATTTCAGTAAGGTTATGCTGACAAAGATACTGAAGTAACACAATAATTGATCAAGCAAAACCAGAAAGGCAATGTTTTACTTGTTTTGATGACTGCTCTTTTCACTGTAATTTTATCACAACCATTAAAATGACTTGAATTTTAAAATTTATAATTACCTTTTAATATGTATAATAATTTTAGATAATCGTAGAGTGATTGATCTTAGAATGGAGCTCTGGAGATCATCTTGTCTACACCCCATATTCAAGCATGGCTGCCTACAACCAATTGCCCAGGACTGTGTCTAGACTGATGTCTAGATCATGTCTAGACATAATAACAGTAACACAGATATTTCCTTCTGATGCTCATGCATGCATTTTTATTATAATTCCATCACTGGCTCTTTGAAAAGCAAGCTTGAGCTTTTCATCATCCCCAGACAAACTCTTCGAGAGTCTATGAGAAAGTCTAATAACTTCAGCAACGTTGATCTTGAGGGTCTGTGTATCCCAAGATTACATGTTAGAGATCCCAAAGAGATTAATTACCCATTTGTGAAATATTATTTGCTTTTAAAAATTATGTTCATTCAAAGATTTTCAGTTCCTTTTTTTTGTGAAAACAATTTTGGAAATATGGACTAAGACTATCATGGTCTAGATCGGTCTTTCTGAATCTAACAATTTCTTTAAAAATATATTCACTGACTGTGAACTGTCTTTTGGGATTATTACCAGTACAGACTACCAATACTGTTTATTCTTTCTTTCCTGATATTTTTTAAAGATTTCTATTTTTGCAATGAGTCAAAAATTCCCCAACTCTTGCTTAGTTCCAATTCAATTCATTACAGCACTCAACATAAACCATCTATGACCAAATCAAAACCATGAACAAGCAGCAAGTCAGTAGAATTAAATCTTTAAGTAAGTAACTGGGATACTGCCTGAGAACATGTTATTAATTAAAAAGGAAAGGATTTTTCCTTCTGAAAGCCTTGCTGCTGCATACAACAGCTTTCCCCACCCTCACCATAATCTAGGGTTCTGCTGCCGATTTCAATCCAGTTTGCCATGTCTTAGATTCTCAAATGTTTCTCACAATTCACCTTGAATATTGAACTTGAGAAAAGACTTAAATATCCTTTCCGAAACAGAATTAGAGCATGATCTTCCTTCTGCAGTCTGGTGACACAGCTGGACAGGACAGCTCACTGGTCCCTGATGCTCCACTCACTGCACAAGGGATCAACCTGTCTTCCTTACAAGTCCAGGTACCTTGCTGTCACTACTATGAACACAGTTTAATAAAAACAATTATCTAGCTATAACAAGAAATAACACAAAAAATAACACTTCTCTAGAGTAAACCAGGTTCCTTGTCCAAGTGTGCACTTTGTTTTTCAGCTGCTTCAAAAACATAACAGCAGAGCACAACTTTGAGGTCTTACCTGTGAACAAGAAGCAACAGAAATCTGATGTCAGGGAAAGCTGCAGCATGTTTGTGCAACCATGGCAGAGCAAGGTTAAGACAAGTATTGAGATGAAATATGTGTTGGCAATGCCAAGCCAGGTTATAGGTTAAAAAGGGTCATTGATTTTGCAACAGAAGTACTCTTTGCGCATAGGTCACATGTTAACCTTAACCCATCCCTATTAAGTATTGTGGCTTTCCTGGTGATGAACTTTCCTCAGTAATGAACTCTTAAAATAAAAATGTGAGACTAAGAGGTGGAGCGATACAATTGTGGACTTTCCATCAGTAAGCAAGAATTAGGAACTTTTGTACATTTTTTAGTAAAATAATATGCCATAATATTTTTCCTTATTGCCAAGTTCTGCCCAAGATTGTCTCTAGTAAAGCTACATGACAAGATACAAAGGTTTGGAACAGGCCATTTCACTGTGCAAATGAATCACAGCCACTGCAGAGCTTTGCTGCATCAGCTTAGCTGTTGCTAGATACTGATGAGGCCATATCCTAGGTATGACTAAAGGATATCTACTCCATTTACTGTTTTCCTTTTGAAACAAAATAAGAATAAATCATCACAAATGCTAAGCCTTTTGAGACAGGAGGGCAAACACCAAGGATTTTGAAGTTTTGTTGCTAATCCTAAACAGGAAACCTCATTGGGAATGTTTAAATCCTTGTTTATATCCTCCTGAATTTTATAGGTTCCACTTAACTGGCTTTAACAAAGAACCGAATAAAGAAGGCTCCAAATTGGCAATTTATTGAGCTCTTTTCCCACCACTTCTTAAATTTAGCTGAAAGATTGCATTTTGTTTGAAATGTAAGAAAAGATACAGAAGGCATACTACTGATGCCAATACCAAAACATCCATAGGTTTCAACAGACCCAGGATTCACATGTAGTCTGACTTTCATTCATAGGAATTTCATTATTCACAAATCATGGACTCACAAACCTGAGGCCCTGCTGTTTTGGATGTTGTACAAATACAAAAGATCTGTTCACTTTCTGACTCTTTCCAGCGTTGCACTTTATTATATGTAAAATACAAATCTACTTAAAAGAGAACTCAACATTGGTGACTCAGTTGTAAGAGACAAATGGGGACACGTTTACCTCCAGGTAAATTTTTTGCTGTTAGGAAACTTACAGTATATTTAACAAGTTTCACAAATGCCTTCAAGGTAAAAAAAGGGCTCCGCCTCCAGTTGTTTTGGAGCCTGTGTGTAAAAAACAAAATGCTGTACTTCTTGTGCCTTGGTGCAGAACTGCCCAGAACATTGCAGTGCCAAACAGGGACAGATGAGCTGCCTCAGGTACCAAAAGGAGAAAGGCCACGATGGCTCAGGGCTGCCCTAAGATGGAGAAGCAGGCTGAATGTATGTCACTTATATGCTTTGAGTGACAGGAGTACCCAGGGAGACCAGGGTCAGGCACAGATCAGTGCAGCGCATGCAACCATTTTGTCCACAGTCTATCCTGTAAAAAAGAAAGCTGCATCAAGCTTCAGGGTTGTCCTGTGTAAGGCCAGGAACTGGACTTGATTATATTTGTGGATCACTTTCAAATCAGGATATTCTATCATTCTGTGATGCTCCACAGAAAGCCTGTTCTAAAAGGTAAATTTAAAACTTAAAACATACCAAAACTCCTCATTTTCTAGGAAATTGTTCAAGTTAATTAACAAGAGACATAATACCAAACTCAGCATTTGAGCTTCCAAATGCTGTGATGGGCATTTCCTTGCAGAGCTGAGTCTTAGGGCACTTGGAGAACAGTCAGGAAAACCCATCAGAGAGTATTTGATTTAATCCTTACTAATGAACTGACAGGGGTTTCACTAGAAGACTGCATGTAGAATTATTTTATTCCCAGCTTCACTACCCATGCTTTCTGTCCAGCAACACTCACTTTTTGAGTTCTTGTGATTAAACCTGACCTGCCAATTCTGTGGAAATTTCCTACTCCTGTTACTGCTCAGCCTCTTTGATGCTTTGTCTGTCGCAACAGCCACTTGGTGCACTTAGAGAGAGAATATTCCTCATCTTGTCAGAGTGTATGGACAGCCCTACACCAACATGCTATTATGCTGGAATTTGTCCTCTTTAAACCTTATTGTTGCTATTTAAAGAACAATTTTAATTTATACAAATTAGTCCTAGTGAAGCATGCAAATATCAACTAAATGTGAACTCATGGAAATTTCTCCTTGCTGAACAGCAGCATCGAGCAATTTCGAAGACTTGTGTCTCCTGTTCATAAATAAAAAGTATCTAATTTTATATTTCTGCCTAGGCTCCTTATTTTAATTCTGTGTTCTTGTCTTTCATTCAAAATGTTTATCTTCATAAGACAACTTGAACTGGACATTAACTATAATATATGCTGCATACCTGGTCAGACAAAACAGTATCAGACCAGATTAAGACAATGTCATTAATGTTATTTTCTTCCAGTGTTTTCTGGCATTTTTGAAATATTCTAATGGTGAAAAAAAGGTAATAATTTAGACAGGAACTGGCTGCCTCTACCCCTTGGCTGTCACAGCCATTTTAGCATCAGTAGATTTCTCTTCAACAAGAGAAGAGAATGAGATCTGTTTGCTGGTAGGATTAGAATTCATAGATCAAAGTTACTTAGAGGATCTTGACGTCATTCTATACAGCCACAAGGGGTTCAGAGTTTTATAAGGTTGGAAAAAGGGCTTCCCCAGGCAATTGGTTCCTGAAACTAATACATAGTCTTTGTATTATTACTCCTTGGGAAAATGTACTTTGTATTTGCTATTTGGGTCATTTACTCTGTGTAAGAGGAAGGAAATTCAAGGCATGTAATGTGGTGGGAATGCCCCAAGGAAAGTAGCAGACATGGATGTAGACCTGAGTCACAGAATCACAGAATCGGGAAGGTTGGAAGGTTGAAAGCAACCTCCCTGCTCAAGAAAGGGTCATCCTGCCCAGGATTCTGTCCAGACAGCTTTTTAACATTTCCAGGGAAGGAGACAAGGAGACTCCACAGTCACTCTGGGCAGCCTGTTCCTGTGCTCAGCTGCCCTCTCAGTAAAGATGTTCTTTCTCATTTTCTGATGTTCAGAGATGCATTCTACCTGTTCACCACAGGTCTGTTACCCCTCTATTAACCCCAAAAAATGACTGACATATTTTCCCTAAAATACGGCTTATTTTAATTTTCTGGATTAGTTAATTTTTTTTGGTAGTATTTGGCAGGAACACTCTGATAAATTTTCTTTAAATTGAAAATTTCTGGAAATACATTGATTTGGACTAAACTTTAATTGAGAACCAGGAGAAAATGATGACGGTAACTCTCTCTGCCTTGCTTGCAGAGGACAGGTCACAACACAGTCACTGGAGTGCTCTTTAGGATATCAGAACCCAATGAAGTGGTTTTTGTTAATATAAGAAGGGCAGGAGATAAGAAGATATATTAATGGGGAGAATTTCATTTCAGGGAGAAATTGTGTGGCCAAGGATCATACAAACCTCTAATCTCTTAACCTGGGCTTTCTTCCAAAAAAATTGCAGTAAAGCATTCTTGACATTATCATTCTGACTAAGAGACTCAGCAGCTGAAACAGAGGATGAAGTATTTTGTTATTAATGCAGATAAACTTTTGCACATGGATCCTATTTGTTCAGTGTTAGGCAGGCACCTACAAGCCTTTTGCTGACTGCAGCATCTCTGAAAGTGTATTTTTTAATGCAGATAGAGTAAAGCCCAGTGCTCTTTTTTTCTTAAATAATTTATTTGGTAGTTCATAGCTACAAATCTTCAGGAATAAACTTGAACATTAAACCTATTAAAAGCTGAGCAAGTATCAATATGAGTGGTTTCCCTCCTATTTACAGTGCAGTTTCTGCCTTAGAAACTCTATAAGGAGTTACTCTACAATTAAGAAGCACTTAATTTTGTATATATTCTTTTAAGGTGGCCTGTGAGAATCTACACCAGACTATTTTCTTCTCACAGTGATAAATTATCACATTTCTGAATCTGCTTTTAAAAGACTGTGATCTGAGCTGATGACAGCTCTTCACCAAGAATCCATGGGTCTGCATGCTGTAAAAAATGACAGAAATAGCTACTCCATTCTCCAATGCTAGTTCTTGTGCTGTGGACTGTTCCATTAGCTGACTATGATAGGAAAAGTTTTTTGCATTCCCTTGCCAAGAAATTGGATTTGGGGAAAAAGAAGAACATCTCTTAGGAAGGAAATTCCTATCCTCACCTTGAATATAGAACCAGGCAAAGTATCTCACTGATTACTGTTATCTTGGTGCCTAGAACAGTCTACTTTTGCCACCTGATTTGCACTAGTATCTGCTTACATTTGTACTTTCCTCTGCTCCCCGAATTCTCATTCAGTCCCAAGTCCCACAACAGCCCCATTCAGTGACACTGCCTCAGTCATAGTGAAACAGTACTCCTACTGCAGGTAAAAAAGTTAAAAATTAACAACTCCATCATAACAAAGTACCTGAATTTTCAGGAGTTGACATAAAACAAAAACAAACAAAAACCCCTAAAACAACAAAAAACGAACAAAACCCAAAAAAATCCCCTCAAGAGGCCTTAGAGCAATAGGACATTATCAAGATACAAACAAAGAAAGTGGATATTAACAAAGAAAGAAGTATATCTTGCAGAGGAAGAATTTGCTGAGAGAGAATAAAAAAATAATAAAGAGGGCTAGGTTCTCAGCCAGAGAAAAGTTCAGTGGAGAATTAAGTTGTGCTTAGAGCAACCTGATAAAGGAGTGGGGCCTGGCTTTTCTGGGCTTCTTAAAAGAAATCATATGTGAAGAGTGAACAGAAAGATCATTTTGGAAAGGGGACCATTTCTAAATGACCTTTACTTTCTTTTTTTCTATCCTGAGAATAAAAAAATCAAACCCAGAATAGTAAAAACTCCATCCAAAGAATGTATGTTCAACTGCTTGTTTGCATCAGTCATCTGTAAACCCAAGATCATCAGTAAATGAGAAGATTCAAACTTTAAAGGGGGCTGTGTCGATTTGAGGGGTTTATTACTAGACCAAGGGATGGGTCATTGGCTCAAGGACTCTGCCTCAGGTGGAAACTGGAAACAGGATTTTTATTCGGTAAAACAAGTTCTCACAGCCTAGGGGGCCTGAAGCTTCCTGAGGAGTTGGTGGTAGTATCTTCTTAAGGAGTACTCAGGTGGGAAGTTCGTGCAGTATTGAAGTGGCTACCCAGAGACCTGACATAACAGCACTCATTGCATTATTTTTCATGACTTGGAGAAATGTTTCACTGTCCCATAAGACTGAAAAGTACAGTTAACTTTGTTCCAAAATCCCTTTCATTTCTATCTTGATATTTTTTAGAGTCAAATGGAGCTAAAGTAATTGGCAGGAAACTGTAGGACTCAGACAAAAATTTGAATTCTGCACATGAAAACTGAAGTTATATATCCCAGAATAAATTGTAACATTAATGCCATGTAATAGATAAAAATGCATTATATAATGTAATTTATAAGGAAATTACATATTCTAATATTGGTTTGCCTTGCAATGTGATTGCAATTATATATTAAAATACATAATTTAATGTCATATACAAAATATAATGATGTATTAAGCCATAGAAAATTATAAGCCTAGGGCATCTGATATGTTAAAATGCTGTACCAAACTTGCACACCTTGCAGGTTATTCCAAAAGTGATATTTTCAGACCTTAATTGATAAAACCTCAGTGAGAATTAATTAGATATTTTATTAACAAGTAATTAGCAAAATATAGAGGGAAAGTATATCATTCACTATTTAATATGACCTTGATGATAACTGTGGCCTCCATGAAGTTTCAGTGCCAAAACACCAGGACAAAGTCCTGGTACCTTCCATCAAAGCTGAAGGACTGTGCTCAGTTTTAATCTGGAAATAGGAGATGAAGTTCAGCTGCAATCTGCATTAGTTGTCTCATGGAAAAGTACAAATGAGGAATCACTTTTTATAAAGTAGAAGCTCATGTGTAATTTGAGTGCATGGTTGTTGATGTCAAAGGGAAGAATTTTATAAAAGAAAGCCATGCCACTGAAAGCAAAGTTTATTATTTTATTTTCTATAAAATAGGATGAAAATATTTATATATTAAAAAAGCACTAACTCTTTTTGTATGTATTTAAATGTATAAATGTTGTCATTTCCTACTTTTCTCTCCTTGAGCTCTATTACATTGTACATCTGTTTTATTGGGCAATTTATAGTATTAATTAGATTTTATGTTCTGTATTGTTCCCACAACAAACAAACATCAGTCATGCACGTTGTATCTTAACCTGTAATCTAGAATATTTAATCTACTAAGAGCTGCTACCAGAAGCACAATGGATAGTATAGAAGTCCAGCTTTATACAAAACAGGTGTGTGTTGTTCTCCTTATGCAACAACAGCAAGCAAGATTTGACTCAAAATGGGTTGTGTTTCACCTGCATGGTAACTGTAATCCTAAAGTGATACATTTGATGATCAAAGGGCTGGAAAATCTGCCCTGTGATCAAAGACTGAAGGATTTAGATCTTCTCTCCTTGGAAAAAGAGAAGACTCAAGGAAGACCTTCACCACAGAATTTCAGTTTTTGAAATGTGGTTACAAAGAGGGCAGAGGCTCTCCCTTCTCAAGGAGCCCCACAGAGAAGGGGCAAGGGATACCTGTTGTTCCATGGGAGGTTTCTGTATAAGAAATAAATCTTTCATGGTGAGTAAAATCAATTAGGGGATCAATCTCCCCATGTGGTAGAATTCTCATTGCTCGAAGTTTTCAAGGTGCAAATGAACAGGGTGCTAGACAATTGCACAATTGCACAATTGCACCTGGGCTCCCTTTGTCATGAAAGGCTCTATCAGAGAGTCTTCTGGTGTCCCTTCCAACCCGGGCTGTTCTGTGATTCCCCAAAATTACCTTTTTGAAAAAACAAAACAAAACAAAACAAAACCCCAAAAAACCCCCCAAAAACCAAACAANNNNCAACCCCCCCCCCCCCCCCAACCCTCCTGGCATTCAAGCATTTAATTTTTGATGTGTTTGAAAGTTTCTGAGCAATATGGATAAATGATTCATATCTACAGGTATTTTTATTTCCAAAATCATGGTTCACAAAAATGTCACAGGCTAAAAGATCAGGGATTCTTAAAGCCAAAAGGCCTAATGAATAAAGATATATTAAGACCACTAATACAAGGTCAAGACTGGTGGGAGAGTGAATATCTGTACTGTAGAATTTATGCAGTATATGATTTTACAGTTAGAGAGTAAAGCATATTACATATTAAAAAAAAAGATCACCCAGGTATGTGAGTGGTACATTCAATGTTAACTTCTGAGTCTGAGTAATTGAGTATTTTACCATGCAATCATAAGGTATAGGTGAGGCGAGGGAGAGTGTGTTTCCAGCCTGATAATCACATTAACTTACATCTGTATCTTCTTAGACATGTCTAAGACTTAAGAATTGCATAAGAACAGTTACATTTCTAGTAAACATGTTTTTTTATGTCTTTACAAATGCTGAGTCTGACTAAGCAGTCTGAGTTCTAGAAGGAAGTCAATATGGGATGCACTTACAAAGTGCCCTAATATCCAATGAATCACATCTGCAGATAATCAAGGGAAATTATCACCTCTCAATCATGGCTGTTAAACACAAAAAATAGGCCACTTGGCCTGTATGGATGAGAAGTGAATTTAAAGAATGAAGAAGCTCTATATGTAAGCAAGACACTGAAGTAAGATGAAGGATGACTGTGGTTTACTCATAGATGGAAGCAACCTGCACAGACTGAAAACAGAGGATTGTGAAGTCTAGACATTGTTTCCTGGCATAAGCTTCTGCAGTTTTCCCACTCTGTCTCTATCCTTAAGGGAAAAATCAAATGTGTTACTCTGCATGCTGTGTGAGAAGGGACTGTACCCTGGGACACCTCTCCCTGGAGCAGAAAACAGGTCTTCATGAAATAGAGTGACCCCTTTCTGAGAGGAAAACAAATGAAAAAATAATAGTATATGGGCATGGACAGCACCAAAGAAAATTAATTACTAGAGGAAGGATGCCAAGGATTTCTCTAGAAGCCCTGGGCCCTGGTTTGTGCAGACACCAATACTCTGAACCTTCAAGTGACCCTTGCTGTTTTCTGACAAACCAGGAGAAATCCAACATACACAAACCAGAGGAGCAGGATTTGAAGGGAGCCCAAATGGGAACTCAGAATCTGTGTTTATTTTTTCACATTTTAAGAGTTCATGGTGTGCTGGTATAGCTCCATGTGACATTCTTCTTGAGAGAGGTGTTGGGGTGGTCTTTAATGAATAGTAGGCATTTATTCTGGCTTCTGGTTCAAATTTGAACAAAAGGCTATTTCTTAATCTGAGGGTCATATTTCCACCTTTAGCTTTCACTTTGGCTTTTTTCTTCACATACCGGTTTGTTTATTTTTTGAGAGAAACTCTGGTTTCAAGTTTGAACTTAAATTTCTTTTTTAAAATGTGTCCAAAAGAGACACTTTGAGCTAGAAAGGCAGGAGAGGCCAGTAAGTGCACATGCCTTTAAACATCTGTCCAGTTAGTCTTTGTGCAGTATGGCATGATAGTGAATATCAGAATTTTGTACTTTACAATTGCTATGCCTCAGTCTCCTCATCTCTGAACAAGGCTTGTTGATAAGGGTAAAATTATCCATGTACTTAAATTATATGTAAATAAGGCACCTAATATACGTAGAGTCTCTCAGCCTGAAGACTTACTGAATTTAAAAGGTACATGAAGGTCCTTTATTGGTTCATTTCTATGAGAGGGAGAAGTCTCCCCTCAAATCCACATCGTTATACACAAAATCAAAACATTGCTGCTGAACAGCACAGTGCTGGATGGTAACTGAGACATCAGGGACCTCGGCTGCTGTGCAGTACAGAGCAGAAATGAGCATTTGCAAATTCCAGAGCAGCTTGGGACTGGCAATAGAAGGAACCAAACCTCTGAAGGCAAGAAAGCTGCCTGTGTGCAGAGAGGAAAGGAAAGGGGAGATGGGTAATAAGAGCCAATGAGAAAGATTAAAGAGCTATGAGAGTCCTCATGAGCAGAGAGCAAACACCCCAGCTTCTTGCTTATCACAGAATCAGGTGGGCTGCAAAAGACCTCTGGGGTCCAAGACACTGGGGGCAAGGACAGCTGGTTAATACTATATTAGAAAGGCCAGGAATTCAGTGGGTAGGGCTCTTCCCAAGCATGTGTGATATATTGGTGCCCAGCTCCATGGAAGGATGGAGATGAGTATATGAAAGCTGTATTAAATGTAGCTGGAGTAGACAGAGAGAAGACTAAAAACAAAAATAGCAGGAAAGAAAAGATAATGAGAAATAACTCTCCAGTTGAGTAAGCTAGATAATTGCAGGAGAATAAACCATAAATAGGCTAGTATTAGGGTAGAAAATAGCTTTACTTTCTTCCTGTGAGCTGCTCCAGCTCATCATCTATATAGACAAAATAACTCTTTATATGAAAAATGTTATCTAACTCCAATATTCAGACTATTTCTAAATCTTCGTGACATGTTGTGTTTATAGACTGTACCAATAACTGGCTTTATCTGCAGTGCAGAGAAGCTCTAAAATGGGGCAAAAGCAAAATATTACTTAAGGTCATGGAATCCATGTTGCATTTAAAATTTATCAAAGACACAGTCAAATGTATAGGAACTGATAACGCTAATCTTCAGTCTCCTTTTGCCCAAGCCTAATTGAGCTGAAGTTTGTTGGCAGAGAATTTTATTTTTGTGGTCTGTCTAATAAATAGAAGAACAGATAGTTCTGTCTTTTAGATTACTTAATTATATGGAAAGCAATTTAAGTATCAACTTGGAATATACATCCTGATCCTTCAGCTCCTACATTTTTAAGAGCTTTGTAGTTTAAACATATGATTGAATCAATTATTTCTAGAATAATTTTCTGAGTTGCCTGGAACTAACTCCTCAAACAATGGACTTGATGATGGCTATGGTGGCTAAAAAGGGGTTCTAAAATTTTCACTTTGCCTTGGCAAAGTTCAAGTGTAAAAGAAAATATCACCGGAAGTCTATTTGTTTAAGGCATATAATGTAGGACAGAAAAAACCACAACAAAGTATGATAAGCAGAACATGTTTAGAAGAATGAAATCTAGGAATAGACAGCAAATTAACCATTTCTTGAAAATGTGGGAAGTTCCTATGACAATGAGCTTTACATATGTATTAGCCAGAAATCCAACAGATCGAAGTCTGGTGAGGAATAACAAATAGCCTGAAATATTTAGGGGGTGTTAGTGCATTTTCCTCAATAATGGGTTTGATTTCTACACTTAATCAGAAATAGTTAAGATTTGCACATGTGCTATCCTCATGCTGACCACTGACTAGAGATTTGGACTGGAACTACAGGAGGCAGTTGTCAGTATGACAATGTCTTCATTGGTTTTATTAGTCTGACTGCTCTTTTGGTTTTTATATACAGGAAACTACCTAAAATAAAGAGAAGTGTGCCAATTAGAGAACAGGTTTGGTAGTAGAATTTATTTCCTTAAGGGAATTTTTATAATTTAAGTTGTCAAAGGCTACATTTATTCAAATTATTTTGTCATAAAATCATTAAATAATTTAGATAGGAAGGGACCTTTGGGCCTCACCTAGGCCAGATTTCTGGAGTAGCAGTGTGGAAGTAACTTCAATGCTAAAACAGTTTTCTCAGAAGCTTCTCTGGGTACCTCTTTAAGTCATCCATTGAGAATGTTATCTTTCCGTATATACAACCAGAATTCCCCTTTCTGCTTTGAAGAAGAGTTTTTTTCATGTCTTTTCTCACCTCCCCCTACCTCATGAAGTGGAAGACAGTAATTAAGTTCACTCCTAAGCCTCTGCTTCTCCAGACAGAACTCCTTCAGGCTCTGCCTCTACGTTGGATGCTCCAGCACCCCGAGCAGCTCCTGAGCTTTCGCCCATCTGCACATCTCTCTCTGGTCTCAGGGGATCCAGAGCTTGACAGGGTATTGCAGAGGCAGCACTGCAAATGCCAAATCATCCATTATCATGTCCCTTTGACTTTCTGCTGAGGCTGCCATTAGTCTTTCTCCTGTAATCACTTTTTAACTCCAGCACTCACTCTTACAGAAATCTCTTTGAAAATGAAACAAATTTGAAATTAACAAATTATTGAAAAAATCTCAGAGATGTAATTTTCTTTGAGAGTCTAGTTTAGAAATTTCTCTAGATTGTGTGAGTTTAAAGATCTGTATTTATATCTCAGAGTAGCTAAATCCCTGCCCTAGACTAATGCTGAAATATAAGAGGTATTATGAAAGAAACCAGGATTAATTTACCATGTTTCTAAAGAAATCGCAAACCATTTCTTATAGGGCTTTTTTTTGTGTAATTTTGCTTTGTTCAGAATCAGAGAACTTTTGAAAATATTGAATCAAATGCAGAACCTTATGTTGATGTTTTTTCTTTAAATTGAATATAATTCATGTGATTTTTTTTTTTTTTTTTTTTTTTTTTTTTTTTTTTTTTTTTTTTTTTAAGAGCAATAGTCATAGCAAAATGCTCAAGGAAATTGTTCCAATTTTCCCAACAGCCACAAATATATAACCATTTCTCTCAGAGTGGGGTTGAGTTCTTCTCCTTCCAGGAACAACTGAGTGGAGGAATGCAGCTGAACAGCTTTGCCTAATTAGTCAGTTTATCTGAATTAAGGATGGACTAACACTCTTAGCACAAACAGTATAAAAGAGGGTTGGACACGATGAAGAGGAAAAACTGAAGACGTGTTGAAAGAATGAGTAAGAGAATAAATTTCAGCCTGAATTAAGACTTTAGTAAGTATAATAATATATCTTTAAAAACCCTTGTTTTTTACCTATATATTTGTGTATTTTAGAAGCTGGGATGCTGAATTGGGGCATTCTGAACTAGTTAAGAGAGGAGTGTATGTGTGCCAGGGAAGATGGGTGGTTTGTGCCATCTTCATTTTATGCCTTCTTTACCTATGTATAAATACAACCCTTGTATATATGTGTATATATATATATATGTGTGTGTGTGTATATATATATATATGTTGCATAGATCATGATCTGTTTAAAGCTTGTATGACCAGACTCCATATGAGCTGAATAATACTGCCCTCTTATAATAATTTGTATTTCTCCAAATATATATTCTTGTCTTTAATTTTATTGGCTTAATTCATTGGATTTACATCTTTTTTAACATATTTACTACAATTATCTTGGCTCACATCAGATTACAAGTCTTTCTTCCGTTTGTATATCCATCTTCATATCTGCTAATTCATTATTCTGTTCAAATAACTCAGGATATAGCTTCTAGGTCAAAAAAAGAAGCATTGTTAAGTGACAGTAAACTTCTTTATTTTATATTTTATTTTATTTTATTTATAAAACACCTTAAAACTGTGAAAAGTTTATGTTCTTTGACCTACCTACAGAATGCAGGCAACTTCCAGGAAGGATCTTCTCCTTTGGAAACCTTTCTAATTACTATCACTGTTGAATAACTGATATTACAGTTGTTTGAATTACACATAAGAACCCCAGAACTGCCATCCTTTGAGACAGATAATTAACCACAATTTATTCTTGAATAAAACTTAGCATTTGCCATAAAATCTCAGAGGCATATTTGTATTTCACAAAATCTTAGCTCATCACATGATGCACAATGGGGCATATTTATTAGCACAGTCTAATCTAGTAGACTCTCACATTAGCATGTATTTAGTAGGATCAGAGAGGACTGTCAGAAAGGAATTTCCCATGCAAGACTAAACTCTTTTTTTAGGGGTAGATATGTTTCCTAAGAAGAAGAAAAAAACAAGAAACAATGCAAATATTAATAGGAGCAGAAAGTTCTGTTAAACTGACATGGCATTACAAAATAATGGATTTGGCTTGTCCTTTTTTGTATTTGCAAGTAAGTATTTGTGCATAGTTAATATGGTTCTTGAAACAGAAACAAAGTTAATTTAAAAGGCCAGGTCTTCAATTGTTCAAACTAGAAATATTATACACTGAAAACATGTTTAAGCTTTTATTTATCCGCCAGGGCTTCTAGTTATCTCCTTCTCCTCGGTCTGTGCTCCAGGATTAAGTATGTCTTGTTCTGGTTCATCCTAATGTTCAGATATATACAGAAAAAGATTCCCTGTGGAAAATAAGAATATGTGGCTGGACTGCAAATATATTTGAGTGAATATTGAGGTCTGTGAAATTTCTTAATTTCACTGAAGGTTTTTCCTGTGGATTAAGTTCCTGTGTGTTTCCACAGAGAAGTCATTCTGGTACCGGAGTCATCAAATACATGAGCATGCTATCTCTCCGCATCTGAGACCAATCACTGGGTTAAATACCAGATTTTTTTTCAGCTGTGGCTTGTGTCCTTCTTTAGGATATATCTAAGCTCAGTTTAACTTGACCAGTGTGGGTTTAGCAGCCCTTGATCCTAACTCTACTAGCTCAACATTTTAATGATATTGTGTTGCCAATAAGAAGAATCTTCAAGACTTATTTCAGTGCAGTCTGTCCACAGCCTATTTTTCCCAATCTGCAGCTACTCCTGAAGTGGCTGTATGAGCACAGTGGTGAGACTCCTGCAGCCACACAGGGAGCTGGTACAAACCTGCAGCCCGGTGTGACTCAGTGGCAAGGTCCCAGGTCTGGCTCTGCCCTGTACCTGCAGCTCTGTGGACACAGGGCTGCTGGGGGCTGCTGTGGTTAACACTGCCCTTCGTCTCTGAGCCAGCTTGGAGACTCTCCACTCTAATCTCCTGTAAATCCGGCTCCAGCGTGGAATGATGATCACTTGGTGGCTGCAGATTAACAAGATTATGCAGGGGCTTATTTGGCATATTAGGTTAAATTCAACACAGGACTTGGATGGAACTGGAAGATTCAAAACTGACTTTACAAAGTCAAGCCAAATTTTATTTTAAACTCAGTTGTGTGAGCTGGATAGCCCTAAACACAGAACTGTAGTTGTCGGCTGTTTCTGCAGTAGCCATAGTGCTCAGTTGGGGGTGAGGTGATAGAAATAGTTTCAAGTAGGAATCTGCTCTGAGCACACTGAGAAGCTCCCTAACCAGGCACATTTACTGCATGCCTCAATATAGCAGCGAGGAGCAGACCTAACAAGGAGAGGCAGCCGTGGACATGAACTGGAGGAGCAGCGTCAGTGGCCTCTTCACTCCAGTGACTTTCAAAGGCTTGCTCACCCCAGGACACAGGCTGCCAGCAGCTGTGCTGGGGTGGCTGAAGGGACAAGGACTGTATCTCTGCAAAAGTCACACCAAAGGCAGGTTTCCTTAACTCTGTGCGGTGACTGTGGCTCCAAGGCTCTGAGCCTGGCTATCTAGTGGAGTGCCATCAACAGTTATGCCAGAGCCTCAAGCTTTCCTTTGGCTATACATTTTTCCCTAGTGAGCATCCTCTTCACTGCATCCTCAGTACCATTTTTTTCAGGACAGGTTGGGGCAGTGCCTTTCCAAGTCTCCACTACTCCAAGCCTGACCCATAGGAGCTAGAGGAATGGGACTGAATTTCCTTATGCTGAGTATGAGACTGAAGCAAAGTTTCCCACTTCCTGATGCTGATACAGGGGATTATAGTGGCACTGCTAGAAACGTTAACACCCTATTTTTTTAGGGGAAAAACAAACAGACAGTGAGTGTTATTCTGTTCCCACGAAGAATGGCTGCTGGTATTGTCCTCACAGCAGGTTTCTGAGCTGTAAATCTCTGAAGCTATACATATGTTGTGGTTAAAAAAGACAATCTCAGCAGCACACTCTGTGACTCACTGTCCATGGTATATGTTTGTCTTGATAACATTTGCACAGTCCTGAGATGAAAACTCCTCAGCAAATGCTTCATGGCTCAGCAACAGTCTTGAAAACTAGCACAACAGTTCAGTACTTTCTTAAATACTTCACTAGTGTTCTAGAATGAGCCTGTACTATGTTGGTCAGAAAGTTCCTCCAGAATAAGATGGAAGTGCATTGCATGACTGACTAACTGGGACTTGCCCTTTCTTCTTTTGTTTGTCTTTCTCATATTATTTTCTTCACCCCAAGTGCAGTGAACTCCCTACCAAGAAGCTCTTTATCTGCTGGATAGTGAAGCAGAATGCCAAACCTGGTGTTTGTAGTCACTACTGTGTAAATATTTAATATCAATGATAGTGGTTCTTTGGGAATAAAGGGTGTATTACCCATAATTGTTACTGGCATTGCTATTACAGTCTCCTGGATCCAGGCCAGGAGCTCTGGCAGATGATAGAGGAAGCACACTTAAAACCTTTAGTGAGGCACTGATGTAAATACGACAGTGTGTCCTCCATCAGTGCCTATTCAAGCACTGTGTGGTCCCTTCGACTGGACAGTGCTGAGTCTGAGGAAGTTGCTGTGATAATTGTGAACCCAAGGCTGAATTCCGGTAAAGTTCAGGCAGATAAAGATTCTGGTTTGAAAAGAGTTCTGAGAAAAAACAACTAGATTCTGGAGTCAGCTTCGAATTTACTAAACTCATTAACATCCATGTGACTAAAGCTGAAAAATGCAGAATTTCTTAGATGTGTCAATTTTTAAAGTATTCAGCTTGGATATTCCTCAAAATGCTCTGTAAGGTAAGATTGAATGAAAAACAGCAAGTATAGAACTGGGTATTTAAATGAATAATAATTCTGTATTAATGTATTCATGTGTAATTTAAAATGCTTGCTCTTCTTTTTTTTTTTTTTCTCCTCCGCTCAAAGGTCTCCTANAAAAAAAAAAAAAAGTTTGTTTTCCCTGAGGAATTACCTTACTGATTTTGCTCCTTTCAATTTTATGCTACTACACTTAACAGCTTAATATTAAACAACAGATTATCTTATCTGCTGTGTATTTCTTCCCCCATCAGCTGACTTTTTTCCTTACATACTATTCAGTTTCTTCCCTCCTGAGGAACTTAAGGCTAAGTACTTCTCATCCCAAAGCAGGGAGGGAATGTGCAGGACATAGGAAGAGCTTTCTTGGGGAACAGAGAGGGGTGTCTTGTGATGCACTTGGTTACTGTACACAGGAGGGACAGACTGAGCCCTGAGCACTCTCTGCCCCATTGGAAGGGCAGTTACACCTCCCCTGTACCCACCAGCCATGCACTGACTGAAATACGACTTGCAGGCAGAGGGGTTGGCTGTCCAGAGCCCTTTCTGCTCACTGGGAGGGAAGGAAGAGGTTCTCTTCTTTGTCATCCTTTCTCTTGAGTACCAGCACAGCAGAGGATGCCCAGCAACCCCCCGCCTCTTTACAGATTCATAAAAGGTTTGTTTTTATGGGGAATCTTCTGACTGAGGGCAGTCTGTGCATGTAATGTCACAGCTTTTATCTTCTGGAAGAACTGTTCTATAACTACGGCATTCCTTGGAGGCAAAAGAATTCTGTAGTGTTTTCTTTAATGGATTGTAACTATAGATTAATCATATGTTAATGTGGCAAGTGACTTTATTCAAAATCCTTTCTGCCCTCAAGCAGTAGAGCTCATTATAAAAACAGTAAAAAGCTCATTATAGAAAGGAAACAAAAATTAATGGGGAGTTTCAGCTCCATGCCACAAATTCAAGATTGTAAACTTGGCATTTGACATAAATAATCTAAACAATATACAAGGGAACAATCTGGCAACAATAAGATCCAAAGAAAAGGTGTGGTGGTTTCTTAGAGTGTGTAGCAATTTATGTGGAAACTCATAACAGATAAATGAGGACTCTTGTATCTTTGTTTGTATTTAAGAGGGATGATAAAATATTTATATTAATGGGAATTTTTTCACTCAATCTTGTGGGATGTACTCTGAGTCTGAATATTTTTTGAGAACAGTGAAGGATAGTTTACTTGCATGATATCGTTCTTCACAAAATAAATTAAGGCATTCCTTACTTGACCAAGGGTCATAATTCTATTTTACATATGTTACTTATGGTGAGACAGTTTGGGGGGCAGAGATTTACACTGATCTCTTGAAAACACTGAAAGTATGTAGGCTTAAGTTGAGGTCGTAATCTTGTATCTTTTTTTATCCATATCTTTTTGAGTCCAAAGGTAGAAGGAAGTCATACACAGAGCACCCTTTGCTTAGGCACACAGTACGAAAGGCAAGAGAAGATCACAGACTGCCTCAAGTCCGTCAAAGATATCAGAGGAACAAACCCATCTCTTTTTAATAACCTTCAGTATTAACTGATTTGGAGTAACTTTTCAATTCAAGATTTTTGAGAAGGACGATACCCAACACCTGTAAAATACTTTTCTCCTGCAAGACTTTTTGGCTCATCTATCCTCAGAGGTAGGACACCATAGCGGGCAATACCATAGACTTTTTTACTTGCTTACTTTGAATTTTCTTTCTGTTTCTGTTCTAATGGTTCTAATGTTCTGTGGTCTACTTGGTTGTCCCCAGTCTTCTGGAGTACAACATTATGGCTAAATCAATCACTAAAATTCTTTACTTGGAAATTCCACTTCCACTAAGTCATAGAATTCAAAAGTCTAAGGCTGAAAATCTGGAAGTTAGGCTGGTCAAGAACCTGGTTTGACAGAGGATACTTCCCCCTCATACTGGTAGACTCCTCTAGTGAATGTATGTAATGTTAATCATTAGAGGATTAATCAAAATTAGTACAAAATACGTATAAAATCCAAATCCTTTAGTTTTAAATACCTGTGATAGTTGGTCTGACTCACTCAGTCCCACTGTTGGGGCACTGGAGAGCCAGCTGCTGCCCAGGGTCTGCATGCTACCCCATTTGCTCCTGAAGCAACTGATACCTCCCAGGCTCATAGTCCAGGCAAGATTGATTCTCTCCCTATAAACCCCGGGTCTAGTCTCACAAACCTCGTATTTCTCATTCTTCTCATCCTTCTGGTCCTCATGTGAGGAAGGGTTTTGTTCCTCTGCCTGAAGGCAAGATTTTCTCTTTGTTGCTCTGTCACGGTGCTGTGATGGCAAGGGTAGAAGAGGAGGAAGTTAATGGCTGTATGGAGAAAACAAAAAATGAGAAAAAAAATCTGCTTCTCATTTCTTATAATCTGGGGTGTGTGTGGTGATGGTGTCGTGGGTTTGATTTTTTTCTGTTTTGTTTTCCAAAACAAAGCTTTCTAAATAGCGCTATTCTGAAACACGGTGTAGCCCTCCCTATCCATTGCCACATCCTGAACACCTGGTTATCTCTCTGTACCTCAGGGATGTGTGTTTCCCAGTGAGTCTCATGTTATAGAAGCAAAAATTATAGGTTGTATAATTTTTATAATATGTATAGGTACAGCAAATCAATGAAGATTAATCTTCAGTCCTTCTTCATAGTAAAAAAATAAATAGAAATTAACTACTTATTTCTGTCACTAGTCTATAACCCAGACTGCTTACATAATTAATCTCTATTTCTGAATTTCCAGTCAGCTCATTCACTAGCCCATGAATGAGAAGGAAGAAAATAGAGAAGTAATGGAACAAGGGGTTTTCCTTCTTTTCTCCACTGCACTGAAACAGAGGAATCCTACCAAGGGACACAGCTCTCTCATGGCTTTGTTTTAGCAGACAGAAGTTGTTCCTCATTCCTGAACTGTGTGTTACAGTGGAAGGGGCAATGAAGCTTTTGGCTCTTACTAGAGTTTTACTAGGAGGAAATTTTATGAGCAAACATCATAGACAATGGGTAGAAGGAAAAGTAGTAGAGATTTGTTTAGAAAGGGAGTTGTCAAAACAGCTTTCTCTAATCTCTAAAAGGATTTTGAGGTGTGCCACAAAGTTTGGGGAAATGTTTATTACTGATCCATTACTTTATTACTGCTTCTTAGTTTACAAATTGGCAATAGTCTTTTGTGGTCATACCATTATGATACATTTAAATATAAGTTTAAAAAGAATAACAAATAGGTAATATTGGAAGCTAGGATTTTCAGCCAAAACAAACCCCTTCAGATTCTGCAAAAGAAAATTATTCCAGTACAAATCTTTTTGATTGCAAACTGTTTTTAAAAGGATTAAAAAAACCCAACTATTTGAGCTCTTGAGCAAGTAAAGTAGAGAGAGCAAGATCATAATCCAGAGCCAAGAAAATTTGAAGGGAGTGGTATTAACTCTTAGACTTGGACAAAGAGGTTGGAGTCACCCTCCAACTGCTACAGAACTGCTAGCAGAAACTAGCTACAGAAACCCATTTAATTTCACACAAAAATACCTTGAAGGGGTAACCTTGAAGGGGAGAAACTGTAGTTAAGAAAAATGTTTTGTCTGCCAAGCTGTCAGTATTTCCAGGCAATACCTGCAAACATGAAAGAGCATGTTGTAGAAAAGAGGGCAACTTGAAGGAAAGTCACAGCCAGATTCCTTCCTCCTTGTATTTTTGAGAAAAAAAAGTCAAGCCACATGTGATCTAAAGCTGTGAGATTCTCTCAGTCTCCACAGTTGCTTGTCATTGTCACATTATCCCTTTCATGGCTTTAATTTCTACAAGATCCCTCACTTTGAACTCCAAGTATTTCCTTGGGAATCTGAGTAGAATTTATATCAGAAGTTCAGATCACTTCAGCTTAGAGGCATCAGTGAATTAGTATAGGTTTGGATGGTCAGCGTCCAAATGCAGTCAGAATCTTCTCCATGTTCGCTTTCACATAAAGTTTACCACAACAGAAGTGTATCCAAGTTATCCAAGGAGTAGGATCCAAGAAGTAACATCGTGTAATCTGCTGTCTCTAAAATCTGTGGTCACTCAGAAGCTGACAAACAAGACACAAACAAGTCTTGATTTGGCCAGAGAGGGCTGTGGCTTCTGTGTAACTATGTGTACAGGCATGAGTCAGAGGGAAGATGTACATGTAAACGTGATGCAATCTAACCTCTGATGTGAGAGATTATCTTGTCCTTGATACCCACAAAGGATACTAGACCTTAATCAGCTGATGTAGGTCAGGACAGAGGTCACCAAAGGAGGCCTGAATGCCGTAGGGTGTATGTACACAGTCTTGGACTGCTGTATCTGTTGGAGATTTTTGGGGAAATAATCAGCATATGATAATGTCCCCATAAAGAGATGAGGAACAACATAGTGTGTATTAATTCCAGCAGGAATTACTTACACACAGAGAAAGGAGTTGAAGAGTTAAAACTAGGGTCTAAAACAAAATTGAAGCTGGGATAATTGCAGAGAGCAGGGTATTGGGGCAATGCTTTGCACCTGAAAGAGCAAATATTAATCAAAAATTATCAAGAGACAAATCATGCCACAAGGATGGGGTGGCCATGAAGTAGAACTGAGCCTCAAATAACACCGTGTTATGTTCTTGCAGAAACAGGAGGATGGGCAGGATGGGGAGAACAGCTTAAGGACTTTCATTAATGAATTTCATGCTTTAACTAAATCATTTAAGGGGCAGACGGGAAATTATAGTAACAGAAGACAGGAGAATAAATGGAGAAAGTCACAAAAATTTTTCATATTTATTTTTCAAGTGAAATGCAAAATCTCTTATATCTGAAGAATATAGTATTTACCATACCTTGCTGCCTCAAGGACTGTTGAGAGCATATCAAACTACAGCTGACATTAGCATTTAACCATTACAAGAAGTTAGATATATTCGGGGTGTTCCATTAAAATAGCATATATGTTTGCACCCAATGCAGCTTTGATGGCAGGTCCTGTAGAGAGAAAAATTACTGCAGTAGATCATCGTTTACCTTCCTTTGGGATGGTAAGAATTCATACAGGAGTAAGAGAGACTGCATTAAATGTTTGCCTACCTTATTCTGGCACACCAGCTGTTTCTCATAGGCTGGATAGAAGCTGCAAGCCTCTTTTGCAACAGCAATTACACAAGTCAGTTTTTTAGCGTTCCAGCTTCCCTGGGTTATGTTTTTGCAGTCTAATGAAACAATCAGGCAAGATTCCAGCTGTTAATTAACTGCATGTGAATTGATTTTTTTGAAGAAGGGGAAATATCAAACAGAGTCTGTACTAACTAGGAAAACACCATCATGGGTTTCAGTTTAGACAAATTCATGGTGTTTCCTTCTTCTGTGGTGATTCTTCTCTCGTCTGTTAAAATCTTGAGTACAAAGTTGGAAAACTGAATGCAGTGGCATTATTACCATGTTTTCTTGCAGATTAGATTGCTCTCATGCAGCTAATAAAACAGTAATGATTCTCTTTAAATATTGTACCATTTGGTGATGATCAGTTATTAAACTACAGGGTGGATATTTGCTCCCACTAATGCAAAACACCGTATCATGCCTATTAAACTGTTTATTCTGAAGCTTAAATGCCATACAGAAGACTCTCTCAGGGACAGGATTAATTACGTTGTCTTCAGCTAATTGATATATGATGTATTATGGAACATCAACAGACTGTTTTAAAATTAACCATTTCTGGAGCAGACCTCACAGTTGCATTTCAGACAGTTTTATGTCCTCAATTTAGCTGTCAGGAGGGTGGGGAGAAGAAGTGAAAATGTGCATGAGACCAGAGAAGGATTTTGCTATAGCTATTGCTAAAAGCTCTCAACTGTTCCTATAAGATTTGTTTCTGCTGCTGCAGTTACCTTTCTGGCTGACCTCTTGGTTTTGACCAGACCTAGTCTCCCTAATTGAGAATCCACTCTATTTTATAAAATAAATGAAAGGAAAAAGGTTAATATGTTTGTCTATTTCCCTCATGCCCCTCCATAGTGAGATTTGTGAGTCATGGTATTGCATCAGTTTGTGGGGCTCCAGAGCACACTCAACACTCATTACATGCACAAACCTTTGCTGTGTTAGGTCAGTGAATAAAAACCACCCTGAAAGCCTCATGTGCATGCTCTCCTCTTTGGAGAGGGGTTGGAAAAGGGGGCAGTTATGCCAGACACTGCTGGTATGTAGCATCCTGATGGGTTGTATTCCTCAACCACAAACCAGGGAAGTAAAAGAATCTCTATATTTTTGCTTAATTACAATATTTCTTTTTCCAGGACTTTAGAAATAGATGATCAAAAACCTGGCCCCTCTCCTCCAAAAATACTACAAACCTGTTGTATCACAACTGAAGTAGAAAGAGCATAAGGAGTCATCAAATAAGATGGGGGTGAAGGAGAGAGAACTTTAATTAAACCTTTTCTAAAAAGGAAACAAACAACTGAGCAAGGAATTTTTCTGGAATCTTGAGAGGATAAAAAATATGCAGAAAAGATAAATTAATTAAATATTGTCCCAAATGCAAACTAATAACCTAAGGGTAGTCTAATAGAAGTCTAGCCTTTGAGATATGTTTGACTGCCTCTGCTCTTCACTTCTTATTCTCCAAGAGGCAAGAGGCACTCCAGCCTCTTGCTCCAAGAGAGTATTTATACTGAGGACTCTACCAACAATAGTCTGCCTCTGTAGGCTGGAGTGCTCCATTTTGTTGATAATTCTCCTTTGCTATTTCTGATGCCTTGCTTTTCCCTGTCCTAGAGCATCTGGCTCTAGCTCAGTTTTGCCTCTGCTCTGGGTGATCTCTTGCACCAGTTCCTGGCACCACTGCAGCAGCTCAGAAAAAAAAAAAAAAAAAAAAAAAAAAAAAAAAAAAAAAAAAGAGAGAAGTATTTTACTAAACCAGACATTTCCTGTGCAGAGCAATTCCTTTTTAAAATAAACACACCACAACACTCCTGGCAGAGTAGAAACCTAAGGCTGTGGTTGCCTGTTACAGCATTAGATGAAAGGAGCTTCCTTGGGCACACTGGGGGGATTATGGTGCGACCACAGTGGTGTTTTCATTTGAGTTTTAGTAAAGCAAGAAATGTTCTGGCTTGTAAGGCAGAGTAGTGTTAGAACATGTGACCTGGATGTCTTGGAAAGTTTGGGAAAATTAGAACTATTTTAGTGAGTACTATAGATACAGCCTGTGAGGTATAATAGCTTAATGTAGCTCAAGGGGAGTGTGCCTAGGGAACCAAGCTGATAATATAGGGATGTGCAGGTAAACACACTTCACTTAGGAAGGGCATGGTTAATAAGTCTCACAACAGAAGAATTTGGGAAATTCCAGATGAATAATCAAAAAATAAGTTAAAATTGGCAACCTGATGTATGAATCCTGTCAAACCCATTGCCATAGGAAGCTGGAACAAACTATTTGGGCAAGTGACACAGAAGAATGGAAAGTAGATCCAAATACATACTCGAATTCAGAAAGTTCTTAAGAAACCTGTTACCAGAATCTGGACACATGAACTTTCTTTGTTTCTTATTGCTTGACTAGCCAGTCCTTGCCATTATAAGATGTGATTACAGGCTGGACCAAAGGCAGTACTGACAAGTTTTATGGAAGTGAGATTCTTTGTGCAATTGTCTATAGCTTGCAAAGGTTCTGCAAGGAAGTGACGACTCGGGGAAAAGGACACATATCCCTTGTTAGCATACTCAGTCCAACATCCATAATTTCTCTTTCTCTGCATCTGCTGTGAGAATAAAGGCCCATTACAGGATCTGAAACAGTATCAGCCTAAGATATCCTTTAAGATAAATTTTATTGTTTTCCCTGTTATTTCTGCTTCAGAGAACTCAACTGTCAGCTTTCTAAGACTATTCACAATGATTTCAGGATCTTTCAAAAAAATAGCTACATGTGAGCCCATTTCTGTGTATTTGTTAAGGGTTTTCTACATTAATATGCAAGTAAAGCAATTCATTGTATCTGCCACTTAATGCACAAAGTGACACTTTCTACAGCTCTTTGTAATCAGCCTTAGATTTGAGTGTCCCTATTACAATTTATGTGGACTTTCTCCTCAATTTTCCCTCCTTTTCAAAGTAACTCAATGATAGGTTGAGCAGTACAATTCTCAGGTAGCCATATTATAGTGTGTTTTTCTTTCATTTAATGGAATTAATTTGACACAGAAGTATCTCAATTCAAGTCTCAGTTTGACTAAGATCCAGTTTAGCATAGTACTTCGGCACCCACATAACTTGTTTGTATGCTTAGCATTTACTTGCATCCTATACTGGTCTGGAACAATGAATGACCTTTCAAGTAACAAAGCCACAGCAAGTACTTAAAATCCTGATTTTCATTACAACCATAAATGGGAGGTAAAGGGATCCATAGACAAAACTCTGCTTTGCAACTACCAGTAATTACAATAATGGCTTGTGAAAACAACTACTTTGAATATTCTTCTCAATGGCTTAGTGTGCACTGCCTATAGATTCCTGTTTCTGTTCTCAGGTTTATGTTTTATTAATTGACAACAATAAGTGTTAACATTAAAGTAATGCCCCTTGAACCAATAGCAAAATGGAATGCAATAACAGTGTTACAGGATTTTTTTCCCATACATGGCATGAGTCATGCACTTGGAAATAATTCAGTCACTATCACACCCTGTTCATGTAATTGGCAATAAAACTAGAAATAATCTCACTGTCAGTGACTTGCTTTACATCAGTGTTCTTGCTTTCACATACTAGTTTACACCATGAAATTACAGTAGCTTGTTCAATTTCCAAACCTATAATAGCAAGAGTGAGCAGAGGTCAACTCTGACTGAACTTTAAAGCCAGTACTTAAGACTGAAGAGACCAAAAGGTTACTACAATGGGAAATGCTTGTGTAGAAGGAAAGCAGAAAAGCTGTAGTACAGTAGCTGTCAGTAGCAAGGCAAACAGAGGATATTGGGCTACACAGGATGTTATACAAATTTATAACTTGGGGATTTTGTTGCCTAGAAGCTGGGCATATATCTGTCTGGATACTTGTGCAGTTCCAGAGTAGACTATCAAAGAATTATAGAATAATTTAGTTTGGAAAAGACCTAAGAGGGATAAGGTCCCTCCTGAGCCTCCTTTTCTCTAGGCTAAATAATCCCTGGTCTTGCAGCTGCTCCCCATAAGAGGAGCTCCTACCCCTTAATCAGCTTCTTTGCTCTTCTCTGAACTTGCTCCAGCACCTCAGTGTCCTTCCTGAACTGAGGGGCCAGGAACTGAACATAGGATTCCATGTGAGGCCTCACCAGGGCTGAGTACAGGGGGGTGTTCCCTGCTCCAGCCCTTTTCTTTCTCTCCATAGGAAAGTCTGGACCCAAAATGATGGTTTTCTGTCAATGACCTTTTATTTCATAAAATGACAAAAATAATATCTTATTCACTCAAAATTACAGTGACATTAATTTTGTTTCTAACATCTTCTTACATAATTATTTATATGAATGATTAGACCACCTAAATATTTTGGTAGTTAAAAAGTATTACTTTCCATCCTAAGCAAAAGATTGACAATAAAATTTACTGCAGAAAAGTTATTTTACAATTCAACTGGAATTGAAGCAAAGATAATCTTTTATGGAGAGTTCCTTTTGCTGTCACTAGTGCTCACCTGTGGAGAGAGTCTTGCTTTTGAAAAATAAAGATACTGTACTAAACTTTTGCAGTATCTTCTACCTCCCTGTCTGTACGTCATGGTTCAATGGACTGGCTTTCAGAGCTGAAAAACATGGAACAGAAACACTGCTCAAAGTATTGCTTATTGTCAAAGAGGAAACACACCTTAGATCTATTAAGAATTTACTGTTAACTGTGAGCCTGTTCTATAACTGAGATTTTAAGAGTCTTGCTTTTAGTCCAGATGTACTTATTACAGAGAAATAGAGAACAAAAATGAGTCATCGATGTTACCCCACAGAGCTCAGATCTTGCTCCTCTCCCTAGCATTACATTCATCCATCCCCTGCCCCTCCCAAGGCTGATGGTTTCACCCTGGTGCAGGGTGGGTTATGATGACTCACCTGCACCTCCAAGAGCTTTGTGGGTCTTTTTGCCTGCAACTCCACAGCTTCTGAATTTATTATATAATTGTGTCTTTTATGCATGCTTGGTAACTTTTGACTTCCCGTCACCTGGCAGCAGTGATCAGGCTCAGCCAGAAGCCCAACCTGCCCTGGTGATGAGGCAGGTCTGGGGTTCAGGTGTGAACTGAAGTCACCAAGTCAGGGGCAGATACAGCCCTGCCATCAACAGGCAAGTCCAGGGAGATGAGGCAGGTCTGAGTTAGGCCCACAGTCGGGGTACATCTCTGGATCAGCTGTACCTGGACTGAGGACAAGGGCTGAGAACGTCCCTTAGCCTGCTCTCCCGAGGGGAGACCCCGCTGTTCTGAGGGCCTCTCCTCACAGCTGTCTGCCATGGGCTGCTGAAAATGGTAATAACTAACAGACTTTGATCCGAGTATGTCCCGATATGCAAAGCAGGCACTGCAGCCACCAGCCTTTCCAGGGTTTCATAAGCCTTGGCAACCTCAGGGAGTTTCTTATCTTTATGTTCATGTAATTGAAACTTACTGAGTGTGACAAAACATTTTTGGTACCATTTTTAAAACTACTACAAAAGACATTTAAACTTCCCTGAATATTACAGCTAAAGCTTGAGACAGGAGGGAGGACCTACCTTACCAGCTTTTTCTTTAATTCCCTAGTTCCTCAAAGCAGGATAAAACACATACATCCAAAACATGCTCAATTTTAGCATATTTAAATATCAATATTTATGCAAATTACAGTAGTGATACATTGAAGCATATTTTTGTATTGCATTACCTACCCCTACTTTTAGAGGGGAATACTTTGATAATATCTCTTAACCTTCAAGAGAATAAATGGTAAACCGCTGCTTGCTAGGTTTCATGAATCTGAGAATGGGAGAATAATTTCTAACACAAATATCTCTGATTATTTTTAGTCCCTAGATGAAGAAAAATGAAACTTCAAACCTAAAACTACAGCTAGACAAACTAAAAGAGTTTTGTAGCTTGAAGCAAAACTGGGATTGGGGTTATTTAAAATAGCTGGACAGGTTGGATAGGGCAAACTTTGGCAAAGTTTATTTTCCTAGCTTGATTTCCAGGACTGACTTTCACAAGAAAGTAACATGAGTATATATTTCTACCCTGGGCTTGCTCTGCATCCTTTTTAGGCACATTCAGCCTTGCAAGGAATGTGTGTACTCCAGGCCCAAGCAGGACTTGCTGCTCTCAGGGGACTGGAGCCTTGCAACTCAAGATTTGAGCAAGCTAGAGACTGGCTGAGGCTACAATGCATGCAAAGGCATTTTGATTCTTCCCCCTCCACAGAGATCAAGAGTGATGTCTAGGGCTAGAAGTAATTATTTCAATGAGGATCATCCTTGAGTCAGAGCACAGAGCTTGGTTTGTAGGGCTAGCCAATTCAAGTGATCTTTCAAAAAGATCACCAGTTCTCCAAAGATTTCAAGAGAAGTAGTAAACAATTCCTGAGTGTAATAACACTGCTCAAATGTATTGGTCTCAGAAATGTTAAAATAATCTTTGATGTTCAACCAAAAGTGACTTAGATGCTGGGTACTCTGCTTTCAGGATTGAGTCCAAATTTCCTGTCCTAGGAGAGCTTCATTTTGTAGCATCATCTTTCTTTATAACACAAATAATTACTTTAAAAGTGTTTCCATTCCATCTGGAGTGAACCTGTACAAAGCAGCAGCTCTGGTTTTACCTCAGGGCATGACCTCACAACATAAAAGCCTTCAGTTGTCAATATTTAATTCAACGTTTACTAAATGGTACATAGATGCTAGGGTGATTTCACTGGAAATAACTTTGCAAAGATTTAACTAGCTTTGCTCTACATGGAGGGTAGGGCTGGAAATAACCTTAACATAATAAAAACACTAAACTCATGGCTCATAAGATTTTTCCTAAATGATGACATACCAGACTTGCATGTGTACATAAGAAAAAATGGTTAAAACAACACTAATGACCAACACAGCAAAGGGTAATTATTAACCACTTTTTTCTTGCAAAATAGTCGGAAAATACTTTGCTGTAGCTGATCCAATGAACTGTCATATAAAATCAGCAAAAACTCTTTAGAAATATTCAATATTCTTGTCCCATTCCTCCCAGATCTGTTTGATCTCCTTGTATAGAAGCATAAATACTCGGAACTTTGAGGTTTTTAAGATGAAAGGAGTACTAAATAAAAATGGTCAGCATCCTGGCTTTTCTCTCAGAACTGTGGTTTTAGCAGTGCAGGAAGAAGTGTGTTTCCATCAAGCACATGCAGCCATAAAAGTACACCAAATTCTGTATTGGTGGTTTGAGTGAGTGAGAAGCTAGAAATTCTCCCTTTCAATGGCAAAGTATTTATGTATATGGTTAATTTTCGCATGGAATTAGCTTAAAACTAAACTGAATGCCACTCCTTTGCTAGGTCAGAACATTTTTATAGACCCAAAACTGATCTTGGCATCGGTTTGATGAGTTTCAGCCTGCATTTCCAAAGGGACCTATCTGCATGCACACCCACTACACCTTTATATGTGAGTGAGCATTCACACACATAGCTATAGACACTCTACACTCTCTGTTTATCACATTTTCTCTAGAATTTGTGTTTTCAACTTCTTAACAATGAAAAATCATCACAAACATTAAAATTTCACAGCCTCCTGTTTGAGCAGTCACTTTGTAAGCTTTTAGCATAGACTTGCTTTTAATATTATAATTTTTCTGTTTTGTTTATTATTTCTTTCTTGTGTGGTATCTAACAAAGAAATTAATGTTTTGGTTGTACTGTTTCGTGGTCAATCTGTGTAAGTTACCCTTGGGATGGTTTCTTGGTATTCTTGCTCAAGATGAAACAGGGCAAATGAATAAACCTGAATCTATAATTTGGGAGAACTTGGATCAAAGAGGTTGTTTGTTTAGCCTGAAAGGATTAGTCTTATAATGAACGCTCTTCAATGATCATAGAATGAGCTGCTCTTCAATGACCTTTGAATTAATGCTCTTTGACCATGTATGTGCATCCAAAGAACATATGACTACGTAAAGCTTGTTTTATAATGTTACAGTGCCAGCTTAATAGCCCTTCTTGCTTATTTTCCTGTCTTCATGCTAATCATGGGACATGCTGAGCAACAAGTCCTTTCAAGTAGTGACAGATGCTACTAACAAGTAGAGCATCTTGGTTTTAGATTTTATAACCTAATCACCTTGGATTAATTTTAAAATTGTAAAAGTTTTTGTTAAAATGTAGATTATATGAAATGAAAATTAAATGTATGCAAGTCTGGAAGGTAACATCTCTTACTTGTAGCTGAGATACAAGATTTATTTGAAACTCACCTGTCTGTTCCTTCATTCTCACTCCAGTGAATTAATCTCCAATTTTCTCTTAGCCACCATGTTACATAGAGCTGAAGTACAAGACTCTATTTCCTATTAATTTTAAAATATTGGATTCCAAGTCTAAAGACACTTTTACATAAAATATGCTAGGGAATCTGAAGGAGAACTTCTTTTGCTCAAAATGATGCCATTGATTAGCATCTTGTAACTGGAGAAGGATGCCTATGTTAAGCTGAAGTAAATCTGATGCTAATATCTTTTGAGAACCTCAGCAAGGTTTATATAACAGGGTCAGAGGTGATCCGTAGGAGCTGCCAGAACAGTCACAACTTGAAATACAAACCAAGTACCACATGCTCAATAATCCCACTTTCTCCAAAAGAACAAGATTACTTCAAATCACAGCCAGAGTTTACAGTTTCAGCCAACTCACCTCTGTACAGCTGTTCCTCTACCTAACATAGCTTGGACACCTGAACATCTGAAAATTAAGGAATAATCCAACTAAATTACCCATCAAGGTCCTTAGAAAAATGTTGATGAGACTGATTTAGCATACCTTGAATTTTCCAAGAGAGCAATACGTGTATGAGCAGGGAAAAGCCAAAGCAGATAGCAGCCTTATCACAATAGAGTGCACTTATCTCTCTTAGCTTTGGGTCAAAAGGAATTTATAACAAAGTCAGAACTGCTGCACCTTTGTTCTGATCCATATTTTGTACAATTTTTAAACTGGCATTGATATGGTGCTCCTCTCTGGCACAAAGCCAGAAGAGGAGATAAGGTAAATATTTTTTTTTTTTTAATCTACTGAGAGGTTAATTACTGTACAGTATGTTCTGTACAGTACTGTCCCAGCCTTCTATAGTCCAGCAAAGGGGTGACTCCTCCCAAGTATCACACACTATCTCTCATGCTCAGGTACTGGATATGTTAAAAGCTGTTTACAGCTCAAGTATTGGCCCAAGACATTGCAGTTAAAAGCTATTTACAGCACGTGGAATGCTGTGGGTGTTCCTCAATATAGTCACTTGTAATCAAGTAAAAGTATAAGAATGCAGGTCCTAGCCTTAGGCACTTGCTATTTAAATGTCTATTGGTTCAAATTCGGGAAGCAAAGCTTTTTCATGGTTTGTGGGATCTAAAACAAAGACCTCTTGTAGGGTATCATAGCCATACAAGGCAGTTTGTTTTCTATTGGGCAAAAAAAAGAGACATTGCATGAATTCCAGCTGAAGCGTCATTCTATTCTTTGTTTTTTGTGTTAATTATTTATTTCTTCTGAAATGGTATAAAATAGTTAAATCTGGCTTTACATTTCATTCAGTGACTTAGCTGTTCCTTTTTTTAAAGGAGAAGGCAGCAGCAGCAATTCTGAAGAGGGCTGCTTCTGAATTCCACTGAACTTCACTGAAGTGCAGAATACTTCAGATAACTGGTGAGTAGCATCTAGAAGTTGGACTTGGCACTTTGCAGCAAATTTGATAATGTTCTCAAGGGGTTGACTTGGGGAGGGAAGAATAGATTTATCTTGGTATAAACCAATGTTTTGAAATTTATAAACAAATAATTTCCTGTCCTAGCCAAGTACTCGGCTTCTATGTCATTAACTCTGAAATCTGTCTTCCCCTCTGAGATTAACACATTTCTATGGAAAATAGCTTTAATTTTTACCAGAATTTTTTGGAA
Source organism: Regulus satrapa (assembly GCA_013396955.1). Taxonomy (NCBI): domain Eukaryota; kingdom Metazoa; phylum Chordata; class Aves; order Passeriformes; family Regulidae; genus Regulus; species Regulus satrapa. The sequence goes on along the minus strand of VWZN01016989.1, from coordinate 622,092 downwards.
GAAAATCCACCAAAACACAACAACCCACTATGGTACACTTCACTTTGATGTAGAAATTCAATCTTTCCACTTCTCAGTATAAGAGATCAGATTGTGACTTGTATGAAATATTGAAATGCAATTATAATAATTCATGATTTTGCAAAGGCACTTTAGGATGGATACTACAGGTACAGGAAAAAAAAAAAGATGTGTTTTTTCCAACTATGTTAACAAATTACTTATGAGACAGGTATTTCTGGGAGCTGGAATTTCTACAGTGTTTGAGAATAGCTTTTTATAAATAGATCAGTGCCATAGGAGTGCTCTGTGTCTGAAAGTCATAACCCATCTGATTCTGTCAATGGTATTTTAATATTGGGACTGTTAGACATTTTTCATAAACAGTATGGGAAACATTGACTTGTACAATCTCATTAGAATCAGAATAGATCTAGATTAACAAAACTGCTTGTGAAGAAAATAGTCCCTTCAGTTCTTAAGGGAGTTCCATTGTACCTATTTTAACCAGACAGTTATGTCACTTACTAGGATCTAATACATAAACTGTTACTGCTTTGGGGACCCAGAAATTCAAAATGTGTTCTCCACATTGGATGCTCTAATTCATCAATCTTTTAATTAATTGATGGTGGATTTCTTCTATGTGAATGTTTATGTGTGCTTTATAGTACTAGGGAGAGGAGCACATTCATTGGAGTACATGCCATAAACTAGGGGCAGAGGCAAGTCTTCAGCTTACCTCTCTTACACTGCAAGAACAGCTCCCTTTTTGAAAGGCAAAAATCACTCAGCCATAGAAAACTTCTGCTATAGCTGAGAAGAAAAAAAGATAGCAGCACACAAGCTATGGAATAGGAGTGAAATGTAAAATAGAAATATGGAGTTATTTTCAGTACAAAGTACTTAAGTTAGGCAATTTTGCCTCTCAAAGGCAAAAATTATTAGATGCCATATCCTGGACAATAAGACTTACCGAGTCTGTTTGGGTTATTCTTACACCAGTGTGTCTTCCAAAGTTTGTCATTCACACCTTACTGTTGTGTTGCTTCTCTTTTAAAAGAAAGCAAACTATTCTGTGCTACAGTTGAGAGAGGTCTGTCCTGAGGGGTAAAAAGCCCTTTCCATCCCTTAGAAGTTGTACTAGTTTATAATAGCAAGTGAATTTTGTCAGCTGGAGGGTGCTCTTCCACATTTCTCCTGTCCATAGTAGTGCAAAGTTGACATAAACATTATTTTCCTATGGAGATAGTCTAATTTGTACTTGGGAGACAGACAGGGAAGCTGTGCATGCTCATCATGAGGAATATGGGACAGGAGAATCTTTGCTATCACAGTTAAACTGTCTTAGGCTTTTTTGTGTTTTGATTTGGGTGAAGTGACCAGGGCCTTGGCATTAGTCCATGCTCATCTGATGAAGATGGCAAATGGGCCCTCACTGACCACTGAGCCTTATGCTCAGACTGGACAATAATTGATCTAGTCCAGGTTTTATACACTTCTTAGTCTGGCTTGATCTTGTTGGTTTGTTTTTTTTTTTTTCTTTTTTAACATCCGTGTCCTTTAACTTGGTTTTTCTGAGGTGGTCATCTCCTTGGTGACTTCATCTAACTCAGCAAATATGACTGTTTAGAATCTTAGCACACCTGAACTGCTCCCTTTGCATATTTGCTTTTTCTGAACATGACAGCTTTACAACAGCTTTTCTATTTCCTGACTTGTAGTCAATAAATGCAAGTTGAATGTTCAATAAAAGTTCAAAATTAAACCTGGATTATGGAAGGCTTATTCATACCTCTCCCAAGTCAGTTTGCTGTGCCAGGCATAATGTTCCTTTTTTCTGAACTGCTGAGCCTTCCTTGCCAAGGCTAACAATTCATAGGACTCAGCTGGATTCTGTGTCCCACCAGTGAACTCAACCCATATATTGATAAACAAACTTTTGGATAAGTAGATAAGCAAACTGTAGCTGAAATGGAAGATGCCCCATGGCCTGACATAAATGAGCCTTTCCTGATTTGTGTGTTGTCCCCTGACTAACTGTACAAGCTATGGAGCAGAAAAATCTAATCTGCAGTGACAAAAAACAAAAACAAAAATGACCCCAAAAAACAAAAAACTCCCACAAACAAACAAACAAACAAACAAACAAAAAAAAAACCAAAAAAACTTTGGATTGACAGCTTTAGCAACTTTACCTGGTACTAGCAATATGAACTTCAGAGGGAAGGAATATTTTTCCACACTATCTATTAAAATTTTTCAGTGAGTGGCCAACAACAGCATCAGAACAAATATGAGGTTTTCATTCCCTAAGTGGATGTTTCCTTCCTTAGATTTTGTCAACTTTACAATCTGAAGGTCAGGTTTATGCTTGCTGTGATCATGTCTCTCTTCCTTGCACACAAGTCAAAAGTAACACGGACAAATCCGTGCAGGATTTCAGTGACTTCTACTCCATCCCCAGTC
>VWZN01016989.1:522154-616158 GCA_013396955.1 Regulus satrapa | reverse complement strand
GGCCGGCCTGTGCCCGGCCGGGCAGCGCGGCCGCCGCCGCCGCGGGGGAAGCGCCGGGCAGAGGTAGCAGAGCAAGGCGAGGGCACTGCTGCTCCTTCCTCGCTGCTCCCCAGGACCATCCCTACTAGCAAACGCTCGGGGCAAGGCCAGAGCCGGGGAGAGAGGGACGGAGGTTTCCATTCATCGCCCGCAGCCCCGAGGGCAGAGGTGCCAGAGGGCGCCGGGGCCGCGGGCACCTGCCGGGAGCGCCTGGCCCGAGAGGGACCTGGGTCTCTCAGAAAGGGCATCCCCGGTACGGTGCTCCAGAGCCCAGCTTTCCTGTGCTAATTAGCAATATCTATCCAAAAAGGTTAAACTTCCTTATGCATGCAGGCAATGTTTACCGCTAACAATTGGGGTTAATTTTAGTCTGAAAAGAAAGCTATAACTAACCAAAGTAAAATACTCTAAACTATGTATTGAAAATTGAAGTGCAAACTAATATGCAAACTGGCACGCAATAAATTAAAAAACAAAAACAAAACCCCCCAAAAGACTATTCGATACTCATGGTAGCCAGCACAAATATTTCACTGCATACTGAACAAGGACTGAGATTGAGAAAAACATCTACAGATCACAGTGCCCTGGGATCTGTGATTAGACCAAAAAATATGGGCTTCCACGAGTAAGCAATCCTCGGGAATCTGCAGGTCTCTGCTGCGAACTGACATGCAGCTTTCCTGACTGACCACTTATTGCTGTGGCGACGGTCACACGCTCCTGCCTCTGGGCTGACAGCAGCGATGCATGAGCACACGCACGGCCGCGACGGCGAGAAACACCTACAAAGGAGGCGTGGTTGCCTTCTTGTTTCCTGGCCATTTTTGAGCAACAGTTTGATATTTTTTTTTTTTTTTTTTTCATTCTTGCTTCATTGTGATTTTGTCTTTATCTGGTGTTGCTGAAATCTGAGCAAATATTTAAAATAGTGAATGAAGAGACAGGTCATGGAGAATCATGTTCCTAGCTCCAAAACCTCTGAATTGAGTGTGCCTGAGGTTTTCTGCAGCAGCCTGTGTACTTAAAGCGTCATGGTATTGAAGAAGTTTCTAAGCCCAGTTATTACAGTATGAGGTTTTCTAAGCACTTCTATGATTTGCCCTACACTATCTTCCACTTGGCCTCACGTGTATATAATTTGCCTGTTCTGAAAATGTTGTGAGTTCATTGACATTTTCAATAACCCTTAGGCTCTTAGGTTCCAAAGAATTTTGCTTACAGGATTTTTCTGATGTGTCTAATGTTGCTGGAGTAGAGCCCTTTAGAAATATTGCATCAAGATTACTGCACAACATTTAGGAACTCATGCTTATTGTTTGTGAACCCTTTGGGAGCAGCCTGGTAGGCCACTGGAAATATTTCCTCCAGCATCATTCATTCAGAGTAGTAGCAATTTCTTCTAAGTCCAGGAATGCTTGTGCATAGTAGAAAATTAAGCACCCAATATGAGGTGTTATCATCAGAAGTTAAATAAAGCTTTGTGTCAAGTTTCTACATTTTATTAACAAAGTAATGGTGCAAACTCTTGTGTGTGTGTGGCAGGCTCATTTAAGAAGCTGGCTAATAATAATAAATTGTGTTTGGCTTATGTAATGATCTCAACAGGATATATTCCTTACACAAGGCTTTTTGCCCCCTGCACGCTTTCTCCTGACCTGACCAAAACCAGGCTGGTTAATGAACTGTGTAATCTCTTAAAAGGTTCCCACATCATGTGGAAAAAGTTAAAAGCACTCAGCCGTCCTACAGAGTGCATTTTGAATGCCCAGAGTTGGCAGATCCGAGCGTGGCAGACCCCACGTGGGCTGGGTTGTACGCTGTGCTCCCCACCATGGTGCCTGGGTATCTCGTCCCTTCTCTGCAGGTCACAGAGTCTATGCCAACAGTGTACCACAGGAGCTGTGGCACATGCCAAAAGTACACCTGCCCTGCTGTGCCCGCAAGGCTGGTGCAGCTCGTTCCAGTCCACTGTCACTGCAGCTATGCTGTGTGCCACTACAGAAATCTCCTTCGTGCTCAGGACCTGCATTTGCCAGAGTGAACGCACAACTTTGTGCAGTTGACAGAATGTATTCACTCATTAACCTGTTGTGGTGTGGTGAGTGATACAACTGAAGTTGAGTTTCTTAGGCCTGCTCGAGCAGGTCTTCCTCCTTTTGAAAGGATTGAGGCTTTAGCAAATGAAGACGTTGGGCATAAATAGCAGTGAACTGTGTCCAACATTCTATATTCTTATCAGAGATGGGTTTTTAAATTGAAAACACAGTCAAAAAGACATAATTTTAAACACATTCAGAGTTGTCTTTCATCACCTACACGATGACATTTGCAAGTGACCAGCACCAAAACACGAACTTCAATGTCTCTTGGGAATGGCTGGGAATAGTCTCTTCTGCCACATTCTGTAATCCAGCAGGATGTGAGAATGGCAGAAAGTAATATTGGGCAAGTTAGAAAGGAGTGCAAATGCAAAATCTCGCAAAGTAGTTCTACATTTTATTCAACAGCTGATGTGGAAGTAGAAATTGCAGACTTCAGCTGAAAAGAGTATGAGGAGGATGAGGGGAGGAGACCTGAGGAGGGAGAAGTACAGGTACATTGGGAAAAATGACACTGGAGAGTGTGTGTGGCAACAAGTTACTGTTGGAAACTTACATTCAGATTACAGAACCCAGTTTGTAGGCATTCTTTTAATTTTTTGGGTCACAATTTCATTAATGCTTATTGGGGTAGTGTACACCATCTCGTGAGTTTTTATGCAAGTCAGAGCCACCCACAGACCTGTTGTATTACATATATGCGTACTTCACTGCGTTAGTGATATGCTGTCAACAATTTCCTTTGCTGAGATTATGATTCCCCAACATTTTACTTTTTGGTGTGGGATGCTTGTAGCAGAAGTCTGAGGTTGAAAGAAGTTCAAATGTTCACTTATGCCTCCATAGATGTTAAGCGACATGCTGTCACTTCAAATGTAATGTTTCTTAGATTGAGCAAGGGAAAGTGTTTCCGACGATTAGTCTGCAGCGAGCCATGCAAGACAGCTAAGGAGTGCTTAAAACTGCTTAAACCTACATTAATTTTGAGTGTATTAACAATGACTGCATCTTTTCTTTGTTTTTCAGAATTGGTCTGGGAGTCTTATTGCAGCCTCCTTAGCTGGTGCTTTCGGGTCGTCTTTTCTTTATGGTTACAATCTGTCGGTGGTGAATGCTCCCGCTGGGGTAAGTGACGGACTGAAGTGAAATTTAATATCAGTAGAGGGCAGCCTTGTCCAGCTATTGTGCTCTTCAGCATCCTGCCTTTAGAGTCCTCCTGATTACACAGTAGAAGGAAATTAAACCTTGTATAGTAACGCTCCTTTGCCCAAAACCTTCTTTCTGCTTTCCATGAGGTTTTCACAAAAATGCAATAACTGTCTGAGAGCTAAATGCTGCTGCTGAGGTGAATGGGTGCACATGGGTTGCATCTCATTCTCACAGTTCTCCAGGCTAAACCTGAATCTTCTTGCACACTTTTATGTGACAAGGTATTTTTGCTATCTGAGTGGTGAGTATTCAGTAGCTGCATGCACATGTTCAGCAACTGCTGTTCATGTCATTCAATTCTAGAGGGTTGCACAACATTTTGCTCCCACAGTACTGATATTATAAATAATGCTTCTGGCTTCCTCTTAAATAATGTGTCTCTTCTTCTGTATTTTTTTGTGATGCCTTGTTTGTGATGCCTTCTAAACTTATGGGTTGACCATCTATTGGCTGAAACGTGAGATATATGAGATGAATAGAGCACTCTGGAATCAATATATAAAATTTGTGGGGATTTCATTAAAATGCAAGTTATTACAAATGGAAATCTGAATTTTTTTTTTCTACACTGGCTGTCTGTAGACCCTGAATTCAGTCAAGCACAGCAGGAAGCAATTCAGTGGAGTTGCAAGCAATGTTGTTTTGAAAAGTAGCTAGTAATTATTAGGAATTAACTGTAGAAATTCCATCTCAAAATAGTTCCTTTCCAAAGCTAAGCTCCTTCTTTAATGAAAGTCTCCTATTAAAATATGTGGCTGGATTTCCAACTAAACAGGTTTTCAAGTTAAAGCTGGATACAATATTTATGTGAGTAACGAAAGAAACATTTTTTAAAATTTATGTTTCATATGTGGATTTTATTTGGTAAACTGTTGTCCCAAAGGAGTAGGAAGACACTCAGCCTATAGAAATTTTTAATTTCTCATTTCATAACTTCTGAGAGTTTTCTTCCATTTCCTAGTGTTTTCTATACTGGTAATTCAAGGTTGGATAAATTGGATGTTAACATGACATGTCCAGGCATCACTTCACCTTCCTGTCATCAGAGGATAAACACAGCTTAGAAAAGAACAGCAAGAAGTCTGAATTCTGTGAGCAATGGTATTAATTGTCCTGATGGAAAAAATCCTTCCTGCACTGCCTTGGGGCTGTCAGCAGAGCAGTGAGAACGAGCTAATTTCTAAACTTTTAAGTACCATTTAAAAATGGACAGTCCTGGTAGTCGGAGTGTTCCTGTCACTTTCTTCCAGAATAAGGGTAAGAAAAAATGATGGGAAGTGCTCCTTGGCAGTGCTCAGAAAGTTCTCTTTGGACCATGCAATATATGACAGTGGTGTAGGTGGGGAGGTTGAAGATGTAACCCCGTGACAATTGCTAAATTCCAGGTTTTGTACTTAATAACATTTCCAGGATTGTCTGGTTTTGCTTGAAATATTTAGCTTGGCTTTTGGGCTGAAACTGGGCACTGTGCTGAAATGGCTTTGGTCATACCATGACAGGTATGTGTGCAGTCCCCTTGGTGTCTCAGTGCTTGATGGAGAACTTCGTATTCCTCTTATTCATGTTAAGCCATACATTAGCCAGGGCTAAGGAGTAGCCCTACTGACAAGGAAGTTGTGTAGCTCAAGAATTAGATACCACTCTGTCCTCTGGCCCTCTCTCTGGCTCCAGGATTAATGTGTGTCATCCATTTGCCTATGGCAGACCACTTTCCTGTCCCTGGAGCTGCAGTGACGAGGTTGAAGGGAAGAGCATAGGCTGAGGTCGTGGTGGGGAACAGTGAGCCATATCAAAGCTGTGCCTCTTGCAGCACAAGGAAGGAAACCTTTGCCCAATCTGTTTTCTCCTGTATGTTACTAAATCAGCCTGCTGCACGGTGGTCCTTTGGGAATACTGATGTGAGAAGACTGAGAAACACCAAAGCAGAGCATCTTGTAGCTGTAGGTAAAAACAGCCTTGTAAGAGGTTATGCTGGGATTGCAGTAATTCCTACAAATTGTAAACTGAGTTTCCTTTACAAACTTGGTAGGATGAATAACTTCATGGTGACATGCAGCTTACAGCTGACACTGTCAGATTGTCCTTCTCTCCATAAGATGCTGGGTATCTTCTGCTCCTGTTTGCTTCAGTACAATTCTTCTTGATGTTAAGGTCCTCCAGCCTTAGAGAAGGACTGTATAATTCTTTGAGAATTAGTGAAAAAAACCTTGACAATGGCAGTTGACTAAAACACAGAATGTTTCCGGGATCCTCGAACTGAGCATGTCAGCAGGATGTCAGCAGGAGCTGACAGAGTGAAGGAAGTTAATTTAAGACTGAAATGTTGAAGAACTATTTGTAAATTCTTGTGTCCATATTTTTTCAGTGCCACAAATTGCATCAGCTCATCAAACCACAGGGGAATTCTCCTACAATTCTCACTGGTGGGCTTTACTTCAGGTCATCTCATAAGGCAGAGTTAGTCTAACTTCCTGATTGTTGCAAGGGCACATGCTCTGTTCAGGGCTGAGTTTGCTTCCCACTCAGTTCCCTGTAGTTCTGTGGGAAAGAGCATGGCCCATCACAGGTATGATTCCCTGAGAAACCCAGAAGTTTCCATGGACTTGTTCAAAGAGTTACCAGAATTTATTAAAAACATATGGGAGCATTTGGCAGTAGGAAGACAAAAGATTTAATTGAATACAAGATGAAGCTGTCTTTTTCTGAGCTGAATTTCTACAGTTCATTTCATGGACGGATTGTGGGCAATGCCTGTGAAACAATGATGTGCTTTGTGCTCTGTGCAGGAAGCAAAATCCCTGCTACTCTCTGCTTTGCAGCCCTTGCCCTTTTCTGCAGGAGGCTGCAGCACTGAGCTCCTATGGCACAAAAATACAGCCTGCTGTGACAGCTGCTTCAGTGATTGTCACTGTGTGTGAATGACCTCTATAACTATGGGTAAGACAAGGAAAACATTTCTCTTGGTTTTAAAATATGTCCATTAGATTCATATACATAAAATTTTATATATTCCTTATATTCCTCTTCTCTTTCTCATCCCATCACTACTATCATAATGAACTGAGGCCATTGAGAGGCCGTTGAGAAAATAAGATACTGATATAAGTCAGCCACCATTTTTTGTAGGCTTTGTTTAGGGGCTAAAATGTTTGTATATGGGTTTATGCCTTTAGTGTTATTGAGACACCTGACCAAAATCCCAAAGGAGATTTTAGAAGTCACTGGATTCAAATCCAGTGAATTTGTTCTACCAGATCTGTTTTGTTTCATGTCCATTTTCTGAAAACCTCTGTGTTTTATTAGCTTCCTCTTAATTGACAATGGGAATCCAAAGAGAGGTGTTAGCACATGTCAGAATATCCATGTGTTACTAGTGTGAGTGTTTTAGTTTGTACTTTCTTTCTTTGAATATTTGCAGTTATTCGATGTCTCCTTGTAAATAATTAAGCTATGCTGAGAAAATTAGTCACGACGCAAGGGGAGAGTAATTTGCATACTATTTTTAGCCATTATCATTAATAAGAAAGGCTAATGGTGTTCTAAAAGTGCTTTCTCCTAGTATTCACTGCTATCAGAAATTAATTTCAAATAGACAAGAAGATGTCTGATTCTAAATATAATCTGAATATTGCTGTTAAAAATCTAGGATGTTAGGACTTGATCTAATGGCAGATTCAACTGGAATCTTACTGTGAGACTTCTAAACTATTCAAGGACTTTTAATTCTTTTTTTAAAAATTATTTTAATTCTTTTTTTAAAAATTATTTTAATTCTTTTTTTAAAAATTATTTTAATTCTTTTTTTAAAAATTATTTTAATTCTTTTTTTTTCTAAAAAGAAAAGATGGGAGAAATAACCCTGTTCTCATTTTAATTCAGGGCACAAGAATTTTACTAGAAATTTGATAGATGGAAGAGAGGAAATTTTATATTCTACCTTCACTTTCTTAGGTATTTTATAGATGGAGAGGTGATGACTCAAACTAAAAGCCCTCAAATAATTCTCCTTGTGTGACACATGTCTTTCATGCATCCAAGCCCAGACTTCGGGTAAAATTTGAAGTTCCTCATTTGAACAGGAAAAACGTAGTGGCTTATTATGCTGTGTCCTGTCCCAGGATAATTTAGAAGCTGTTACATTCTGAAGAAAATCAAAGAAGAAACTGGGAAGATGTGCCAAGATTAAACTTTCAATATTGTAGAGCTTGAGAGTTTTTCCAAGTGTGTTGTGCCCTTCTGCTGTAGGGACTGCAACTTCCTGGTACTGTATTCCTGCCAGAGCATCAGGCACCACAGCAACATTTCCTTGGTTTTGAAATGGGAGCAGCATAAAAACAAGGAGGCTTGACTAAATAGAAAGAAACTGATGTTTCTGCAGGCAATACAGAGACTATGTTAAAATGCTGTCCTGGAGCGATGACATCTTTACCTTTTAAAAAGATGAAGAACTTAGTCTAATTAAACGTAGGAAAGGGAAGCTGTTAGAAAACATCTTTCAAAAACCTGTACTTGTGCTCATGTAAAGAAATCAGAGGAAGAGTGTAAACTTTTGCATGTTAAAGGCTAAAGAGTGATCTCATCCTGGACTCATTCTTGTCTGCCTGTGGAGGTTTTTTCCCCACCTGGTTTGGTAGTGCCTTGTAGTTAAATATATGTATCATCAGCTATACATATATATACACATATACATGTATATGTATTGTGTACATGTATATAATCAGCTTGGACTGATTCAGTTAGTTTTATTGCAGTTGTATCTATAAATGAGGCCCATTTTTCAGTGGAGGGAGACAGAAGAACAAGAGTGATTCCTGCAAGAAAGCTGCTGGGTGTTTTCTGCGTTTTTAATTCTGTTTCTCTCACTTGTGCTCCTAAAGAGTGGTTTTGTGGGTTTTTTTAACGTGTTTTTATTATGCATTTTCTTTCAGTATATCAAGAAGTTTTACAATGAAACTTGGGAGAGGAGATATGGCATCTCAGTGGAAGAAGGCACGCTGACTCTCCTCTGGTCCATAACTGTTTCTATTTTTGCCATCGGTGGTCTTGTGGGTGCCATTATTGTTACCCCAATTGTGAAGTTCTTTGGAAGGTAAGTGTTTTAGAAAACTTTCATTTTCTACATTAGTTTCTCATTTAGTCTCTCTAAAAGATTTTACTTTTATTTAAAAAAAAAAATCTTTAAATTCTGAAAACCTTCTGTGCATCTTTCGAGTCACAGAAGCCATTTGCTCTGGCAAATGAATGGGTAGTGAATTGAGATGTCAAGGAGTGTGACTTGTCAAATGTGCCAAAGGTTAATACCATAAAATAGAACTGATTTCACAAAGGACTGGCAGAATCTTGTTTCATGAGTCTACTGAGTATCTTACTGTAAACAAGCGAAGCTATCAACATATCTCATTTGCTTCTTTGCAACATTTGCTGTTATCCAGTAATAAAAATTTACTCATTTTTCAATCCTTGTGTCAATTCAAAGTAAATTTGGAAGAATTGGACTAAGATGAAGTTCATGTACAGCTTTCCCCACTAAGGGGGTGTACCATCCATCCTGTAGAGTGCAGAATTTGTCCAAACCTTGACTACAGAGAGTATTTTAGGAATGTTTGTGTTGGTTTGTGTTTGCATTTTTGCTGCAAGTACTAACTAGGTATTGCTGTCAAATTTTTGTGTCATAAAGTTTTTCAAATAGAATTTTAAAGGTAATTTATAATTAATCTTTATTTAGAAGGGCATAAAAAAGCCCCACCATTGCAGCATTCATCATAACTGCTCATTTGGATTCTTTTTAATTGTAAATTAAATATTATTTCATATCTTTTAGTCAGTTAAATCACAGGAGAACATCATCATGGAGGCTTAAATATGAGTGTAAACCTCCAGTGTCCTTACTTTCCTGTTTTACATTTTCACTATTTCCATTAGATTGTATTTTCCTAGGCCTATTTTTCATTCTCCCAATTTTGTCCATATGCCATTTTTCATCTCAAAGAGTGTATTTACAAGTTTTTCCATTTCATGCTTACAGAAAGTCCATTACCCATTCTTCATGAATTTATTTTGTCACTTCAGTGATTGATTTTCAATTTTTAAATATTTTCCATAGTTACATTATTTTATTTTTTTTTAGGTTTTCAATTTCTTCTGCCAAATCATACATTTGGCTTTAACACACTTATTAGAAATATGAAACTGTGCCTGACTCACACTGATTAATTCTTGGAATATTGCTGAGTCTTTGTTAAAATAGAGTGAAGTAAAAATGGGCTCAGAGAAGGCTAGAATTTTCAGTGAAGAGTAGAGCAGCTTGGTGTGCAGGTTTGTTAAAATGGTGGCTGGGTCTCTGTTGTAGATACACCACTTCTATTGGAGCTGGTCGGTTTTCCTGGACAGACTTTTGCCTTTGCAGACTCTGCCCCAGTTTATTGTGCTTATCTCCATTAAGCCATGAGAAGAGCCCTGCTACAGATACAGTGCATGAGTGCTGGAACAGAGATGGGAAGGGCTGTGTGGGTAAAGGCTGCTCACCAAAGAGTGGTTCCTGAGTCTGCTGCTCACACTGCAGTGTGTTTGTCTGGTCTAGGAGCCCAGACTGACACGTCATTATGGTAATTGAGGAGCACATAGTGAAATGTTGACAGAACAATAAAATACTTTGCTGTGAAATTGCTCAAGTGTAGGTTGGAGGGGTGTATGTATGATGAAGCTGAGCTCCACTTACACTGACACAGAATAATGAGCTAAGGGAGATTAAAAGCCTTAGTCAGAAATAATGTATGTCTTTAAAAGAACACTTTTGAATCATATTGCTGTAATGTTAAAAACATAAATTCCAAATAACTGGATTCCTAGGCCCTATTTACTTCAAGAGATATGCAGAGTAATTTTTTGAAAGGGAACCTTCATCCACATAAACATAATTCCCAAGTTCAGATGTGGCTTAGATTCTTCATAACTAAAATTGCCCTCTTCTAATGGAGAGGTTCTGCTGCTGCCTATCCTGAGCACCCACACCTATATGCTCAAGGGGTTGTTTAGGTCACTTCTAGGGAGACATATCAGGTTGAGCATCACAACAGGCTCTCTCCTTCTTGGTACCACAGCCAGTGGTCACACTCAGTGTCTTCAGTGAGAGAAAGGACAGTGCAAGGGGTCGGGGTCAGTGTGCAGCAACTCCTCTGTGCCATTCCTTGCTCCTCACTCCTCCTGTGCTCTGGCGTGGCTCCCCATGGACCACAGTCCCTCTGGGGATGTCCCTGCTCAGGTCTGGATCACTCCCTCCCCCACTGACTGTGTTACACCCTCGCTCCATCTCCCCACAGAAGCCATCCCTGCAGCCCCAACACTTCCAAAACCTTGCCACAAACACCACTTTCCATAGTAATACCCTAAATAGAGTGGTTTTGTATTTTCATTTCCTCTTCAGCTTGCCAAAGTTTTTGTTTTATCATGCTTAGTTAGGCTGTGCTTTTCTCTTCTAAGCTGCATAGTATAAGTGTTTGCTGGCCAACTTTTTCTCAAAAAATATGTATTTTATACTTTCTATTTAAATCAAAAATGCTTGACCTGAATTAAGATTTTCTTTCAATTTTTGTCATTATTTCTATAATACACAAAATTATTCATCCACCTCAGAGTGTATACCCATCTGAAAAATCTGTTCCTGAAAAATAGTATAGTCTTCACTCTTACGGTTATGTTGTATAGACTTTGAATGAATTGTATCTCATTCTTCAGACTTCAACCCATGTTATTCATTCAGTTCAAAACTCTCTAGGAAGCAGGAAGAGTAATTAAAAATAAAAGTGTTAAAATATTTCCTTTCAAAAACATATGCATCTGTTGTGAGAAGCTGGGTGACTTTTCAATGGGTGTGAATTTCCAGTTGATACTTACATGCTGAAAAAAACCAGAACTGATGGGACAGTTTGCCACTTGCTCTAGAAAGGAATGGGGTAGACAGGCTTCCTGGTCACTCCTTTTTAATTAATCCCTCAAACTTGAGTAGACAGTTCTGAAAGATGAAAACTTAAGGGAATTAAACTGTTGACAAGTGAGAAATTTAGATGTTTCAAAAATTTTAAAATATATGTTTGTGATTTTGTTTATACTTTTTAACAAAGTAATAATTTGCCATAAAGAGTATTTCTTTTATTTGAAAAAACCCTAATGCTTTATTTAACTGTTATAGAATGAAATAATTTTAAAAGTGGGGAAGAAATATGTAAACTTGTATTTTGGTTAATTCCATCAATTTTTAGAGGAGGGTTGATTTTTATTACTTGAATGAGCCCAAATGTTTTTCCTAATTCTACAAGGAGGAAGTAATTTTCCTCAAAGTGTGGTTTTAATATTGAGAATTTAAGGATGAATTATCATGACACAGATGCTGTCACAGTTGGAAAGTTCTTGAAGTGTCAGAAACTGTATGTAACATTCAAGTGCCTGTATTATATCAGTTTTCTGCTATTTGAAGTATATTCTTTGGGTTCTCCATATGGACATCTATCCAGAGTGTGCTTATTTATATTCACGTTCAGACCCTCAGGCCTGGCACTTGGGTTTTTAGGATATATAAGTTGGCTCCTTGCCGTGCTTTTGAAGTACAGCTCTTTAGTTATCTATGTTATGCTTTCTTCTAAACTGTGGTATAGGCTTGAAACATTATCCACGTGGGTATAGTGCTGTTTTTCAGAACTTTACACATCTAAGAGGCAGTGTTTGTTAGGCACTTTTTATTTATAGATGTTTAAGAATAACAGCTTAATGTGCTTCTAATGTAATTAGATTAGCTGCCGTGATGCTGGTTTCTGCCTAAATCATCTCTGCCTTTTAGGAAATGCACACTGGTGCTCAATAACGTGTTTGCAGTGGCAGCTGCACTCTTGATGTCCCTGTCCTTGCTGGCGGGGTCCTTTGAAATGCTCATCCTGGGCCGCATTATCATGGGTGTTGATGCAGGTAAGCTTTGGTCACACTCTGCATGTCTGAAATGCTTGTGCCATACACACACTTTCTCCTCTTCCCCGGTTAGAATTTGCTTTATAGCAAAGAGGTATTCCAGGAGCTAGCTGCAGCCACACTGATTTCACTGGGACAAAATGCCACAGTAAGGGCTGCAGGATCTGATGTTTGGAGGAGACACTGGAATGAATGCTCACCACTGCTAATAACGCTGCTTGTTTCCCCACCTCTCCCCTTCCAGCCATTGCAGAATGTATTTGTTTCCATGCAACGAAAATCCCTTGACTAGGAAAGTGTATTCTGTTTATTAGCACTGCTTTTTGCCATGGTTAGAAGTTACTGGATCCTATGCTAGTACCTGCAGGGCTGGGGAAGGTTTGATACCTCATCAATTGTTCCCAGCAGTATGGTCTTCCCATTTGGAAAGTAAACCATGGAGGTACTGTAGCACTGCAGAATCATCTTGCAGCTAGAAGGAAGGGTTTCTGCTAATTTTTATCTCAGATTGCCATCAAGCAATGAAACTTCTGGAACCGTGCAAACATTACCATTGTACTGACCAGAGTAATGGATTTGTTTGTTCTGTTCCTGGCTTTAAGCAGCATTCCAACTCTCATTTTAGGCCTATTGTGAAGAGTTCATTGCAGCTATAAGGCTGTATTGAGAAGAACATCTGCTAATACTGTTTACAGTAAAAATACTTCATCTGGCAATGTCTGCTCTGACTGATGATTTTTCTTGCATTGGGATGAGAAAATTTAAAACATAAAATCTGTTCTCCTGGAGATTCTCATCTCTGAGTAACCTTTGGTGCTCCACATCAAAAAGCAGCCTACGCACATCGCTGTAGATCTCTAACAGATAATCAATCCCATAGTTATTAAATGGTGTGAGAGTAATTAGACATGCAGGGAAAATAATTCATGTTGCATATGGATAGATATAATTCTGTTCTTTGCATGTTTTTATGCTGCCCTTATGAGCAGATTATCAGTCAGGTTCCTTTCAATAGAAATTTGTTACATACCTGGCATAATAAAAATGTTTTGACTTAATATATGGGTTTTGTTCTTCCTTTATAGGCATTTCCTTAAGCGCCCTCCCCATGTATTTGAGTGAAATATCTCCTAAGGAAATCCGTGGTTCATTGGGTCAGGTCACAGCAATTTTCATTTGTATTGGTGTTTTCACTGGCCAAGTTTTGGGGCTACCAGAAATATTTGGGCAAGTAAGTATTTAACAGACCTTTTCTATCAAAGAACACAAGCATGCTCTAATTGCCGTATTTTCATATTTTACTGGATTCTTTACAAAAGTGGAAAACAGAAATGTTTATTTTTTTGTTTTGAAGCACTTTGAAAAGTAGTTTCCTCCATGTCTTCTAGCAGCTCATACTAAAAGCATGGCTGAGTTTGGTGGATGTGGCTAGTTAGTTTTAACAACTTGAGTAGTTTGTGTGTGTTCATATGCAGATCTCCTTCTCCCCCTTTCTTGATGTACATCTATTTTTGCTGGTTTCCAGTTTCTTTGGGCACCATGGAAATGATGTTAAGAGTTTTTATATTTTTGATCTCTAATTTTTCAATGTGAGACAGAGCTGAAAAAGGCTTGGTTAGAGTTATTATGAGAACCTGAATAGGAAGACTCTTGGTTAGTGATTATAGTATTCCTTCTAGTGTCATGCTTTTAGACTAAGTGATAGAAGAGAGAGTTAACACACACCTTTATGGAAAGATTATCTATTCAGATAAGAGGTTGTCTTGCTGTCTTAGGCTGAGATTAACTTGGTGGCCACTGGATGTCATCATTACTCTGAATAAATGAACTCAAGTTTTGTTCAGGCTGGCAATTGGGAATAAAGAATCACACAACAGGTAAGGTTGGAAGGAACCACAGTGATCATCTGATCCAACCAGGTGCTTTCTATTCAGAGATGACTCTTCAAGACAGTGTGGAGGAAAGGTCTGCAACAATCCTCTCGCATTGAGGGTTGGACATAGAATCCCTTTGACAGCCAGAAATAGTAAGGAGTTGGAAAGTGAGAGAAGAACCTTCCAAGAAGAACCTTGTCTATCCAAAGGCAACTCCTTTGTAAATACATTATACCATCCTCACTGACACTTTTTTTTTAATCTGACCAGCTTTCTTATTCTGTCCATTTATTCTACTCAGCTCTCCTGAAGGCAAAGGATTTGATTCAATTTATCCTTTATTGAAGGATAGATTTCTCCCCTGCTCATCCAAAACAACAGATTTTAGGAAAAAACTTGAAATGGCTTTTATTGTGTGGCTTCTACAGATGTGCCTTCTCTTGCCTTGGAAGCAACTCTATTACAAATTAGTGTATGAAATCTTAAGTGGCCAATTTGATTGCTTAGAATATGGCAGCACTTATGTATCAGGAGGTTTTTTTTAATTGGGGTTTTGGAAACAGGCACAGACTTCTAAAGGTGAGGTGTCATGCAAGTTCTTGTTCCTTGATTTCGGTTCATTCTTTCTGGTTTTATTTCTCTTCTTGCCTTCCTTTGATCACAGTTGTTGCCACTATCACACCATTAACGACAGACATTAATTTATGTAGGAAAACAAAAGCTTTATCTTTATAATTAGTTTCTTCAACATGGGCAACATCAGCATGTAAAAGAAGCAAAGTTTTGGCTGATGTGAATTACAATATTTCCAGCCAATTTATTTGAGGCAGCTTGAATATTCTAGTTGTGTATGTGGGTGGGTTTCTTTTAATTTCTCTTGCCTTCAGTCAAGCCAGGATTTTTTTCCCTGGATTTGTGTGCTTCTCATTGAAACTCCTTCAGTGGGAGATAGTTTTTATTTTGCTGCTCTGTAGTTGTTTGTTACTTATCAGAATTTGCTGTAAAAAACAACAAAACCAAAGATGTGTGTCTTGCTGGAATAGACTCTGGAAAAGGGATGGACATGAGAAGGGCTGTCAGCATGGCTGAGGTCCTTCTTGTAAGAGGAGGTAGCAGCAGCATTGCTGGTGTGGTCAAGGAAACAGAGGGAAGGGAGAGGAACTGGCTGCACCTTGTTAACATGAGAAAGAAGGAGTAGAGTGGCTTAATCTCAAAGACAATATGGGTAAAAATAAGATTTTTTAAAAAATAAATATTGTGTGAATAATTGTATGCTGAAATTCATCAGAGTGATGCTTGGAACAGACTCCCTGCTGAAGTAGCTTGAGCATAAAATTTAAATTTTAAATTGGAGCTTGATGTATTTATGTGGATTATATGAGGTTGTTGCCTTCAGTGGTTCTGTAGAAGTCTCTCCACAGAAAAGGGAAGTGTTGATATTGGCTGTGTTAACAAGGATTTATTAACAACTGAAGTGATGATTTCCTCTGTTATCAAATGCAAAATTGTCTCTTTAAATGTGAAATTGTGATAAAAATAGCTCTAAAGCAATGGGTATTACTTGAGGTGGTTCAAAAATCCTTACTATTTTTTGTATCAGGTATGTTAAGCAGCCCTAAATTGATTTTTTAGCAATCTTTCATTTGTCCAGATTGGTCGAGGTGCAGCAGGAGGTATCTGGGCAGCCCCAGGCACAGTGCTGAGGGGCAGTGGTCGTCTCTGGCTGGGCTACTGGCTTAAGGCTGGTTGGCTCTTTCCTATTCCTTCAGTTTTCCCAGCTTTCTACTGGAAGTGCTGAGGATTGATAATCTTCTCATTTCCTCCTAATACCTTTTCACGCCAGTTCTGTCTCTCATTCTTTTGATCAACTGTTATTTATTTCTTAGTGCCTTTCTGTTTCTTTTTTTCTCCCACCACCTTCTACAGTGTGATTCTTCTCTCCTACCCCCATCACATGTGATCTTTGTGTTTCAGGTTAAACTTCACCTCCTCTAGTAACACAAGCTCTTTAATCTCTCCTCACCCTGTAAGCATTCTCTCAAATAATTCTTGGTTAAATTTGAACCAAGGAGAACAAGATTATACAGCTAACCCAGATGAACAGTAGAATTTTATTAAATATTTCCTGGTTTTCCTGGAAATGTTTTGTCTGAAGTATTGCAGAAACGCATTTAATTCTTTTCCATGTCCTGCCATATTGACACGAACTAGACAAATATGACAATGTCCAATTTTTAAAATATAATATAAAGGAGCAAATGTAATAAAAAATTTTACAATCTAATAAAGATTGTAACACCTAAATACAGGCAATGTTTTTGATTCTGGATATACAAAATTTTCTTGTATTTGTCTCCAAAGGTACCAATTTTAGAATGTGTTTCTCTGGCATGCAGTGCTTATCAAGAGTGATCATTTGAGGGAGGAAAAGATGCAGTTGTGACAACAAGCAGAGTCCTCTGATGCAGTGACTTGATAATCTTGCTTGCTTTCCACAGTCCTAATTACCTCCCATCCAACAAAGCACAGCCATGCTTTTTATTCAAGATTCTGATTCTTATAGGTCATAGCCTGTGAGAAAACCTATCTGCAACGTCTCCAATGAGTTTTGGGAAATTTCACCATGGTAAAGTGAGCCGGTGATCAGAATACAGAGCACAACGACCTCATGTGCTGGGGACCCACTTCTCCCTACCACCCCAGCTGCTGAGAGCTGTGGGCTTATTTTCACATGCTGGCATCCTGTGTTCTGTAAGCCAGAGGCCTTAATTCTTCAGGAAGCCATGACATCTGTAGATGACAACTTGGTGCAGGTCCACAGGTGTGAAATGATGTTATCTGTTGTAATGTGGGCACTGAATTATTGCTGCTGGCTATGTGATTATTTAATTCAGGCCATTTTGATTGTACAGCGTGTGCAGCTTTCCATATATCTGACTGAAGGAAAAAATACAGATAATAAGATAAGGACAAACTATCTTAAACCTGTCACTTCTTCAAACACTGCCCTTCAGGTATTTCCATTCTCTTTGTTTCTGTGATTCTGCAACTGAATCACCCAGCCTATTTTTCCTAACAGATTGCTTCTGCAAAACAAAGGCCAGTGCACTGTCAACTTCAGTTTTGAAAGTTCAAATTTACACTTACTGTCTTGGGGGAATATTGTCTGGCCTGATTCTGGCATATTCCATGTAACTTTAGGCATCTCTCTAGCTAATTCATCTAGTTCCTCCTGCACAGAATGTCCTGCTCTACAGGTTTTCCTTAGCAAGGTAACATCTTCTAAACATTGTAAGCTGTCAGACTGTCTATTCTACTGCTTCATTTTGTTTAACAAAGGTGGGCTTTGGTCTTTCCTTAAATTATAGACAATTTAGTTTCTGAATACATTTGCAGTACTCAGAGGGTTCTTATTTTCAATGTACATTGAGCTTCAGTATCTCTTTCATCTGTGTATCAATATGAGAGAGAAAAAAATGTTTCACAGTGTGTATATTTATTCTGGACAGGTAGAGCTGAAACAGTTGTCATTCCCATGCTTTTCTCAGACCTCTGTTTTGAGCCCCTTTTCCTGTGCTTGGTGTGTCAGGCATTGTCAAGCTGCAGTTGAACAGCTGCTTGCCAATGGTGCACCAATGGAAAAACTGAATTTTTGTTCAGTTTTGTTTGGCAACCCAGTTTTAAACGCTTCCAGTGTTTCTGGGTCATGCACCCAGGAGCTTGCCTAACTCCAGGTGTTACTCTGAAAACTTTGCTTTGCTTGTATCCTAAGACTCACCAGGGGAACACTTTCTCAATGAATCCTATTACTGTGTTTCAAGGGGGGAAAATATAAAATAAAATAAAATTTAAAGAAGGAAGGAAGGAAGGAAGGAAGGAAGGAAGGAAGGAAGGAAGGAAGGAAGGAAGGAAGGAAGGAAGGTTTGTTTCAGTGCTCATTCAGATAGTCACTAATTCCAGCAGGTGTTTGATGTCTCCCTGCACTTACTGCACACTGCTACCAGACACACCAATTAAGAATTGCTTGAGGCAGTGATTTTGAAGATGACAGTCCTTTTTCATATATTCTCAGTTCTTTTCTTTTCTAGCAATGGGACATTTCCATCCTCTTTTTCCATTTACACATAAGGCACAAAGTTTCTTACTGCTGAAGCAGTTTTCAAGTCTTTTATCAAGACACAAGCACTTCAGTGCAAGTAGTGCATTGCTAATCAGGGATATGAAGGTCGACTCAGCCAAGGGTTGGTTGACCCAATCAAGGGAAGATGCTGCACAGGCACCAGGCACAGCCTGGTGGTGCTGATAAAAGTGCAGAAATGCTGGCAGGACCCTCTGGCTTGTTGCATATTCATAGTGAAGTAGGAGCCGTGGGAAGAGGTCTACTCTGTTAAGCCAGCCCTGCTGGGGGAATGTGGTGTGCGTTGATATATTTCTAATGGAGACATTAAGTGAGTTACTTTGTTTATATCTATTGTGGATCAGCTGAGATTATGTATTTACTGGAGATTATAAATCAACCTTTTATTGGTTCCCTGAGACAGACACAACAGTATTTATTCATCCCTTTTCTCTACAGAACTCATTAAGTAATGCATGGGAAAACAGCTGTGGGTTTTCATATTTGCAAACGAGTTTCAGTCCATTAAAGTTGTGCTGTGAGGCTTCAATTCCCAAAGTTTTAACAACATGTGGCTGATGGGCCATATTTAATATTGAAATATTGCAGTTTTGCATTTGGGAAGGAGAACATCTTACAGGAGAGGAGTTGTCTGAAAGTGGAAGCGTGGTTATGGAAACAACAGCACTATTATTTGGATATATATAGAGAGATATTACTTGGATTCAACAATGAACAAAAGACTTAATGGCAGATCATTAATACTGGGTTCAAATTTTATCATCACTGAGGACTGCTACTCATAGACAGTGAAACAGTGCTCACCTGACTCTTGAGAAGATTTCTAAGTAGCTGTTCTCTGCTTAATTAGGTCAGTTGGAAAAGCAGTAGACAAGCTTTCCTGGAAAGATATCCTCCAACAGATGTGAAGGAAAGAAAAACATCAAAACACTATGGAGGCTGATAGCAGTTGTTTATAATTTTCCCCTTATCCACTGAAACACAGTTAACACATGTAACTAAACTTAGAGCATTTGTTTATACTAATATTTAAAATAAGACTTTCTGCTACTTTATCAGACTTCAAAAGGTGAGTTTTTCACTTACTGTAGCTGACATAATAAAAAATTATGTCTGTATGCAAAACTCATCTTGCCCTGGACTCTGCTTCAGGTGTTTAGGAGCAAGTGAACATTTCAGATTTGCCTTTCCTTAGTGCTTGAATATTTGATAATACTTACAAATCTGTTATTAAGCAGTAAATCTGAAACAATTTGACCTGTGACTCCCTTCCAAGTATGTTTCACACACGGGGGAGATAACTACCACTTAAAGATTTTTGAAAGTTCTTAACCTTCAAGATTAACATTTCAGCTTTACTTTCTATTATGCATTGTAAAGTTATCCATTATTGCAAATTAATGTCCTAATATGTAAATTTGTTCCTTACAAATTAGGTACTAATACCATGGGAAGTTGGTCAAGCACTGTAAGATAGTATGCCGTCATCATTTGAGTAGGAGGCTGTGTTTTCTACTCTTGAGTGTCTTTGCTTTTGAAACTGCTGCCAAAAGGGGAAAAACGGGAGGTATATTCTTGATTAGTATTTTGAGGGATTTTTTTAAGACTTGAAGTAAATGTCAAATCAAAATTAATTTTTTAAAAATTTTTTTTAAATCCAAACAAGATTAGTTTTCCTTAAAGAAACGTTAAGATTAAATATTCAATCATTTCAGTTGTTTTAAAAACCGCAAATGTGCTCTGTGTATTTTCATGTTTATTTTTCTCTTAACCTTGTTATACCTTAGTCTAACCTTCAAAACTTCAGTTTGGCAAAATATAATCACATAAAAAAATATTTGCATCTCATGCAATTTCTAGATGCCCTGGGGCACTTTCTTCATCTCCCACTGCAGTCCCAAAGGGATGCAGATCTCTGGAGTTCTATGTATTGCATCTGCCAGTCCCACAGGGACATCTGAGGTACCCAAGGACATCAGAATGATAGTATGTTCTCATGTTTGAATAACTGAGTCTCATCCTACTCAATTATTTTAATTTACTATTTTTGTATTTTGTAATTTATGAATGCTAACCTGAGTCTAAATGCATCACTGAAGGGAAGTTCTGTCAGAAATTTTGCCTAGCTCCAACATACCTCTATTTCTTCCAAAAGAAGCTCGAGTATATATGCTGGCAGCTGCTGATAATCCCATGTGAAAGCTTCCCATTTCCTATTGCTTTTCTCTGAATTTTTTACTCCTCTTGAAGATGAATAAGAAATGAAAAAATTATGCCATATAAGTGTGCAGTAAAAAGCTAGTTGTTACTCCAATAAAAAGTTGGACAAAAAGCCATCTGGGGAACTTGTAACAGACACTTTATTTCACCCTCTCATGATCTAAAATGTCATTTATGGGACTCAGGCACCAGACACTTTCAAACCTGTTTTAAGTTCTCATCCAAAGGCCATTTACTCAGTAACAAAAATCTTCTGCTGATTTATGTGAATTTTACAGCAGATCTGTACAGCCTTAAGTCTGGTGACTTTCTGTACTTATTATTACCTTGGAAGATACTGATACTTGAGTAATCTTCCTGTCAGGGATATAGCTGTAGTGGTGACCTTTAAATATACACATCTGGGTGCAGAACAGAGGTGAAATATACATATTATCTGAGTTGCCTCTGTTTTAAGCAGAAAGGTAAGCAATTTGTAACTCTGTTGTTGAAATATATTTTGACGAATTGGGATACAGAAATGGTCATGCAAAGAGAAAATTGTGTCCAGCAGGGATATAATTGTGAGATTAGCATCCTCTGTAGCCAGATGTTGTAGAGCAGTGCTTTGAATGGTACAAGGAAGATAAGAGGAAGGCAGTTGTTCTGCACCTTACTTGAGTAGTTGCTCTGAAGCTTGCGATGTAGTTCTCTTTTCTCAGCTGCCTCATGATCATCACCACTGTGCCATACCCTTGACGAAAGGAAGAAAAGGCAGTTCTAATGCTAAGAAATTAGTTCCATCTCAGTGCTTTTTCAGCCCTTGGCTCCAGGCCAGCATGGTTGTCCTTTACTTTTAGGAGTTTTTTATATGTTATGGTAGCAGATTAACAGAGAAATGCTGAAACTTGTGCCGTATTCTGGGCTTTGCATGTCTAAGTTTACCCAGTCTGTTCTGGGCAGGGTTAAAATTTTTTTTTGTGGGGCAAATGGGATATTTCTGATATCTATTTTTTGTGCCAAGTCTCTACAAGAAAGGGGAAATTCAATTGCTTGAATATAAGCACACAGTATCATCTTGATGCCCTATGGTACCTTAGATGTCCCTGTGGGACTGGCAGATGTGACACAATATCACAGAGACCTGCATCTGTAGCTGCAGCAGGAGGCTGAGGCAAGATGCTTCAGGGAATCTAAAAATTAGACTTAGATTAATTTATTTGTGTCTGTGTGAGTGATTATATTTTGCCAAACTTAAATTTTAGATGTTCCTGCTTCTTATAGAACATGAAAACAAAGAGACCACCAAATCACTATTTCCAGGATATTTTCAATATCTTGCATTGTATGCCAGAGGCTTTTTTCTCTTTGTTCCCCACATACAAAATGTGTAAAATATGTCATTTTACACAAGAAAGTTACACAAAAAGGTCATTTCTGTTTATAAATTGTTCAACACTATAGTAAACTCATCCCAACCCTACCCCAAAGGAATTAATTCTAGAATAAATATTTAAATGATGACTATTAATTAGTGACTGGTCAATAGACTTGTTCTGAGAGACCATAGTTCATCTTGTGCACTGAACACTGAAAAGGGGGAAAGAGTATTTATTTTGATATTTTGGTGCATTATCTCCTGCACATTTCAAGCACTAGAGGCAGCCAAGCCCTTGACAGTTCTCTGAGGCAGCATGGTGGTTACACAGGGACACAGAGCAGGGCTGGGGAGAGCCCTGTGCTACCCCATGTCCAGCCTGAGCCTAGGAGAAGGTGTTTGGGGTATGGGCATTTCCCTGTGGCTCTGGGAGGCCACAGGAGACAGGATGTGTGAGGCCTGCCCGGGAGCAGTTGGGTCAGGATGCTCAGTGGGACATGGGGCTCTCCACAGCACAGAAACCCAAACTCTGGGCAGAGAGCAACCAGGGAGCCTGACTGTGCAGTAGTGGTTGATACTCAGTTCGGAATGGGAGCAGGATCTATGTCCAGATGGTGCTTTTAAAATAAACAAATAAAATCTATTTATTAAAGTAAAAGAGGAGTGGTATAGCATAGATGTTAGGAAGAAATCCTTCAGTATGAGAGTGCTGAGACACTGGACCAGACTTCCCACAGAAACTGTGGATGCCCCAGCCCTGGATGTGTTCAAGGCCAGGCTGATATGTCCCTGAGGAACCTGGGATAGTGGAAGGTGTCCCTCCCATGGCGGTGGGTTGGAACAAGATGGTCTTTGAAGTCCCTTCCAAATCATTTTTTGTTTTTTCTGTTTCTGTGAAATTTAGAGAGAAACTGAGAGCGTGAGCCCTATCACTGTTGCATATTTCCTTATTCTGTTTTTTTAACCCGTTATCCATCTCATGCTGGGATATTTAATTTGCCACACTAGATCTTTAAAAAAATGAGTGCCCATGTCCAGAACACTACAGCACTTCTTCCCACCTCTGCTGCATGGTCCCATTAAGAATTCTGTTGTCCCTTTAAAATTTATCTATGTGTATATTGTTAACCTGACCTGTGTTGATAGCGTCTCCACATTTTATCAAAATCTTCCAAATTTCTCAGAATATTAAATGGAACTGGTACTTAAATAGATTATTGAGTTTGATATGGTGAGTTCAACTGTCAGCAGTGCCTGTTGACATTTCCCCATGCCCCTTTCCTTTCCACCTTTTGATGGTTACAGTAAGTTCCATTTTCTGCATTTTAGCTGATGATTTTCTGACATGACAACATTTTCTTTACTGTATTTCAGTGCACCATAGTCATGTCTCATTCACAGCTGATAAATCTATTCCATACTTTATTTCCCTCCCTTCTGCCCAATCTTCTGTCTCTGCAGCTTTGCACTTTATTCCATCAACCTTTGAATAAGTCTGTGGTTGTCAAACTTGCTCTGCTGTTTAACTATCTTTTGTAAATACATCAAAGCCAGACTTTTCATGCTCCAGCCTAAGCAAATATCCATAATGTGACAGTTTGAAATTAAAATTTTACCATGTTGACATGTTATTTGTGCCAATTCTGAGCGGGTGATGAAATTAGGTCCCCTGTAATTAAAACATTTGGTGCTCTTTTAAGTTTTTCCTGAAATAAAATGGGATGTAGTTGTTTTCATTTCTCCCAGCAGTACTCCTCCTTACTGCTGACAATTGAGGTAAAGTGTTTTAAGAGTCTTCTAAGTCACCTACACTGTCTTTTGCCTTTAGCTTATAACTGCTTCTCAGCACTCTCCCAGTATCCTGTGTCCTGTTCTATTCCTTCTTAAAGAGGTTATGAAACCCTTCTTTTCCTTGTTTCTCTTAGTTCTCTTTACAAGATCTAGTTCAGCCTGATTTCCAGCCATTTTGATGAATCCTTTAAACTTATATTGGTCCTACTATTTTTTTTTCTGTATTAGGAGGAAGGAGTTAAGATTGTATAATGTGAATTAAGAGAAAAGCAAGTAGAACACACACTCCATAATGTTGAATATACATTAGATCTTTTAAAGGGAACTTTTTAAGAGAAGTTTCTATTGGCTTCACTGATCAATTCATGCCAAAATGGCAAATGGGAGCATATTAATGAATATTAATGAATATTTATGAGTTTACTTTAAGGTCTTGGAAGTTAGCATGCTAAAAACTAGAATAGAAATATTTAATAGAGAAAATAAAGGAAACTCAGTGTCTTATGTGGAGAAAATAAAGGACTTTTCATTATAATAACAGGGTTTGCTATTTATTGTGAAGGGTAAGTTCAGAGTCTTGTTAATACTTTTTCAAAATAACACTTTTAAGAAGAGTTATTTGAGATAAATGTGATCAACTTATAAACCATACACTATAGGAAAATTTAAAAGGAGTGCAAGCTTATTCCACAGAAGTCCATAGGTGGGCAGAATGATGATAATAACAGTATACAGGAATACTTTTTTTCCTTTAAGAAGTGTCTTTGACGTTGTGGGAAATGCCATACAGAAAATATGATGTGCTGATCAAGAGTAAGGTTTTCATCTGGAGATATTGCCAAAAATTCTTAACATCCTGTAGTTTTTTTATTATGGTACATAGTAGAAGAGGTTTATATTAAAAGAAATTATTCCAGGCAGATACAAAATGAAGGCAACAAGTTATACTGCTTGTTTTCCTAAGCTATTCCTTTCAAACCAGAACCCGCTCTGATTATGTGATTCTTGACTGGTTTTGAAGTCTTAACCTTAGTTTTCTGGTTTTTAAAATCAGAACCAGGCATTTTTGCCTATAAACAATATTACCTACTTTTGGTTCACCTACAGTACATAGTTTTCCACTCAAGTGGGGGGGAAAAAAAAAAAAAAAAAGAAAGAAAAAAGGAATGAAGAAATAGGGTTTTGAAGCCTTCATGGTAATGCAGGCTCTTAGGGTGACTGATTACCTCAAGCTTTAAATTTTTGAAGAAACACTTTCTCAAGTGGTTTTCCTATCCTGGGAGAATTTTTTAAAAGCACACCTCTCACCTAAAAGGGCAAGTGAAAAGTTTGATTAGGAGATATCTCACCCATTATTTCTGGGAGTTATTTGATTATCTTGGGCCCTGTTTCAGGTTTGAGGCGTGGATTATGTCCCATACCATGCAGAAGGTGGTGCTTTAGGCCTTGCTGGAGTGAAAGAGTGTAAAATAAAAACTGTCAGTGGAAAGTAGTTTTGGGGGCTTGGCCCTTGAGTAAGGTGATCTGAGAGGGAAGTGTTCAAACCACTTACTAAACAGGAGGAACACTAATGTCACACTGACGGTGGACACAGTATTTTGAATGATAAAAAATTGCAGTCTTTCCTATCAAAGCTATTTTTCTTCCAAGTGTCACTATGGGAGAGTATTACTGACTCATATTTGCATCTGTTTGCAGGAATCTCGGTGGCCTTTCTTATTTGGAGCAATCATTGTTCCATCATTGACGCAAGTTGTGATTCTGCCTTTTCTTCCTGAAAGTCCTCGGTACCTCCTACTTGAAAAGCATAACAGAAGCAAGGCAGAAAAAGGTATGATATCTTACTTTTTTGCAATAAAGGGTGTTTATTATAGGGATTTAGGCTGGAGATACCTGATTCTGGTGCCACACTAGAAGGCAGAATATTCTCATAGGAGAGAATCTCTTGGCAATAATTTTTCTCATCTTTTTTGTTTGTCTCTGTATGCACAAATATAGCTGTAGCTTTGAAGTTTTTATAAATTAAATTCTCCAACAAGGTAACTTATATAACATTACACATGGTGATGCAGAACTAACTAAATCATCCTGCTGTTGTGTGCCAGCCACTCTGTGCTGGGTTCATTTGGAAGTGAAAGCTGGTTTCAGTCATCGCGACTCTCCCTTACCTAATCTTTGCACTTTGACTAATAAAAACACAGATCCCGTTGCTACCTTTTTTTCCCAGTAGTCCCAGTAGCTGTGTTTGACCCTGTGTTCTGTAACTCAATAACCTTTGTAGATCTAATAAATACCTCATACATCTGTTTAACTGAAAAATTCCAGTGCTTCCATATTGCTTCAGCTTCACAGACACAGAATATTTTGTCCTTACTTTAGGTTCCACGTATAAAACTATTTGCTTGTGTAACAACAGTTTCTGCATTCTCCACCCCAGTAAATTTACAATGGTCCCAGTACAGCTGAGAGAATTTTAAAAATTTGGTTTAGCTTATTATAATGACATATGAAAACCATGAGTATACAAAAAAGGAGTCTGATTTTAATAGCAAAATACCAAATGCAAGTGCTTTACAAATTATTCTTAAAATTTTCATTTGAATATGCCCCTTAACATTTTAAGTCATGAACTAATTGATTGCAAAATTACTTGTAAAGTATGTATCAACACCTGGAATACAAATTTAATAATATTTTAGCATGAAATTTATGCAATTCTATCCAGTTTTTTCTATTTTGAAACTAAGATCTGGCCCTTTTTGTTCTGAAGAGCCCTCTGAAACCACACTAATGAAGAGACTCCCATGTTGTCTAAATTTGGTGTTGAATGAAGAATTCTATTAAAAGCTGGAGCCTCAGACACTCAAAGATACAGTTCAATGCTTAAAAAGAAAAAAAATAAAAGAACACAAAAGCAACAAGGTTTTGGGAAGAGTTCTTAAGCTTCACAGTGTCAGCAGAGTTTTGAGGAGGCAGAGAACAGCTTTTCCAAGGAGCATGAAGGGAAGGGCTGCCCTGCCAGCTCAGAGTACCCAGCAGGGGTGCAGGACCCAGCTTGGGTTGGCTGTTGGGCGGAAATTTCTTGGCTGGGCAGGGAAGAAATGCTCTTGGGTGCCAAGCTTAAACTGGCTCACTTCTGCCTGATAGGTATTTCCAGAGCTATGGCTGGCAAAGGGTCCGCATCTGCAATGCTATTGCATAATGTCACACTTGCTATAAGGAGATATTGAAAATCCTGCAGACCTCAGCACTGACAGTGAAAATGGACCTCTCACAGGTCCAGGTAATTTAAAAATTATAATACATGGCAGTAACATAACACTATCTGCCTTGGAATTCACACCATTTACTGTTGCTGGTAATGTGCCAGCTGCACTCTGGGATGTTTTCAGCATACGTGTCCTGAAAATAATTTGAAATCTAATTCAGAGATATTGGAGGTAGGTTTTGGAGTAGAAGGCATCAGGAGAGCACTTGTCTGGGGAAATGAGCTTTAGCTGCTGGCTCGCTGATTACATGAAGATGGCTTTCATGAGCCACCCTAAGGACTAAAAATTTAGATACTCTGAGAAGAGACAACTGATATAAAAGGCTTCTCAAAGTAACTGCAAATGCATATATGTTTTTGGATTTTATTAATTGTGAAAGAAAAGACTAATTTCTGAGATATGTTGTAGTACACAGTGTAACTAATTTTGACGGTAGTCTACAGTGGTATTAAAAAAAAAAGGAGAGTGAATCAACAATCAAGACAAATCATTTGGATATTCACACTATCAGCAGGAATGAGGGAGGAAAAATCTAAGTATTAAGGAGACTGGAGGAGTTGTGATTTATTAAAATGCCCTTCTGCTTATAATTCATATAATGACAAAGCAGAATTCTTCATTTTAATGATAACTACGGTAATGCTTTTAAATTATTTGCCTCTTAGCTTAAATCTGCATATTAATATTGGAAATTTGCAACTCTTTCTACTGACTAAATCCCTTTTCTTTCCCTTAATGGATCAAGGCTATTCGTGCAAATATATGTTTCACTGTGGATTATACCTTGTCAGAGAACTATAAAACTATTATTTGCAAAAGGTCTGCTGTATTTAAAGCAGATGACTAGGTTAGTCTTTATGAAATACTCTAAAGTATGCATGTATGTCAAAGCTCCTAAAATGAAGCCGTCTCCAGTAATCTTCCTAATGGTTTTAGAGCAATAATATCCACTGAGATAATGTAGGTCATTGAACTTCCACAAAGTTTTTCCCCTGTTTTCATCCCCTCCTTCTCTTCTCTTCTCTTCTCTTCTCTTCTCTTCTCTTCTCTTCTCTTCTCTTCTCTTCTCTCCTCTTCTCTCCTCTCCTCTCCTCTCCTCTCCTCATAAGCAGTCTATAACTACCAAAATACAAGCGGTATCAACCTCTTTTCTGGCAGATATCTTTAAGGGAAAAATAAGAGACTGAGAGAAGGGGAAGCACCAGAATGTGTTGCATAAACAATGGAAAAAGGAAGGAATGAGGGTAGAGGGTCAGAGCAGAGAGGTACAGTGTGCAAACCACACTACCATGAGAGAAGCTATTCTGCAGGGTACAGGGGCAGTGATGCTCACTCTCCTGAGCCCCATTAGCAGGGTTTTACCCAGGCCCTGCTTTCCCTTGCCAGCAGTGCAGGCAGTGCACGCTATGGGCAGCTGAGCCCACGTCCAGCGGTTGGACATACAGACACCATGGCCTGCTGCTCTCTGCTGCCAAAAGCAACACTGACAGATGAGCTTGGCTCATCTTCCTGGAGGTCACCAACCCGTGTCCTACCCCCTGAGACACAAAGGAACTGAAAAATCTCTGTATTTCTGTCTCGCTGCTGAATGTGGGAGAACTGATCCATGTTTTGGGGAGAGAACAGTCTACTTGAACACCAGCATAATCTGTAAACCTCTTTTGCCCAAGAAACTAAGTCTGGTATTGAAGCAAGGGCAGAACCATTCCAGCTCCTCTCCCAGGTCCCATAACTAATATTCTTCTCATTTGATAAGAATAGAAGGGAAGAAATTGCCTAGCATTTAACTGGTGTGATCCTTCTTCTTAGTTAAGGCCAGACAGCAGAAGAGAAATATGTATTTAAGTGGCTGATGAGAAGGACTTTGGAAGGAGATTGTGGAAATGAAGAATGACAGGGATAGAAACAGGAAGAAAAAGAAAACCTGTTGCTAGAATTGCATAAGTTTACCATCCAAGTTCTAGGACAGTAAGACAGGGATTTCACATTAGTTGTTTATTAGTTGCATGCCAAGTGTATCCCTGATCTGTGAGTATCACAATGAAGTAATATAAATAAAATCAGTAGTAAAATCAGTGATAAAATTGAACATTTTTTATGACTAAGAACATTGGTAAACACTTGCAGTTGGAGACGAGGTGTCTTTTTTGAAGTGCACTGTTACAGGGAGGAACATTGCATTTTTTATGCAGCTACAGTAGCAGGTCTTGTAAGTCAATAATGGAATTCAGCTGGTATCCCAGCTTGCCAGAGAACGAGAATATTGTTATGTCTTAAGGGTCAAACAACTTGGATAAAATGTCACTGCAACATCTGTTGTGACATACAACATTTGTTTTAGTATGTTCAGCCATACATTAAAATATGGTTATGAAAGAAGCATTACAATAGGTATAATGAGAAGCTTATTAAATTTTGAGAAAGGTGGATTAGAGTCTATACTTTTTCATGTGACAAAAGAGCAAGGCCACTCCTGATTTAAAAAAGCAGGTAGCCAACTTTTTTGCAAAGCCCTTCCGGTGGCCCAAATGGACTGGAGAGGTGTTAAACCTGAAGTTACAGTAGGAATAAGTTCCTGCAAATCCAGTGATTAAAATAAGGTCTTATAACTGACAACTGGCATGTATATTATTTATTTTTGTTTCCCATGGCTTTGTATGTCTGTAGGATTATAAACTATTCTTGCTGGAAAGGAAGAGATAGCCATGACTACTACACTTGCTGGCTTATGGTAAAGGCTTCATCAGTGTTTGCCTGTCAAAAGCTGGAGTGATTGTGGTGTATCTGATTTGTTTTAAAACTTTTCTGAAATCTCCTGTCTTTTAGAAAGGATGTTAGGTCACTGGACCTTTAAAACAGTTCTGTTTACCAATTCTTGTGTTATTTTAGGGTGGCATGTGTATGTTTTGTTTTACCTGTAAATCTTGGCTAGTTTCAAGTGAACCTGAACAGGCCTATTGATGTGTGTAAAACCACACATACAAACAAGTAAAGATGTAAGCCTTAACTGGATAATAACTGAAAAAAAGATTTGTATGTTCTTTACTTAGAAGAAGACAGGGGTACCATGTGGAAAAACCTGAAGTTATTTGCCTGCGGTTATATTTCCTGAGAATTTTTCCTAAATTTTGCTATACTGCATGCCAGTAGATAATATTTTTTTTAGATTTAAATAGCATTAGTATACTTATGACTCCTCTAGGAAGATACACCTGAATTTTTCTTCTGGATATTCAGTACTCTATTAAATTGGTTTATATGAAAATAACTGTTAGTTCATTCTCTAAATGATTTGACATGAAGTTATTACAGGGAAATTTTTACTGTCTTCAACAGTGGCCAAAGAAGATGTTGTTTAAGCAGAACTTAGACAAAGATGTGAGACAGTGTGATACTAGATTTAATTAATAATCAGGAAAGTGAACGTGTCCACGGGAAACAGATGACAATAATACTCCCGCAGCCTTTTAACATTTTTGTCTGTTTCTTTTCAAAGGATAAGCCCAAACAAACTTTGACCACTTCTCTCTTTTGCTGCCCCCTCTTGCCTGGTGCTGGCTTTATACTGTAAGCCACTCGATAGCATTTTGATCCTTTAAACTTACTTCTCAAAGTTCACATGCTAATTCTGTGGATAACCACTGCTTTCTTTGCACAGACCTGGAACTACTAAAGTGGAAAAAGAATTAGTAATTCCCCATGTAGCTGAGATGTTGAGTGCCCATCTTCAGTTAATTTAAAGGCCTGATTGCTTTTAGAGAGGGTTCCAGCTGATGATTTTCAGATCTTTGAACCTCTTTCAGGTGCTTCACCTTCACTCAGGTGAGATGAAAAAAACTGGCACTGTAGAAGGAACAGTATTGTGAATTCTTTCCCCTTGACTGGAACCACCCCATTCTTTTCCTATTTATGAAGGCAATATTCCAATTTTTGAAGGCTGAGCTTCTATAACCTTCTTATCCAAGTGAATTAAATAGGAACAGGGAAAATTTTAAAAGTTTCTAGCACTGCAACTCCTTAGATGGTTTGAAGTGTTACATGAAAATAAGGCTTCCCTATAGAGAGAAGCAGCCAGTCGTGGAGGGAAATGAGTCATTGCAGTGAGGAGAGGAACGACTGCTGTGCTTCTCAGTGCCAGTAATACCAGGGTTTAGAATGTAAAACTAATAAATTGAACATCACACATTGAAAGACTTTTGAGTTTCCCTATCTCCCTGCTAATGCATAATTTATTTCCACATTATTTATATATAAAATTGTGATCCTTATGGTACTGAAAAACTGGTAATGGAAGAAAATTTAAGATGTTGAGTATCAGGAAAATGTTTTTCCAAGAAGGTTGCCTGATGTCTATTCAAAACTATGTATGTATAACATAGTAATTTCCTAGCATTTCTTGACTTGTTGGTAATTTTAAATAACCATCAAAGTTTCTTAGTGGTATAAGCATCTCTTTACTTAATGCCATTGAGGAAAGAAAAGAAAGTGGGTGTCTATGTTTTTCCTGATTGTACTTGACAATTTTGGTAATTGCAGTTCTTTAGTTCCTGGGCCCTCTAGAAGTACAGCAAGCTCCCTTGTGCAGAAAAGACAGATTCCTATCTTTTTCCTTGACTGCACCTATATTTTTGACTTCTGTGCCCTAAAGTACTGCTGAGGATTTTAAGGACAGGAAAAATAAAGAAAACTGTCCACTGACCTAATTTATGCTGATAAACCAGATGCTTAAAAATCTGGGAGAATCCTTTCACTGAAGACTACAGTGATATATGTCTGGTTGTTTGCATCTTTACCTGAATTTTTCTTGATCAACATTCTAATAGTACTGAGGGAAGTGTAATTTCAACATGAGAAATTGACTTAAACATACAGTAGGCACACATTGTTCTAATTTTATGTTTCTTATCATGGTCTTTAAATACATCACACTCATTAAAATGAGTGTTTAGCATGTTATTTATTAAAAAATGGTCACCAACAAAGGACAAAACTGAGCTTCCCAAAGTTTTAGTTCTCAGGTCTCAGTTCATTAATTCATTTCTAATTGTACACCCTGTGTGAAAAAATAAATTTCATGCTTTTACTGAGAGATTTAAAAATTCTGACCTCTCCTCTCACAAGACAGAAACTGGTTATCAGAATATATGAATGTTATGAATTGACTCAATACCCAGAGGTGGTTCATCCCTTAAAAAAATCATCCTTCTTGAGAAACAGAATCATGTGGGGCCCATTAAAATGCATCAGAAGTGCTAAGTGCCTCAGATAAACGCGGCCCCGAGTTCAAATTAGCTCCCTGCACTGCCAGACTAGGAGCCAGGCAGAATGTGCAGCCTTGTGCATTCACCAAAGTGTCAGAGAAGGATGCTCTAGGGAGGCCACTAGTTCATTTGTGTGCACTATCCCTCACAACAATGAAATGCCACTAATTGGTCTTTTCACCTACTGTGTAAAGATAAAATTTTGTAACTTCAAAATCTATTTAGAGTCTGGAGGTATTAACCATAACTATTCAATATTTCTAGTTTTCTTGATCATCAAAGTGCTTTTTATTATTCAAAGATGAGTAACCATACTGAAATACGGGGTCATTTATTTATAGGCAGTGTTAAGCAAAGCTGTAGATAAGAAAAACTCATTTGGCTCTTAGGTGAACTCAATGAACTTATTCACTTAATTAAAATAACAGTTTTAAGTGACCTGCTGTGTGAAGGATTGTTTTGAGTGTTAGCATCCTACTGGGTCGCAAAGCCTTGTCGCAGGGGTGTGTGTAATGTCATTGTTTATCTGCAGTCACTCTGAGGTGATGAGCATTTTAAACAATTCTTAAAATGCCAACCCCTGGGGTATGTTCATTAGATTGAGACAAAAGTATCACCCGCATAGAGAGGATCTGTCAAACAAGGTTGGTGGAGACACATCATGTCCAGTCAGAGGTATCTCTGTCTTGGAGGAGGTGTGATGTGGAAAGCCTGTATTATTCACAGTGGAAGGATATTTAAGAAAGGTCTCAATGAGCTAAATTGTGTCTTTCTGGGGGAGATGAGGTTGGTTGGTTGCTTGCACTGGCCATGTAAATTTGTTATCATGACTCCAGCATCAACAAATTAAAGACTTGAACTACTCTTGGTAATTATTTCTAATACTAATCACCTTGACAAGGTGAATTCTTGTCTATATTCTTGTCTATAGTAAAACCAAGAGGTAATATGAAGAGTAGTAGCTATTCCTTTCCAATGTCTGCCTTTTCTTGGTTTGCCTGAATTATATGCATTTTCACATCTTACTATTTCTCTATCCAATCTATCTCCAGCAATGAAGCCAGCTAGTACTGTTAGGCTGCAAAAGTAGTCAAATCAAATAATGTTCAGAGATGCTTTGGTAACAAATATTTTCAAATCACACAGTTTTCACTCTTCACTGTTCACCTTAGGCTGCATTATCTATGAAATAACAGTTGAGAGATCTTGTAGGGAGAAAAATAATTTATGATTTTCTTTCAGTTTCTGACCCAAATAGTAGGGATGAACCAGGTCACATCCAGAGTAGAATGATATTGTTGGCAGAAGAAGAATGAAGTGGTAGCCCATGCATGCCTCCTGTTTGTGACAAACATTTCCATTTGAAAGTAGCAAGACATTTATAAATGCACACAGTTCCAAGTGCCTGGCCTAAAGTACATGTCCTCTCTTTGTAGCATTTCAGAAATTCCTTGGGAAAGATGATGTGTCTCATGAAATAGAAGAAGTTTTGGCAGAGTCCCGAGTCCAAAGAAACACCCAGCTGGTGTCGGTTGTTCAGCTCCTGAGAACCCGCGCGGTGCGATGGCAGATCATGACCGTGGTCGTCACCATGGGCTGCTACCAGCTCTGTGGGCTAAATGCTGTAAGTGTCCCTCCTCAGACCATGGCATCTCCTGGGGAGCTGCTTTCCTTTGTGACAAGGTTTGGGTTACACCATTTACCAACATCTGAGTTCCCTTTTTTGGCTGTTTATTAGCAATGACTCCATTAGTGCAGCATGTCCAAAGATCCACAGAGATCTGTGTTGCTTGGGGACTCTTAAGTCAAAAAAAGTTTGAGGAAAGCCATGTTGTGTTGCATGGCTTTTTGAAAGCCATGTAACTTTGAAGGAATACATGAAAAGGTAGAAGACATGGGCAAAGAAAGAGCATGCAGCTTTCACTTCTGATACTCGGATTCAATTCTCTGTTTCTGGATATGCCTCATGCTTATTCAAAGTTTTTTTCAGTAAACATTTCAGCTTGGATTCATTTGGTTCAGTACTCAGAGAAGTCAGCAAGGCTTCTTATAAGTGATTTTAAAAGGTCACGCTCCGTATTTGATTTTTTTTGTTGCTCCAATATTCCTCTCTTGGAAAGCAAAGGAAAAGAGGGAAAAGACATGAACCAACCAGCAAATCCTATTGACCATTAATATGTCTGAGGCTAATGGATATCAGAAGTCTCCTTCACCCTCTATCTGAGTTTATATGAGAAGGTCACAGGACACTTTATGTTGGAAGATCTCTCCACCTGATCCTTGCTTAGAGCAGGAATGGCTTCAGGGTTGCCTCAGGCTACTGAGGGCCTTGTGCAGTTGAGTTTTAAACATATTCAAGGATGAAGAGGCCATAAACCTCCTGGGCGACCTCTGCCAGGTGTTTATACCACTTTACCTTGACAAGTGTAAGTGAAAAGTGTTTTCTTTATATCCAGCCAGAACTATCCTTGCTGCAGTTTATGGTATCTCATTTAGATGCTTTACGCTGCACAGAACAAACATTCTCATGAAGCACCTCAAAGGAAAAGGGTTTTTTGTCATGGCTCAAAGACATTATTTGCTTAAATGTATGAAAAGCAATATTCTAGATGCTGCAGGGAGATCTCACTGTGCTCTGCAGAACACTCCAGCTAGATTTCCCCCCAGGGCTAATAAGTCTATGTGTTTTTATCTATGAACGCTAACTCAGGCTTATCTCAGGTATCTCTACAGCTTTAAGACTCCAAATAAAAGTAATTTGTCCAAGAAGATTCAAAAGATTAATGCAATGGGAATTCTGGTATCTAAAATCTTTTTACAAAATACTAGGAGGGAATTAGAAGAGATTTTTCATCTTGTGGTGGGGTAAACTATAATAATGTTTGTATAGGTGGCGTTTTCTTCTAATGGTAAGATTTCAGTGCTAATAACAGGTTATTTTATTCCTCATTGTGGATACATTTTTGAGAAAAAAAAACCCCAGAATTATCTTGTCATCCAGTCTTTTTAAGATTTATCAACACATAAAGGAAAAAAAAAAAATGACGCATAGCAATAAACAGACTGTTCTAATAATGAAGCACATTGCCTTAAGAAAAAGGTCACAGCTAAATTTTCCAGGGAAATGGAAGTGGTTTGTGACTTTGAGGGTACTTAATAGTTGATAGAAGTCCAGTATTCTGTGACAGAACAAAGCCACCCTCATGGCTTAAGTGAAGGTGTAATAAAACCTGTTCAGTCCAAAATGGATGCCAGACTTATTTTAAAGTGTCATTGGATAGCCACTTTCTGAAAATATGCCTCAGAAAAACTGTCTTGTCAGGAAACCTGTGTGTTGAGTTGGCTATTTCAAGACTTCCTTTTTTTATTATTACTTTGTTTCTCCTCTCTCACTAAACGTGAAAAAAAACATAATTATTCACCAAAAAAATGGTGTTCTGAAATAGAGTTTTTAATCAGCTGTTTATAGCAAAGTTTATACAGTTAAACAGTTTATAGCAAAACCAAGAAAATTAAAAGACAGTTCAAGAGAAATAGCTGCACGACTTGCTTAAGAGACCAGGCTTTGAAAACTTGTCTCTTAGCTTGGCCTTCCTGGCTGATGCTGCTCGAGTCAGCCAAAGCTCCAAGACGAGAGGACATGTCCTGGTGAACCTGGGTCTTGGTTTGCCTGAGTGTACCTGACTCAACCTGCTGGGTGTGAGCCAGCGCCAGCCAGGTTTTGCTGGCAGGGAAGGCTGCTTCTAACTCATTTGCTTTGTCTGCAGTGCCCTGTTAGTCAGTCTGGTCTTTTCCACAACTACCATCTGGACAGGGCATATGGCAAAGTTGGGATTCCTTCAGGCAAGAATCTCAGGTCACTCTCCAGGGAAATTGCCAACTGGCAGATTTCTGTAATCATCCTGCTGGTACCTGAGAACACTTGCTTCTTTTAATGGATTTTACTTCAAATAAAAATTTGTTTTGCATCAAACAGTACATTTGTTTAGTTCCACATGGAACAGAAATCATGGTAAAGCTCCAGTCATGTTAACATTTTCAATTATAGCAAAATACCAGACAGCCTCATCTAAACTGATATAAAGAAATGATTTTTTATTATCTCTTTTACCCTGTTAACATTCCTCTGATACATATAAGCCATAATAAATTTATTTATCCTCCACCATTTTATCTCAGTTCTAAAGAAGTCACAAAGCTATGGTGAAGTTTTCACTGGTGAAGGTTATACTTTTTCATATCAAGGAATACACTGTACAACATATTGCTCTAAGGGAGTTATTCCCAAAGTGGGATCCCTAGGCTTCTGTAAGGATGCAAAGAAATTATTCTGGGATGGATCTGTGGAACAATGCAGGTTTTCAATATGCAAAAATATGTCATGGTGTGCAATTCACAGCTGGTGTGGAGAACACCAGACAATTTAGGCACATGTGCCACAGCCTGTGTCTCTGTTGTTACCCATTAAGTTTTTGAGCCTTCTGCACCATTTTCCACAGCTCTTTCATTAAAAAACATTTACTCTAATCATTAGGTAATTTTCTTAGCTGATTAAATCATTAGCTAACAAAAACCATGTTAGAAAAATAAGTGAAATTAGAAAAGTAATCATTAGCCTAGCAAATTTGCCAATGTTTTTTCTCTCCTTAAGGGTATGCAGGCTGAAAAATGCTCCATTTTTGTCTTGAAAACTGTACACTTTATTAATTAATTTTTATCCTAATTTATTTTTGTATTGCTACAGAGAGTAATGACTGAGACTCTCATCCTGGTTTTGCTCTGCCAGGTTTTTAATCTTGCTATCAGTGGTCAGTCGTGCTCTCCTGCAAGACCACTTGCAAAACGTCTTATGTTCTTGTTGTTGCATTCTGGCAAATTTAATTCACAAGTAAGCTGCTTTAGTGTCTCTTTGGCCTCTTTCTTCTCTTTTAAATTGTGCATACCTGCAATATCTCTGCCATTCTTAGAAGATCTAGCAGCTATAAAAATTTGATATCGAGGATTAAATGCCTAAATTACATGTTTTCTAACTTTACTGCACTAAATAAATCTTGTAACTTGTAGTATGTAGAAAAAAATTATTTTTATTATCATTTTTGTGCTACTTTGTTCTGCCTACATATAATATAAGTATATGGGGAATAAACACTTTGTCATAGTTCTGGGTCCCTCCAAAATTATGAGTGGATATAAACATTTCAGAGAGAATTGGGAACTGATAGTTGGTTTTGTTTTTCTGTGCTCTGTGTCAGCAGGGCGGTGCACCATTTGTGCAGCATGTGCTACATGAAGGCAGATTACCTTGTGTAGAGAAGTTTGTTGCTGTCACTTCTTCTCACTGCATCTGTTCTGGTGAAAGCTGATGTTCCAGTAGTAGGAACAAGTCTTCAGTCAGTTTCTCTTTATCTCTAAGGTGATAAGGTGGCATTTTACTTCTTGGTGTGTTATTTTACTTAGGGTTTATGTAGTGTGAGTTGAATTTTCTTTGACCTGGGACAAACAGCTTTGCTGAAGGGATAGGTGGGAATTCAGAATTACTTTTTTTTTTTTTTTTTCTTCTCCTACAAAACTGCTGAGTTAGTTTCTAGATAAACAGATGTAGCAAGTGCATAATATGCTGGCAGGTAGCAGGGTTTTCCTCATGCGATCACAACACTTCCATCCATCAGACAAGCCTTGGATTTAGCAGTGCTTGCCCTGTTAGGGCTTGTACCATTGAGAGCATATGGGAAAAAATATCATTGATGCTTTAATGCTTAGTGCCATCTTCATCTAGGGCCTTGACTTTTGCTGTCACAGATAAATCACTGTGGTTTAGAACTTTATTTTCTTTTGGTAATCAGTTATTTCAACCATTTTTCATTTCATTCTACTAAATGAATTATCTTTTTGTCTCCTCTTCTTGCATGTTTTTGGCAGGCAAAATCTTTGGCTATTTTTTTCCTGTTAGCTCAAGTCAAACATAAATATATAGTTTTCAAACATAGTTGATGTGAATGGGGACTCTGATGCTTACTAGAATTGCTATTTTGGAATGCTGCCGCTATATATTCTCTGCCTGGATATTGTCACTGCTGGATATGGCTTCACTGTCTAAACATGATTGACTTCCTCTAAGTCACACAACCTGTACTTCTGTCCATTAGTGACAGCACTTCAAGGCTAGGATTAATTTCATTCTAAAAACAGCATTTTACTTTCCCCCACGCAACCCTAATCTTAAAATTTTCTTTTTTGTGGATAAAGTAGAGAGGTTGGGTTGCAGATGTACTCACTCCAGTAAAGTTAAAGCACAAATAACACCTCAGATCTTCTGTTCAAAAATGAGCAGTTTCCTCAGTGCCTTGCAACATTTCTTTCCTGTTCTCTCTTCTGTTGTTAGATGCTATTGAAGTATTCCAAAAAGCTACACAAACCTGCTTGATAAGCTACACAAAATCTATTTGTATGCTGTTGTTCAAGCTTAAAATGAGTTTCTTTGATTTACTCCTAAAGTGAATTAAGTTAAATTGAGTTGAAGCTGTTTGTAATTCTGCCTGGTTCTGCAAGTGGAACTACAGCAGCATTGTGCCTAATCCACCTGAAATTTGCACTTTCCCTACTTCTGTTGTCATGTTCGACCCTCGGTGATTCGGGAGTGCCTAGAGTTTTAACAAGTCTTGCCTCGAGCAGATTAGATGGTTTAACTGAATACTGATATACTGTAGTTAAACCTAAAATGATTAATAACTCATTTTATTCTCTCTGATACAGATCTGGTACTACACAAACAACATCTTTAGTGAATCCGGGATCAATCGTGAGACAATCCCTTATGTTACACTAAGTACTGGTGCTGTTGAGACTCTGGCTGCTGTTTTCTCTGTAAGTATGATTATAAAAATCCATTAGCATGCTTGATACTTAAATATTATTAGATTTTATTTTTTTATACAGCTTAAAATATAAAAAAGAATAGTATGTTGATTAATCATAAATGTTGATAATGCCATTCAAAATCTTATTTCGAATTTTAATCCCAAACCAATTTCTTTTCTTGGAATATTTTTTAAGATTCTCTTTAGTATTAGATCCATAAAAGGAACAGAAAAAGTTGGTATGTCCTGCAGTGCTTCGTATGTATGAAGGAAGTAGGCAGAAATGGCAAGGACCAAAGTATATTAAGTGGTAACTTGTAAATGATTTCACCTGCTAGGACAACCTTATCTGTAGCAGTTTGGAAAAAAACACACTAGATGAGCAAACTAAAACTCCGAGTTTTATGAGGTGGTTACACGATTAATTGCCAAAGAAAATAAATTTATATTTGCACTGCAATAAATAAGAAGCAATGGGAGCAGTCTTTAGAATGGAAAGTTGCAAACAAGTGAGTAGTGCTTTCTTTGTTAGAATTTTTTCTTAATATGTTCTATACCAACGGTATTTGAACAGTACTTAACACAGCAGCAAGCACTTTTAAATGTCAGAAGAATGGTTTTGGAAAAAGAGTCATTTTCAGTGGCAGAGGAACTGCTTGTGACCTAAAAAATGTTAAACTAAATCCAGCTATCAGGTATGTTTTCTTATAGTCTAGGACATAAAGACTCTACAGGGTCACAAATATCTTCTTCTGATGTTTGT
The DNA here is from genome assembly GCA_013396955.1 of Regulus satrapa. NCBI lineage: Eukaryota > Metazoa > Chordata > Aves > Passeriformes > Regulidae > Regulus > Regulus satrapa. The sequence continues at coordinate 576,320 of VWZN01016989.1, read as the reverse complement.
GAATTCCCACAGATCTGTTTTTGGCTAGATTTTTCTTTTTTTTTTAATTAAAGAGACTGATTTTATGATTCATTTTAATAGCTAGAAACAGAGAAATATGAAAGTGCCTACCTTTTACAGTTTATTCTTTGTGATACTGCACACATGCTTCTCCGTTTAAGATATGTGGAAAAATAATAATGATAACTCTACAGCTGATTTAAGTGAGGAATACACCTCTTTTATGTGAAAACAGATGTCAGTTAAATGGAGATGATTCCATGATATTAAAGCCATTCTATAAATAGGGTCTGTTATCTTTTCAATTCCTTCTGTGCTGCCAGTTTGTGGAGCTTATTCAGAGCACACTCTTCATACATAATGGGGTGGATGGGTGTGATTTGGCTCCTGGTATGTGTGATAACTTTTTGTACTCAAGAGGAGGTTTTTAAATACTTTTTCAGTTAATGCTACCTGCTGTGCCTCTAGAAATGCTGTGTACCAATATCTCTATTCCCTTCCAACTTCCCAATTCAAGACACATTGCTTTTTAGCCTTAATTTTGTTTCCTTAATCTTCATAAATGTTTCATAGCTGTTGTTTAAGGGAACAACAACATGAATTTAGTTTTTCAGTTGAAGGTTTTGCAGCTTATTTTTTTGACTAATTTCCCATCAAGTTTTCATGCCTAGCACTGAGGATAGGGGATTCCTCCCACTCCCAACCTCTCCCAATATCTCCTTTTGACATTTTAAATGTTAAAGCAGGTGCATACCTTTTGTGCTACTCAGAGAGGAAACAGAAGAAAACAAGAAGGGAATTTAATTTTCCCGTTATTTTTTACATATTGTGTTTGCTAGCAGAAACCAGATTTTACTCGCAATAAACTCCAGGATTTCAGTAGAGGTAATCAGCTATAGAATTATAGTTTCTGTCCTCTTAATTGAAATAGCAATTGAAAACATCCACTAGAAATCGTGTCCCATCTGTGATCATTATGCATAAATTAGGTGGTCATGAGATTGAGCTCAGTAAGAATACTTGGTATTGATAACCTCCATTGATGAGACCCTTATGAATGCCAAAGGAAAACAGTGAAATAGAGATCTATTTCATGGAGAAGCAAATTAATAGATAGGAGATAAAGTACTGAAACTGTGAAAAATTTTGAAAGTCTCCTTCTAATGCATCTCTTGGGAGCAGCAACACAATAGTAATAATGTTGATGTGATCCATGGGGAAAGACAATTAATATTGCATCCTTTTCATAGCTCTGTACTGCCTCAGGTCCCTTGATATGCTCACTTGTAGCATGCTTTGCCTACAGCTCCATCCCTCTTCCTTTCAAGCAAAAGCTGTATGAACAAGACATTGAAAGATGAAGCCTTCATCTTAACTTTCCTTTCATTCACATAATTTGACTGCAACTTTCACTTACACCAACACTTCCTAATTTCCTTCATGCAATACATGTGTCGTAGCATTGCATACCTGATGTCCTGGCTTTTCTATAGGGACACAATATAAACTTTCTGTATATTTTTTGGTTAATGATAGAGAATTACCCCTCTTGTACTTAACACAGATTTGATTTAGAGGACTGGTTATACAATTGCTTTTTAGTGAGGTGCCCATTAATTTCAGTTTGTTTCTGAAGTTTTCTATCCTCTGGCATGAAATATTGAATAGATTTACTACTCTTACAAATGTTACAGCAGTAAGTTCCCTAACCTGATGCAATTATTTGAAGCAGGGTGGAATATACCTAAACAATTCCCTGTGTTTATTAGAATTCTATTCTATAACTTCTAGAGTAAGGGCATACAAAAAACTTAGTTATTTTTCAGTAAGATTGAATGCTGCTGCTATTTTCTAATTTTTAATAATTCAGGTTATTTATGTTGTTGTCTTACTCTTAGAGGGCAAAGAGAAGAATTTTCCAGTGTCTTTCTTCAGCACAGCAGCAGGGTGAATGGAAAGGGAGACAGAAGTAAATCTCTGAAATGATTCCTTCCCTCCTCCATGAAGCTAGCATAGAATAAAAGGGAATGCTATTCAAATTAAGCATCCCACATCCAATTTTGCCATCTGTGGCACCACATTTGGTTTCTTATAATGTTCACAGAACGAGTCTAGATGTGACTATATTGAGAAGACTGTGCCCTAAGTATCTCCCATAAGATGATACATGAAGGTGTTACTAAAAGCCTGTGACATAGACAAGCTGTGTGAAGCCTGCAATGAGTTAAAATTCACTGCAGTACTAGACCATAAAAGAATGTAGGAAATCCTTTGCAGTATCACACAGAAGTCAGGGAAGCCAGCCTTCTTCAGTGAGATCATTTTAATCTCCTTTAGGATGTCATGAGAAAGGACTCTTGGACTCATTTTTTGTTTCTTTTACTGTTAATAGATCTCAATATAGAAGGAAATATTTCCTGCTCAGGGTATGGCACATCTTAAATAAAGGGTATTCTGGACACTTCCATAGGTGTTCTCATCTTCAACACACTTCCTCCATGGTTTCCACAGGAGGATGCAAGATATCGTGATGATGAAACTCTGGGTCCACTGTGGTCAAAAGAGGAAGAAATATGTTCCAGTAAAAACCAGTCTTACCAAACTGGGGTGACAAATACTGTAATCTGAAAGGTTCCCAGAAAGTTATGTTAGAGTCTGATTTTTAGTGAGATTTTTTATGCAGTCCCATGTGACATTGTTCACACTAAGTCAGAATCAGCCTTCACATACCCATAGTTCCCAGTAGGATGTAAGTAGAGAGGGAAAGAATGGGGCAAATATGGCATTTTCCCCTCTCTCTCCACTCACCCTGATGAGCTGTTGCTGAAGGATTACCAGAATTTGAAGGTAATATCTTGGTCTGTATGGAGACAGCAGTAGAAAAGAGATTGGGCGAGCAGTGTCTCAGATCATGGTTTTTTGTCAAAGCCCAGAGGCACCTGGGCATATTTTCTCTGCAGGGTAGACTGCAGAGGGAGACTCTGTTAATGCCCACTGCCTTAGCTCACAAGTGATCAACAGGATTGTTTTTAGGTAAATACATTATTCCTTTTTAATTGTTTTAGTACACATGGACTTTTGAATAGATGAGGACTGCGTGTGTTGAAGAAACTGTAGGGTCTTTCAGAAGAAAAAGTCTCATCATGAAGATCTGCCTCACAACACCACTCCTAAGACCCAAGGTGTATATGGTTAGAGACTGCATTTATGTAGTACAAATTATTTTGTAGGATATATTCAGAAATAGAAAGTTTTAAAGGTGTACCTCCTGCTGCTGAAGATTAAAAGCATTGGGTCTGAGTAATTCTTTCACCAGACTATTCAGGATGATCTGCATTGGACCATTCAATTACCATCATTAGAAAATAATGCATCAGCCACAATAAGCTGTTACAGATCACAGGTTAGATCTAGTCTGGCTTTTATAGCATAAACATGATAGCTTAATGCTTTTAACAACTAAATCATCACAAGAAGGAGCTTTGTTCCAGAAATATCTACAGTTTACTGAAGGGAAAGCATAGGAACAAGGAAATGAGTGTTTTTGTGCTGCCCTAGGGGCTGTTGCCAAGCACTGCTGAGGCAAAAGTGTCTGGCTAAGGTACATCCTTGCATGGGCTACATCTTGGCTATGCTGGTCTTGGCAGGTATTGAGTATGGAGAGCACCTTTAGTGAATAGAAAATTTCACTGCCAAGTGAAGCAGATTAAGGATGCCTTACTGCAAAATACTTCAGACTGAACTTAGAAATATAGCAATCAATTCCATCTTTTTCTGAGAGTAATCTTTAGATAGGTATCTGCAGAAGTTGTATAAGATCTTCTGTCATGGCTTTAATACAGATACAGGTAAATTGATTTGAGCACCTTGCAGGCAGAGTTTTATTTAAGGCTAGTGCTTGCTTATGTGGTCAAAGTTGATACTAGGCCTCTAAATTCCAGTTTAGGTACTGAAATATAATAGCCCTTTTTTTTTTTTTATGAATAATTCATACAGTAAACTAATGGATATACATCAAAATATGAATCAAAACCCCCCAGTTTATAATTCTCTCTCCTCTCCTTTCCCTGGGTTCAATGCACATTGTGCCATAAAGTGATATAAATTAGGTTATCCATTGTGATATAAATGAGGTTATCCATTTTAATCCTGATATTTAAAATGGAAATAACACAGCATTAGCTTGCCATGTTAAGTCTGAATCTAGTCACAGAGTCTTACTCAGACCTTTACTCAAAATACATGAGAAAGAAAGTGTGGTTATTCTTGACATTAACTTATATTAAGCAAATTTCTTCACACAGCTGAGACATCGAGAAAACCTGATAGGGTTTGCTTAGTATAATTTAGGGCCAGGATATAAGCAGGGAATAGCATGCAGTGACCTCCTGTTTGGACTGCAGGACTTGCTTGCACTTTCGTTTTATCCAAGGAAGCTTGTCTGATCTATTTTAATGCACTCTGCTTCGTTATGTCAGCCCTGGTATCTGCAGCTGACTCAAGTGAAAAGGTTGACATTTGCTTCTTTAACATTATTCAAAAGTGTTTCCTGACAGACAGAAGTAAGTTGTGTGAACTGTTAATGTAGTTTGTATATCAGTTGCCTTTTTATCAAGACACATTTGCGCTGAGAGAATTTTAGTTGCAATATTTTTTACACATTTTCAGCAATTTCAGCTGTGTTAACCATCATGACTGGGTATAGGTTTCTACAAATGCATGTTTATCATCACACAGAAACAAGTATCAACCTACACAGCCTGGTACATAACTCAGGTGTTATCACAGAAAACATCTGTAATGTTCTTCTGTTGTCTGTACTTGAGCACACACTGGATTCCTTGTTATTTCATTTATTCTACTGTGCAGTATATTTTGACTTGCTATAGATCTTCAATGGGTAACAGTTACCAGTGCATAGCAGTGGAGCATTCAGAACTATAAATACTTGGAAACTGGTGAATCATCTTCCACTTCTTATGAGTCATATGCATCTTAGTGGGTTTTGCAAGTGAACAAGTTTTGGATTTGTATAATCATAACTGAAAAATGATTTTTTGGTGTGTTTACAACCTCAAAACAGCATTGCTTTCACCAGGGAAGTTCGTTGTTATGGAAGACCAAGTCCAAATTGTCCTTTCTCACTGGAATTTGTTTTGCTTTGAGTTTCACAAGTGAAAATTATATATCACATTTTCCCCATGTTTTGTATGAGAGGTATCTGTGAACTTTTTCCCTCTAAGAAAAGCATCATCCCTGACTCTGTTTTAATACAAAGCCCCCAGCTGTGTATCACTAAGATTGCTTGATCATGACCATTAATCCAGCATTGAAAAAAAATAAGAGAAATTGCACAGGATGTCAAATTACATGTGCAGTATTTATTGTTGAACATAAAACACACTCCAAATTACATGTGAAACATCTGTTGCAGAAGTCTCTTATAGAAGTTGCAGCAGATAGGTCTTACAGACCTATTAAATAATTTTTTAGCCCTCAAAGCCATTAAAGTTTTCTCTTGGTTCAGTGTCTGTGTGTTCATGTGTGTTTGCAAGATAGATTTATTAGTCATAATGGCAAATAGCTGCCATCTTGTAAAGATTTTGACAGTGAAGCAGTTGCAGTTTTGAAACATTCAGGCCTCATAAGATTTATTGATATCAGTGCAAGCCTTTTAAAAATCCCATAATTCTATTATGGAAGCTGTGGAAATTGTTCAATTCAGTGTATTTCACCAATTACAGAAATAAAGAATACAAAATCTTATCACAGAGCTGCTTTCATTGATCTGCATCATCACAGAGTATATCTCTGGTGGGGAAGTTCGGCTCAGGGTGCAACATCAACGTGTGTTTAGGACAGACAAGCCTGCCCTAAAATCTACTGGTGAACCCTGGACTGAGAGAGAAGCACTTGCCTATCAAGGATTTTCATCCCCGGGTGTCTCTGTACTTTGCTTTAACACATTTCCTCTAGATGCTCGCAGTGATATGTGTTGTTTACCAGAATTATGGGTATTACTCCAGATTTCATTTTACTTGCCCATTTTATTTTTTCCTCAAAGGATGTGCAGAAGATGGCATTCAGTCTCCAGTAAATAATGATACAGTCAATAGTTTTGTAATTCTGATTTAACTATTTGAAGTGGTACATTTTTATCTTCATAGAATAATTGTATTTTTCTCAAAAGAAAGCCAAGTATATAGTAGTAACCAACAAGAAAAGTACATCAGCTGTTATGATAAAATACATATTAGCCTATTTTAATGAGTCAGACTAGTAGAGTTTCAAGTTACAGCTTTTTATTAAATTCTTAATTGTGTTTTTTTTAGCAGATAAACATTCAGATTTTGTGATTTATATTCAAATGTTAAATATAATTTAAAAATGGGTGCAACTGCGCAAGTATCAGTGTTAAAATCATCTGTTTTCTGCTGCAAAAATCATTTGCTGTTAAAATCATTTGTTTTAAAATCAAAGTTTTCTGCTGAATTGATTTCTTTTGCTTGGATATTCTAATGACACTGATTATCCAAAATAATGGCTAAATGCTTATTCTATATTTGAGAAAAAAAAAAAGTTAAAATAAGTTTTGGGTTAATTAAGGTGCAATTTATGCTAAAAATATTTAAATCTGAAATTTTAAATGCTTTAAGCTTAAATTCAGAGAGAACTTGAAATTAGAAAAAAGTCAAGATGCAAAAGCAAGAGACTGTAATTCACTTCAACATGCTGACATTTAAAAATTACATATTGTAAGAACATTGCCATAGAAATTTAGTGCATATTGTAAACCATTCAAACAATGAACAATTTTTTCAGTGGTCTCAGCTAAAGATTCCATGCTGACTTATTTTTTCAAACATGTTAAATTTTTAAAATACAATTGCGAACACAATTATGAATGTCATTGCTTATGAATAGTGTAAAATGAGCCCTCATGCTTTTAGTTTTGATCTTCATATTTCCTAGGAGAACATATTTCATGGTCTAAGTTCTTTGTGTTTTCTCAAGAAAGCCAAATGCCACTTTTTGTTTTCCAGAGCTTAGTTATTGAACGGCTTGGACGCAGGCCTCTCCTCATCGGAGGCTTTGGGTTGATGGTCGTCTTCTTTGCAGTGCTCACTGTCTCCCTGACTTTGCAGGTAACTCTAGGTCCACCATATATTTTTATTCTCTCTTTTACCTGTTTTAAATGTGCTTCATACTGGTTAGTCTCGACATTCATGCATAAGTCAATCCTTTTAATCAGTTTGGCATAAGGAGTGAAAGGGCTCTTATACTAATTTATGAATCTGTTTGCTTCAAAGCTTTTGCATTAAAAAGCTATAGGGACTTTCTCACATTCTCACATTCAGAAACCTTAATTCAAAGATTTATGCATATCATGAACTATTATGAAGACAATTTTACCCAGAGCTGAACAAACAGTTTACCCATATTCTGTGGGTGTATCTTTGTTTGTAATTCACTCTCTCTGAGATTTCTTTAATGCTTTATATGTCATTCCTATTTTAGGTTTGGAAATTTTTTAGGAAAAATTTCTATGTTTGATGTTTCTTTCAAGTTACTTTTCTGGTATTTGTGTAGGCAATAGAAAGACTCATCTTTTGAGAGCATTTGGCGTTAGAAAAAAGATGGGAGTAAACTTTTTAGCAGGGCCTGTTGTGATAGGACAAAGGACAATAATTTTAAACTATACCAGGGTCAATGTAGATTAGCTATGAGGAAAAAGTACTTTGCAATGAGAGTGGTGAAGTGTTGGAACACGTTGTCCAGATAAGTGGTTGATGCCCCATCTCTGAAAACATTCAAGACTAGGTTGGACAAAGCCCTGAACAAACTGATTTACTTGAAGATGTCTCTGTTCATTGTGGGGGGATTGGAACTAGATGAGCTTTAAAAGTCTCCTTCAATCAACGTTTCTATGATGATATGGTTCTAAGTTATCAGATGTTATTATCAGTCAATTCCCCAGGTGTTTCAAATTATCAGAGGAGGATTTAAATCAGTTTGAACTCTGGCCCTGAGTAATTTTCTTGTTTGGCTTCCATCTATGTAATACTGTGGTTTATTTATGTTCCTAAGGACTTTTGAGAAGTAAAACTGACATTTGCAATGGCATGGGTTTGGGTGGTGTTTCCTCAAGGAGTTTTCCTGCTGGTTTTGATTCCTGTGTCTGCCATCAATCTGACTTCCAGATCTTGTTTCTTGTCTGAAGGCAGTCAGTAAGTCAGGTTGACTGGCTGGTCTGTGCCATACCATTGCAGTTTTATTTGATTTACCTCCATGTACATGGCAATAAAGCTTTACTTCACACACCTGCCAGGACAGCTGTAAGACAGCTCTCCTCCTGAAGAGGGATGCTAATGCATATTTTGTACACCAGGTAAAGAATTTCCTTCCAGACCTTTTAGCTGGGTGTGTGAGGAACTTCAGCTATTTAAAATCCCTGAAGGCTGAATGACTTTCAGTTTTACCTCCTTTTAAAAGGGTCTCATTGCATTAGAGATTTGCATTGAACAAAGGGCCACAGTACAAATAGGCTTAATCTCAGAGAAATTTTTATCTACTCCATATTTGCACCTTCTCTTTCTCAGAAACCTTGGATTTTCTTCCAGACAAGAACCCTAGATTGTGTAATTTAAAAAGATTTACAACCCTTTTGGTTAATGTTAATGTCCAGGAGACTATGGTTTCCACATAACTGAGGAAATCACCCAGACTAGAAGAGAAAAAGCATCACAAAATGGGGGACTTTCCTTGGGACTGAAAAAAATAATTACTTCCTTTAGCAAGAATATTTTTACAGTACCACTCAAGGTTGTCATAGTACACTTACATGTGTCTTAACAAACTTTCCAAAATAGAAAAATTCTAATAAAAGTATCATTTATACTTTGCTGTGGAAAACCCCACCTGTTGGAGACAGAAATAAATGGGCATGCATGGTTTTTTTTCCTCATTTATTAGCATTAGCATCAAGAATCCACATACGTGATTAGGAAACAGTGTCCAGCAAACTCCGCAGGAACTGCTCTTTGTATTTCAATTTCCTGACATTTAGAGGTCTCAGCAGAGAAAAATCTACTTAGAAGGAAAGATAGCATTTATGGCCTTCCTTGTCTGCAAAATAAGATTAGGTCTGAAAAGTCTTGGACTGTGGCTTTCCCATGCTCTGCCAAGGTTCAGACACCTGGTTCTCCCACCACAGGTCAGCCTGTCGTGCACAGGCTTCAGCCAAGCCTTTGCTTGGTGAACTTTGAAGTTCTCTGGGCCATCCTAGATGCTCTATTTAAAGACGGCTGAAATACCTGAAGTGGATAGAGACACTGAATGTGTTTAGTGTTCCAGGTTGGCTTGAACTTTAGCACAAGAAGCTGTGATTTTTTTTAGAGTTCTGGCTTTGTGCTACATAACTTGTCTAGTGTTTCTCTACAGGGATTTCACAGAGACCAAAACCCTTAAATAAAAATAATCTAATAAGGTCTTACAGAAATACTGTAGTTTTCTAAAGTAACCCCAGACTAAATTCTGAAATAGATTAAAAATAATGAAAAACACTATAAATTATCTGTGAGTTTTAAAAAGTATTTGTTATGTGTACAGTATGTTAAAATTAATGTGTTTTGTCTACCCAGAGCACGGTGCATTGGCTTCCTTACCTCAGTATATTTTGTATCCTTGCAATCATTGCATCATTCTGCATTGGACCAGGTATGTCTAAAACTATTTTTTCATGTTTCTTTGTACATCTAAGAAAAGGAATTTTTGCACTGGTTAACCACTTGTACAGAATTTCATTTTGGTACTAAACCAGAAAGTGAGACTTTTGTTCCCTTGAGCTTTTGGAGGGATTTTTTTTAATGCACTATTTATTGCCTCTTTTTCTTTGTAAGGAGTTTGACATTAAACATTAATCAGCTGTTTATACATCTTCACCACTGAAGTGGTCTAATTGATTCATTGTGGTTTATTTGGGAAAGACTTGCTGATGTTTGATGTGACTCTAATGAAATACTGCTGTAATTCTGTGGATCCTCTTTTCAAAAACTGAGAAAAAATATGGTGCTTTAGAGAAAAATGGAGAGAAGACCAAGATATTTCTTTTACCCTTGTTTCTGGGAAAAGGGCTTGTCACTAATTTCTGTGCAAAATACTGGGAAAATACTGAAAAAAAAAAAAATAGCAATCCCTTTGTCCTTCTGTAAGGACAAATTTCAGGTTCAACTAAGTCCACTCTACTGCTGCCATATGTTTCTTAGACTGAGATTGTGGGGTGGGTGTTAGAGAATTCTGTGGAATAAAACTTTTCTTGAATTTTAAATACCTTAAGAATGTCAAATGTTGACTTGAAATTTCTTTAAAACTTCCCTTCTGGTGTTTTATGTGGTGCAGAGGGTTTAAGTGCAGCTACTTGCAACATCTACCTTTTTTTTTTTAATCTCTTTTGAAACAAATTGAATTTTTTTTTCCCTATTACAGATATGTTCCACCAATTTTTAGAGCTTGCAGATCAATATTTTCTTACATGTTATATTTCTAGCATATGAAGATTAATCCTTTGGTTTTCTTCTTCAACTCACCATTCTTCTAGAGTATAGTGTTCTTCATTTAGATTATTTCTCTTTATTGATGTTATTCAAGATTTATGTTGTACTTCACAATTCCTTTGGAACAACATGTCTGTAGATACATCCTGGACGAACAGCTGTGGTTAGAAATTACTTGGTTGCTTTCTACAGAAATTCATTAAAATTAAGACTTCTGTTATGTTTTCACTGTGCTCAGTGCTGTTAAAGTCAAAGGACACTAATATTGTACCAACAGCTCCCTAGTTGTCCTCTCCACCTTTCCTCTGTGTGTTCAAACACTTGTCATATCTGACAATAGTGGGAATATCTGGGTAGTACTTAATGTTGGATTGTTTTTAATGAAAATCTCAGTAATATGACTCTTCAGTTGTTGAGAAGAAGCTATGAAGAATCATATTCTGATATCTCTGCAAGTCAATAGCAATATTTTAGCTGAATTTGATGGGGGCTGATTAATCTTCAATGGAACTTCTCTGTTCTCTTAAGAGGAGCTTAGGAGAATTCAACCACTTTACTACCTTTTAATGGCAACTTTCATTATTAGCAATGTTCTAAGCTGATTGAATAAGAAGAGAGCATATATCTTTTTTTCTGAGCAAAGAAATTTTTATCAATAAGACCAATTTGCACCAATTGCTTCTTGTATCACAAGGCACAGCTCAATAATTGATTGCAATTACTGTGCCAAGTTTTGTCCCCCTTCCCTTGCACAGGAAAGACACTAATAGCCTGTAACAAATCCATTGGAGAGTCACCATGTCAGTGTCAGGAGACCTGTGAGAAGGAATTGAGTGAGCTGGACTTGTCCAGCCTGAGAAGAGACAGCTTTGGGGACCTAAGTGAAGTGCCACTGCCCATGAGAAGGGTGTTGCAATGGCAGAGCCAGTCTCCTGTTCCTGCGTGGTGAGGTGGCTTTGAGAGGCAGAATGCAGGTGTTTAAAAAAGAAAGATGCAGAGAGACTGTAAGGAAAAGCTTTTTGCTTCTAGACAGTCAAGCAAGCTGCCAAGGATACAAGTCCTTAATTACTACACAAAGATCACTACTGAATAGTTTGTACTTCTCTTTTTCTCCGTTGCAGTGGTTGTAGGGATGTGTCCAGGGCAAAATACAAACAGGGCAAGTAGGTGAGACATTTTTAGAGAGCCAGAATATGGTTTTTTGCAGCTTAGAGTCTTTCTGAGGCATAGCTTCTAACACTTTTATAGTCTCCCATGGATTTGTTAAATCTCTGTCTGAAACAGCAGAATTTTAGTATTCTTTGGCAAAGAAAACTACTTCTACCACCTTTCGTGTACACATCCATTGTTAGGCTTTGTGTGATACCCTCTAGGTCTTGCAGAAACAGAGAAACTGATCCTCTTCCTTCTTTCTAACTTCCTCATATCTGGTAAACTTTTACATTATCAACACAGATTTTTTTTCTAGAATTATTCTTATTGCCACCTTCTCAGTGATATTTTATGACACCACTTTAGCAGGAGAATTTCACTCTGGTGTTCTTTTGTAGCACTCTGATGGTTTAATGAGACAAGACTGAAGTTTGGGAATAACTTTCCCACCTTTCTGGTAGTAAAAGAGGTTTTCCTCAAAAAAATTAAGATATGTTCTTTATTATAAAGCTGCATAATTTTTCTATTTTTAGCCTTTTGTAGAAGTTTTGCCATTCATTTGCATTGGTTAAGCAGGGACTATTGTCAACTAATACTCAGTATCTTAATTCCTCCTGTAGTTACACTACAGAAACAACTTGTAATGATTCCATAGGTACAAATCTCAAGCTAGGATTAATTTTGTTTATGTTCCCTGAGCTATTGGTACTTGGAAAAATTATCCCATCTAAAGATAACAAATAACATGAGGAATTGAGTTTATAAAAATACTGCTTTAATTTTCTAGAGCATAAAATTGCCTTCTGAAGTACAATATTTTCTCTCTTGTTAGAACATCTAATACCTTCTTATAGCTTGGATGTTGGGTAAACCATTTTCTGATAGCATATGCATGAGTCCCATCTGCTCCTATATACAGTGAGGATCAGCTGTTACTATGAAATGTGGAGGGTGTTTATTTGTTTCATTTTTCTGAACTCAGCTTTTCAGCTTGCAGATATTTTTGAGGACTGAAACAGTAATGCTAGCAACAGGTATGTTCAGGCATGTGTGTGATTTGGTACTTCATCATTTTTGTCAAAAGACAAACAGCAGAAATCTTTCACTTTCTAAAAATTAAAGAGGCCCTTGTGCTCAATACAGTCCATCTGTGATCTGAAAGAAAATTGTTTATTATTCCATAGATTAGGGAGTCATGCCTAAGCCATGCCAAGTCCAGACAGTTGCTTCATTGTGCCTATTTGGTTGATTATATGCAAGTTAAGATATTTGCTGGACCTGAAATAAATAGAGGATATATTTCAAATGAAGAATTATCATCCAGAAAAAAGTAAATAGGAAAAACTGGGGACATGGTGTCTGACTCCTAATGAGGCAAAAAGCAAAAAGCTGACAATCAGATGAGAAATCAAATCAAAGAAAAAAAGTAAAATAACATTTCCAGGATCTGCAGAGAGCATTTGTGCTGTTCAGGTTATGCATCATGAGCAAATGCATTGATTTGTAATGCCTTTACAGAATGGGTAAATAATGTGCAGCTTCTTGGAAATTTGGATAGTGATAGACAGGTTTAGGTACATGTGAAACGTCTTCCTTCTTTAATTTTGCCTTAGTTAATATACGAGAAAAAAGGAAAAGTAAAATTTATTCCCACTTTCTCAATTAAACCTTTGTGGCTGCCTCTTCATGGACTGAACACTCATATTCAACTGTGCCTGCAGAATCAATCTCTTTAAGAAAAGATAGTCTAAATCTGACTTTAAAAAAGAGAAGGTGCTGCTTATTTTTAGCTTTTTTTTTTTGATTCTCCATTCACCCATTGTACCTTTACAACAGCTGCTGTGCCAGCAAGTGATTTTTGATTTTTCTGTGAGAATTGAAAAGTGTGCACTGTAGTTTTAGAAACCTGCTGCAGATTATCCCCTTTTACCCACCAGCCAAATATTTTAAAAACCAACTGAACACCCAAAAACTGACACAATGTATTCCATTCAGTTTCCTGATTTGTCTGCAGGGATGCTGGCCCCCCTTGTCAGTGAGCCTGTCATGTATTTTCGGGTGAGGGGCTTGCAAGTTTTGATTTTGAAGTTTTTCCAACTCACATAAAAGAATTAGATGTTCATCCTCCGAAACAGAGAATGGCTTTTCTGCCTTCTATCAAGATGTGTCAGATAGGGGAACATGTGGAGAAAAAACTGATCAACTGATTAATTGGGGATTATAGAAACATTGGCATGAACTTGTGGATAACCTTCCTAATGAAAATAAGTGCAAAAAAGATAGTCAATACCTTGAGAACTTGGAAACCCGGCATAAAGTATTCCCATGCATTATCTTTGTATGAAGTGAATTACTGGTATTTCTTCCTTAGAAGCGTATTCTGTGCAAGTGTAACACCTCTCTATCCAGTTTTGATAAGTAGAGAAGGCACTGCTGCAGAGAAGGGACAGGAAACCATGGTGGCCAAGGTTAGGTATGATGCCTGTCTTTAACTAAATGGAAAGATGTGAGGAGGTGACTCTTTTGGTAAAATACTTAGCTTTGAAACAGTCTTCTTTTACCCCCTTATTTCAGAAACTGAATAAGTATTGTTGTTTTGAAATATTTTCAAATTTGCTGGCTCTGGAAACATGGTGCACTGAAGCACTGGACTTATTTTGCCACTGGAAACAAATAGAAATAACCCCAGACCCTAATTTTGGCAGTAAGATCTGTAAAAAGTGTTTGTGTAGCACGAGTGTGTTGCCCACCCATTGGCCACTGCATCTGGGAGGGACATCAGCCACATGTGTGCACAGGAAAGCATGTGGTAACATTCCCTCTTCCAAAGAGTTCTGTGGAGTCCTGTGGAAAGAAAAAAAACCAAACCTTTTATTACAACAAACAGTAATACTCATGGAAGTTTCAAAAATCTCAGGAGTTGCTTTTATATCTGTTGTCTAATCATGATAAGGCATCTTTGTGCTGGAAATTTGAGCTCAATCTCTCAGCTTTGATATCAGTGATTTTTTTGCATTTTGCCTATTTCTAAGAATGGGACACATATGCCTGCATGACTTGGGAGAAAAAGATGCTTAGAAACTCAGAACAGGGTGAGAATTTAAGTATGTCTGAAAAATGTCAGTTAGCTAAGGAAAAATATAAGAATAATATCTCTAAGTAACACATGGAAGACTTCAGTATAGCTGATTATATTTTGTCTAAGTAATTTGAAAAATTGTTTTATATGAACACTGTGTATGCACATTCTTTTACATGTTTTCTTAAAGACTCAATACATCATATTGTCTCACCGTGTTGTAATGTGAAAAATTCTCATTGTGTTGTCAGGCTTCATGTCATCATTTTTGTGATGACTTAGAGCTGAATGATGGAGCACAAAACTGCTCAGGCAGCAATGAAGGGCTGCAAAGAAGGGCTACTGTGAAAGTGAAGAAAATAAATGTATATATGAAAATATCCAGAATAAGTTCATAGTGTCTCACAGAAAAGGATGAGAATTAAATTCTCCCTGAAGCACAAGAGGATTTTATTTGAACCAGATGATCTAATATGATCCTGGATTCCTTTATCTTCAAATCTTGTGCTCTTTATTTACCTCTAAGTGAGATGCTGGATCTTCTGTATAAGGTCTTACCTTGCCCGTGATGTCTACAAAGATGCACATGTGGCCAGAGGGATTTCCTAGCTGGTCACTGCAATAAAATGCAGCCCCTGGCTTTTTTTCTGTCAATAGCTGCTATTTTTAAATCAGGGGCACTAGAGAGAAGAAAGCAGGAGTTTCTGGCTAAGTCATACACAGTGACTTCAGGCATTTTGGCTTTAGAGTCTTATGTAATGTCTTAGAAGCAGATATTCTGGTCTTTAATCCTGTAAGTATTTCTGTGGACAAGTAGCATTTCCCCACAGAAGCCCTTCTGAGTTCAGTGCAGCACAGATAAAGCTGAATTTAGTGTGATCAAACATGAGCCTGTGATTTTACTTAAATTTCTACTTTTAAAATAGATTTCTATTTAGTATACATAAGGATGACAAAGACAGATCAGTGGTATGTTTCCAGTTCCACCCTGATTACAGGAAAGAGAGAAATCAGTAAAAATCAAACTCAGATGAATTTGAAAAAAGTATTAATTTTATGGTAGCGAGATCTTAATTTTTCAGTTGTCACTATTTATAACAATTGCATTTTCAGATGCAGCTGAGAAATATCAACAAACCAGGCCATTCCAGAAAAACGCTTCTCTTATGCTTGTCTCTTTTTTGAGAGTTTTATAAAATTTGTCATTGCTTATGGAATGTGAGCGAAGTCTTCCCTAGCACAGCTGAATACAATGAATACAATTGAATGCAATTTGAAATTGACATTGCAAGGTAAACAAAAGAAAACTCAGAGCAAATCATTGCTGTGGCCTGAGGTGTATGAAAGATACTTTGGTATTTAAAGTTTAAATCAGTCCATGCTCTTACTCTGAATGCCATTGTACAGCTGAATTGACAGCAGAGCTGTCATAACAGGGTCACTGTGGAAGTCACGAGGTTTATTCAGCCTGAAATGTCATGAGTGAAGAAAATAAGAACCAAATCTTGAATGTAGAACAACCAAAGGTGTGATAGCACACATGTAGACATAAAAGTACTGCAATGAAAGGCAGAATGAGTATTATTTCCTGAAATAGGCATTTACAGAAGATTTGTGTGATGTTTTAGCTTCTCCCCTTGGAGTGGGTTGTAAAAACTTCTAACACTCATGGCCTCCTGCAGAGGCATTATGCCAGTCCACTTTGAGAAAGAGTTTGAGCTTGCTTGAGTGCAAAAATACCCCCATTCTCTGTACTAGAAAAGTGTATGTGTTTTAAAAAACAAACAAATGAACTAATGTTGTTCTATATTTAGTTTAAAAGTCGTAGATTTGAAAGGTTAGGTTAACTCTCAAATTTTTTTGTTCTATTAACTTAATAGAACAATATTAATATAATATATTAATAATAATATAAGCTTTTTCAGTCAGAATTTATCTTTTTATTACCTTTGAGTGAACAAACTGATGGCTGTTAAGAAATAAGATTAGAATTGCTTTCGATATTCAATGAATTTATTTTTTTTTTCTTTTTGGTGGGGGGAGGATAACATGCCCCTTGAATATATTAAACACAATGTCATTCAACATGTATTTTGGGATTAATACCTGTTTTATGTTTTGTTTGAATTCTTCTCTCTTAAAGAGCAGCATAGAGAAAATGTGTAGCTTTTAACAGTTTTGTAGCAAAAGTGATTTAAATTCTTTATAATTAGTGGCAGTTCTAAAGAAAAATGAACTCCTAGTATTTGAAAGGTAATTGTATCTGTTGAATAGAGGAATTGCTGGAGGTGACACCTGGAGTTCTCAGCAGCAGGAAAACTTAATGAACTTTATCCCTCTAACAATAGATTTTTAAAATTATCTTAATTGAAGCTTTCAAAATGTGAATGCTTTGACACTTGACAGCACTCCTCCTACCTGAACAAGCAGCTTTTCCTGAATGATCATTAATTAGTTGCTGATGGCTCACAACTCCAACCCTGAAGAAATTTACTGCTGCAAAAATGCACCCATGTGTTTTAGAGGTTCATGTAACCATGAAAAAGAAACATTTATTCCAAAGCTCTGTAAGTCACCTAGGTACATTATTCAGATTAATAGAGATTGGATTTGGAATGCCTAGTAAAAGCAAAATACTGTTTTTTTCTGTGAATTTGTAAAAAATAGTTATATTTGCAAAAGTACAAACTAATAAATATATAGAACAGTAGATGTAGAATTAATGAATGTAAGGCAATAAAAATATTTTATTTCCCTTATGCCCAGGCACAATGCACAGCAAAGAAAAGTTTTTTGTTCATCTCATCTATTTCTGACTAATCTCCATGGCTAAGATCTAAATACAAAAGTTTATTAGTTTGATAATGAGTTCGTTCAGCAATGAGCACTGCTCTAGAGTTCCAGCAGGGTTTCTCAGTAGCCAACATACTGCATAGAAAGGTGAATAAACACCAGTAACAGACTTTCAGAGGGACAGAATAGGTCAGAAGAACTGCATGAACCAGAGTAGTTAGTGTCAGGTTGACCAAGCAAACAGTAAAAGCAGTTGCTTCCTTTAAATCTATAGATATTATCTCTCCTACTCCAGAAACATCACTTTTTTGGAAACACTGAGTTATGGTTTATGTGACTTCTTTCTGAGTTTCATCTGAAAGAAGGCTTATATTGTTCATCACAACAAGACTGTCTTCAGCTGGAACTTCTAGTCAAAGTGCACCTTCTGAGCCTCTCTTCCTTTTCCTCTCTCTATTTGTTTTGGTTATCGGCCACAGTAAGGAAAATATTCTTTTATTATTGTCTATATCCATTAGTTCTATGACTACTGCTCCTCATACCTCATCTACCATCCTGTAGCAGCAACCAATTTCTTCAATTACTGGCATTTGGGGCCACGTGTCCTAAAAACTTCAACAGTTTCCAGAAATCATAAACAGTGAAGGCATGGTCTCTTACCCATCTTAAACAGGAGAAGGACAGGGAGAACTCCTCAGTCCCAGCTTCTCTGAAAATTCTGGCCCACTGTTGGTGTCCTTTAGGATGAATGCAGCTATACTATTACATAATTGTGCACTGCTAGCATGAATAATTTGTTTGTTAAAATACGCTGACTTTTCAAGACTGCTTTAGCTTGCAGGTTCACGACCAGCAGCATTTTGTGCCAATGGTCTGTCGACTTGAATTGCTGACAGGAAATCATGTCTGATGGCTTTACATTTCTTTGAGAAGATGATTGTAGAAGTAATAAGCCTAGAATAGATAGGCCTTGGGCTTTTTCCCCTTTCCAGTCCTCATACAATGATGTGACTGCATGAATATTCCACTTACCTAGGACTGAACACAGTTTTGAGTCTTTAATTTGGGTATTTCCACACTATTTCCATTTGTATAGTGGATGAATATACAAGGGACACTTCTGTGATTTTATTTAAGTAAAAACTCTCTCATCATTGTTCTCATCATTGAGATAATTGGTTTTACCAATTTAATATGAACAAAAGTGCCTAGTCATCACTGTTACTGAGAATAATTACAAATTAAAATTCCATTATATTGACTCATTGTCATAGCTCAGTAAATAATAATTTTCTTCACATTTGAATAGAACAGAAAGTTGGGCTATAATTAGGGTTGTGATGTTATAAAGTGGGTCTGAATATATGGCAGAAATGTTTAAAAGATTATTAACTATTTATGTAGTTATAAGTTGAGTGTATTTTTTTATTGCATTTTATTCTTTGATAGCTATGCAGCATTATAATTGTGAAGCAAAAATAAATGTTGCCAAGAACCAGAGGAGAAATTTAATGTTGATGTTTAGTTTTTACAAGCAAATGCCAAGACCAGAAAAAAAATCGAACAGCAATAATAATAATTTAAAAACAAAAAGAAAAAAAAAAAAAGCAAGAAATCCTTACCAAATATCCCAATAGACAAAATTGTTACCAAAAAACACCATATATTCATTTTTTTCAGAATTTTTCAGAATGGCCTACATACTGCTTACAATAAAAGACGCAAAAAATTTAAATCTTAAATTAAATGAATAAATTAAAATCAATTCAAAATTAAATATATTCCTCACATTTACAGCCAACAATTATATTTCAAAGGGAATTGTTATAATTCATCTAAGGAAAAATATCTTTGAAGTACTGAACTTACTTGGATGCATCAGTAAGGATGATAAGTATTTTGTTGAACAAATTTTCAGGGAAAAATTATTCTGTTATAAAGGATTTGTCATAAAATTCTGCTTGAGTGCACTGACTTACAGAAGTAAAAATTGTAGGAAAATACACTAATTAATATTCAAGAAGGGGGGAAGTTCACTGGAGAGTAAATTATCAGATGATTCAAGTAAGGGTACTGTCTTTTTTATGTGGAATACCTGCTGTAGAACTAGTTACCTAAATGAACCTAGAAAGAATTTTGTATGATTTATTATATTTTATGTAATAACCTTGTTGTTGTTAACCACTTTATTGTAAATTACCTGAGAAATGAGAAATACCATTTTAACTACTGAGAACAGAGTGAATCAATATTTTTCTTCTGCACCATTGCTTAGTTTGTTTATTTTATTTATCCTGAATTATATGGGTTGCGTTGCACCAACAAAGTTCAGAAAATCCCCAGAACTGACTTTCTAAATGCTGTTGGAATAGCAGCTTTTGTATGGAGGCTAAACCAACAGCCAATTAATCAAAGCAAAAAGTCTTTCACACAATACTGCATTAAAAATGAATCCTTTAATAACTATAAATACTATTTATTACAACATCAGTGTTTGCAAGGTTTTGTATTATTTGTGTTATTTGTGGTTTTTAGTTTGGTCTTATAGCTTGCACTTTTTGTTTGCCATAGACGACTGCTTTAGATGTTTTTTACTCAAGTGGCCTTTAATCTAAGGCAGAAAAGATTGAAATGGTACAAATAAATGTGGTTAATGAACTATACCATTTTCTACAAACAAAGTGGCTGTTTTACTTAATTATCCTGTGGAGAAGAGCTGCAGTCTGTAGCATGAAGCTGTGACTCAGTGCATCCCTGTCACACCTTCTGTTCCCAGTTCTCTCAGCAGGATTAGCTGGGAGTACAGCTGTCATATCTGACTGTAATGTCATATTTGGTGGGGTATTATTCAATCAAATACAAAGTGCAAGTTAAAATAATCTAAGAGGTGACAGAACACCTTTATAAAGATTGAGCTGTCTATTTTGCAAAATTCTTATTCCATCTGTAGACCTACAGAAATGGAAGAAACTCAGTAGCTGCATTGCATCTCTTCCTAGCAGTATTCCTGAAAGACATTCTTCCATGGGCTTTGTTGCACATTTTTGGGTGTTTTGTTCATTGGTTAGGTTTGGGGTTGTTTGTTTGTTTGTTTGTTTGTTTGTTTGTTTGTTTGTTTGTTTGTTTGTTTGTTTGTTTGTTTGTTTGTTTGTTTGTGGTTTTTAAGTAACTAGTCTGTGTAGAAACTAACAGCCTTTTGCTCTCTCACTGAAGAATATTGGGTTGCTTTTCCAGCAGTTATCTTCCAGGAGTTTTGTCTCATTTCCAACTGTTTCTCTCCCACAGTTGCTCTCTAGAGGACCCTTGAATTGCAGACAGCAAAACCTTTCACTGAGACAGTACTTTGTCCCCCAATCCTATTAGGATATATCAGTCTTCCCTACCTGCCTTGCCTCACAGACAAAGCCATTCTACTTGATCATTTCTGGAGCTCCACAGATTTCTTTTTCCCCAAAAAACAGAATATTGTTGCAAGGTAGTTGTCTCTTTTCTCAAAACATCTCCCTTTGAAGGCTTCTTGTCTCAAAGCATGGAGTTAGAAAGTCCGAGAGCTCTTGCCCTAATCAGCCTTTCAGGATTCCCAGACACTCTGGTTTGGGTGGGTATTGAAAGATGAGCTGCTAGCTAGGGGAAAGCTCCTTTCTCTTTAGCAGTTCTTACGGCACAACTTTTCTGTCACCTTTAGATGTGATTTACCACTGTAATAAATCTCCCTGATTTGTGTTAGACATTTATTCTTGGAACAGTCTCATTTCATAAATCATATCTATATAGCCATGACATAAATTCCCAGTTAGGTACTACAGAATGAAGAGTTCAGCGTTTTCCTTCCTACCTCATGTTTTCTGTATTCAGGTTTTTGCACTGACCCAAGTAACTTCTGCTAAGCAATATTTATTCATAACTGCTCACTGACCAAAACAGTAAATATGTTCACCTATTTTTTCCTAAGACAACACATTGATAAATGTGTAAATAAAGTGTATATAAATAAATAAAGGTGTAAATTTAAATATATATTTGAAAATCTATAGCATGAATACCAGTAGTATTTTTTCTATTCTAACATTCCAATTTCATGCATAAACGAGTAAGAGACTAGGACTCTCAGTTTTTACCAGCACATGACATTGATTCTATGTGTAACTGGACTAATTACAGATATAATTAATAAAGAACACAGAAAAAAATGTTTATGCATGTCTAAGTGTGTCATGTGGGTTTAATCTAGTTTTATTAAACAATTTATTGACATACAAGTCCTGCAGTAAGACATCTGTAGTTTCCAATAGATGTAGAATCCTAACAGGATAACAATCTTTCTTTACTGGCACTGCAGTGTGTTAAGAGTTTTTCTACTACGTTCACTGCAGTGCTGAAAAGAACAAAGTATTAGAAATTAATTGCTGTAATTATGTGGTCAATGCATTACCTGTTTAAATTAATGTTTTGAAGCTACCTTGTTGAAAAACTCCTAAAAGAAATAAGGAATTTTTTTGTTTTATGATCAGAGCTAAAATAAAGCTTTCATGTTTCACTGAAAATTGTGTGGGAAGTCTTTCAAGGAAAAAGACAATGCCAGGTTCATCCTCCATGAGAAAGATCATCAAGTACCTTTTTGTTGAATTATTTCACCCACATTCAAATTCATGCTAAAGTTGCAAAATTCATGACAAAGCATTTAAAGACTATTCCAAAAATACAATGTTTGGATGGATTGCTTTTGACAGTGGTTTCCAAGCTTCTATGTTTGAGCACAGGCTAGCACAGACCCATCTGGCCTAGTGATTATGTAGGGTACCTTTCAGAGACTGACTGAGAAGTGATCTCTGCTCAGATCCAACTTATGTAGTCAAAGCATAATACAGCTTCCTTCAGGCCCAGGCACTCAGATTTGTATCACAAAGAAAGTGAGTTCCAGGAAAAAGCGAGTCCTTGAGCACATCTCTGGCACCTTGAAATACCTGAGGATGGAGTCCTGGGGCTACAGATTCTGCTGGTCTCGGGTGCCTTCACGGGCTGTGACTTTAGGGCTTTGCAAGTTTCCTTCAGCTCCCCCAAATTTCTTTTTCACTTTGCTCAGTTGCAGAGAGTGTTTTTCACAGTGGTGTAGCCTTTTCACATGCTCTCCTCTTCATCCTCCTAAGGTCAAGTCTGTGCTCTTCCAGGCATACAGCAGCAACCTGGCTTCATTCCATTTCTTGTGTTCCCAGACCTGACCTGAACTTCATATAACTCATATAATTTTTCAGGCTACTTGGTTCCTCCTTATGACTCTCTTAAGTCATCCCTCTGCAGAAGCTGGCTTTCTCTGTTTTGTGATGCTGTGGATTTATTTCTCTAGACCAGCAGAAAGATGGGAGGTCTGTCTGTGCCACCCTTCCCATTCCTCCGCAGAATTTTTGAAAGTTAGTGATAATTGATATGTTATCAGAAATTAAATTGGAATTTCAAGGAATGTGTTCCCAGATAGTGCCCATGCATTTCTATTTCCATTACACTTATGTCTTCTGATAGGTTTCTGTCCTTTTGTACTTTTTTTTCCCTCTGGCTTTTTTTTCTCTCTTGTACAATATGTATTTTTCCAAATGCTGCTTTTCTAAATGCTGTTTCCAACAGCATATTTTATTATACTGACAAGAACAGCAACACCTCTGTAGATTGTCCTACAGCAAAGTCATGACAGAATAAATGATCATAAATAAGTCATCTTACACAATTTCTGTGTTTCCAGTCCTTCAGTTCCTCTCTCCAAGGGGCAAGTGTTTCCAAGGGGCAAACTGCTGCCTCATATGGCATTTAAGACCCAAACCAGAAGCTGACAGAATAGATGTCATTGCTTTCATTTGAGCCTAAATCCCAAGTGTATGATAGAATGGCCACTGGAAGCCATCAAGCATTGGTAGACCCCATGTTGCTTGAATTTTGTTAAGTTATGGGGGTGCCAATACTTACTCTACTTGCTCAGACTGCTGCTGAGAGAGGTTCCTTTTTTTTAGTCACTGAATTCTGATACTTGTCTTGTAGAAAGATACAAAGCTGCAGTTTGGATGGCTTAAACTCTCCTATCTGTTTCCTATGTACAAAGTAGGAGTAAATAAAGTTATTTATTCTCTACGTTTTTGGTGTAATTTATACTGGCACTTTTAGGCACAGAAATTTCAGTTGAAGGCTTTGTTACCACTTTAGATGTGTTCTCACAAATAGTCACACGATGGAGAGTTGCTGTTTGCTGCAGCACATTGTCTTTCTTTTATGCACGTATTCATGGCTTCTGCCTCTGGAAGAATGTCTGACAACGTGTGTCATCTGCATGTCATGTTACATGTTTGCAGGTCCTTATCTCACACTGCTCACAGGAGCTTCTGGTGCTTGTGTTTAAGCTCAGGGCCTCTGAGCACAGGGGGCTACATAAGGGTGCATCCATACAATGACCCCAGAGATGTATTCACAAATGTCCAAGGGTAAAGGTAGCGCAAAAGATTAGCATGTAGACCAAGGAAAGGTGCAAGGAGAAGACTTCATGGATGGATAAGTCTGTAGTGGTGTTTTCCTGTTAATTTTAAAATCTTTTGGAGGTCAGTATTGCTATAGAGGTTTTTGAAAGTAAATGTATCTATAAATATGGTTTTGGTTGTTTATCTTGTTAAAATGCTTAAAACAGAGGAAGGACTCACATAGTCTTACACAGCGTATATGGGTCTTGCCTACAAAGCTGAATGGTGACACAGGTAACACCAGCCCACTTGAGGATCCAGAGGCAGGAACTGGTAGGAACAGATTACTGGTGTTACTGGTTTTACAGTTCTTCAAACTGTAAAAAAATCAACCTGAAATAATTTTCAGATTCTTTTAAATATTTTTCAAATTATTCAAATTCAAATATTTTTTTCAAACTGAAATAATTCTGCAAGTAGATATATGTCTAATGTGTAACATTAACTGAATTATGTAGCCGATCAGCAAATAAAATCCAGGTTTTATTCTCTAAAAAATAGAAATATTTCTATTGAAATATCTGATGGGAATGAAGGAAGCCAAAGATCACAAACTGAGACTTTCAGCTACATGACAGCTACTCCCTGGGGGGTTACTCTCACACTAGCAATATGCTGGTGCTGTGCAAAATAGTCTACTGCCTAAGTGGAAGGAAACATTAGTCAAAAATGTGGTATTCAACTGTAATTGTTATTATGGAGGTCAGAGTCCTTGGCTGATGGGAGGAATAGACCTCACCAGAAATGCCAGCAGTATCTGGTAAGGGAATGTATTAAATAACCATCAATGACAAGTATACTCATAGGGAAGCAAAAGTTTTGTCTTTTTTATTGCTGCAATAAAGTGGGTAAGAATTATTAAAAAAAAAAAAAAAAAAAAAAAAAAAAGTTATTNGCTTTCCAACTCTTAAGAGCTAAAAGGATTTTGGAGTATCTCTGAATTTCCAGCATTTCAAGCATTTTAGTAGAAACAATTATTTTTAATAAACGGGTCATCATATGATGCTCTGGAAGCTGTTGTGTGGATTCACTGCTCTGTTACCTGCTTGTTACCCCCCAAAAGAATGTAAAACCAGAGATGTGATGGCATGAAAGAAATAAGTGTCACTTCTCTAAAATATTGTTTTGACAAATGTGTTTCAGGAGGCCCTGCAGAGAGCTGCAGAGCAGTGCTGGTCATGGAGGCATGCATCACGAGGCTTGCTCATCTCTGCTGATGGTGGGGCTTTACTAAAACCTCTGTCTTGTTGGACCCTGTTTCAGGTGGGATTCCCTTTGTCCTCACTGGAGAGTTTTTCCAGCAGTCACAGCGGCCAGCTGCATTCATGATAGCTGGGACAGTCAACTGGCTCTCCAACTTCGCAGTGGGACTGCTCTTCCCTTTCATCCAGGTACTCCACAAGCAACCTAACTGATATGCTGGGATATTGCTGGTACAGTGGGACAAACAGTGTTTGAGAAGAAATGTCAAGCAACAATAAATGACCCATTACTGAAGTGGGTGACATTCCCACCGTGTTTGTGATACACATCAGTTGGATGCACATGGTCTCCTTGCTGGAATGTGCTGGGGAAAATTGTCCTGCAGTAGAAAAAATACTGTAACTATTGAAAACTCTATGGCAAGTTCCCCCCAGGAGTGTTTAAGCTATGCAATCTGATGGTTTTGTCTGGGTTCACAGTCTGATGATGATTGCCACTGCCTTTTTCTTCCGCCTTTAGGATACGCATCATCTGGTTTACTCTATGCTTTGAGAATCCATATTTGTCTCATGGGAAAATAGATGCTCTCTTGCACTCTGCACCTCCCTCCACAAGTTTGGGTTCATGGCTCTTTGTTTTCAACTTCTGTCAGGCTTTTATCTTCTTTAGCTAGTTCCTTCTTGTTGCAGCTTAATTGCTGCATGGATTAACCTCTTTCTGTCCCAGCTTCTCCAGGCTTCCATAAGCTTTCTTTTTTTAGTGGATTGCTTGGCTGCACTAGTCACATGGAAGACACTTTCATCAAAAGCTGTCTGAGAACTGGGGCTGCACTTTAACAAGATAAGCTTATTTAAAAAAAAAAAAAAAAAAAAAAAAAAAAAAAAAAAAAAAAAAAAGAAAGAAGAAAATTAAAAGTTCAACATAGAGCAGTATTCTCCTGATATGACTCCTATCCTAACATTTCAGTACTATTGATGTGCCAATATATGGCAAAAAGGCATCAAATAGCTTCTAACTAGAAAACAAGCCAAGGTTCATGAAACCTCTCCCAGGGATTGTCTGCCCTCTCTGGAGCTCACACTGAAGCTGGTGCTTTATCTCAGGAGCTGAAATACAGCTGATCGTGTCCTGACTAGCCATATCCAAACTCTTAAATGAGGCATCCTGCTCCACTGATAAGAGTTTAAGAGCCAAGCTCACCACTACAGGTCAAAATAAAAAAGTTCTGAATTTTGGATTTTTCAAACACAGAGGAAAGTAATAGAGGCAGAGGAAAGGTGCAGGGAGAGCCAACCCTCCAGGATACTTGCACCTCACACCCAGGAGAGAGATTCTGGAATGACCATCAAATCATCACCAAGGAAGAGATTTGAGTAATGAGAGCTGCTGCTGTGTGTGGTTTCTTCCAACTGAAAATTATTTGATTTTGCAATAACACATGCCTAACTATTTGCAGATACAGTAAAATTATCATACTCTAAAATGTTATATATTTCTTTTTTCATTTGACAAGTGGAACTGCTTTTACTATGTAGTACTCTTTTAAATTATCTGTATGAGGTACTTTATGGGAGAACTTCAAAGCCTTATAAAGTCTGACCCATGATCTAAGTTTGACATTTAATTTAAAATTTATTCTAACAGGGACAAGTCTCTTTTAATTTTGATTACTTGGATCACCTTCAAAATTCAACATGATTATAAAGTCTGTAATCTTTCCTACTAACATTAACTGAAATCACACTGCAATGTCTTAAGAGATTCTTTTCATGCTTACTGAAATTGATGAGTGTTTTCCACCAGTTTCATTGTGAAGGCCTTTCCAGCTTTCTCGATCTCACCTGAGATTTCCAAAAGGAGGTGGAGACATATGTGGAGACATAATTCCTTTGTCACTGAAGTCTTTAGAACATCTACCAAATGATAGAAAGAATTGGACAATTCCCTTGAGGTTTTGAAAATATGACCTAGTCCATGGAGCAGCCCCAACTCATGCAGTAAATGGGTGCTTTATGTGGTTTAATAGCTTTTTCTTCCAGAAGATGAGGAGTGACTGGTTTTAGTAGCATTAGACCCTCCCTTCCAGCCCAGCTGGCCAGGCTCTTGTGGTTCCACCACCTGCCTCCAAGGCAGCTGTGCAGGGACAGAGAACAAGATCTCAAACTTAGGGGTATTTAATCAGAATACTTCCATTTGAGTTGGGTGTGGTTTGGTGGGGGATTTTTTTGGGATTTTGTTTGTTTGTTTGTTTTGTTGGGGGGGTGCATTATTTTGTTTTGTTTTGTTTTGTTTTTTAATTATCCAGAGACATTTAGAGAATAATCACATTTCTCCAACATTGCAGCTTCTGCACAAAACTGGGGATTACCCTGAGCTCTGCTTAGCTGTCAGGTTTGAATCCATGCCACTCAGGACACTCCCTACTTGTTCTGCTAATGCTACCTGACAGATCACCTGGTGAAAAATGTTTAAAAAGACCCTCAGTAAATTCAAATTGAAAAGCAAACTATGTTCTCTAATTTTCCATATGCACATTAAAGCTTTTTGAGGGATTTAGTACATATCCATATGAAATTTGCTGTAGCCTTGGGGAATTTATCACTGTGTGTCATAAAATATCCAGTTGTGTGACTACAAAATTACGCAGTTTCGTTTTAATGAAGATAAATCGTATTTCCAGCTTGAAGAGCTTTTTGGGAATTTTTTCTTCTTTTAAAGAAAGAAGAAATAAAAAAAGAGAAAGCTTAGAGTTTGCACCTAAAGATGAAAGCAGTGTTACTCAGACTTTGATTTTTAAAGCTTTTTCACAAGATCAAACTAGAACATCTCTTTCCCAAGCTTTAGCTTTTTTCCTATTTCAGTCAACCTTAGTCTCAAAATTCAGTATATGAGTCACCAGTTTTTTCACATAAAGGCAATATCTTCTCCTTAGTTCATTTTATAAATGTAAACCAGGAAAAAAAATCTTCACAATACCTTCACAGGATGAATGCATAATTCTGTCTGTGTATTTAAGTACTAACCTGATTCCTTGAGAAACAGTAGGTTTGATCCTTGGTGTGCTTCTACAAAATTATCCCAAAAATTTGGGAAATAAATGTGGTAAGTTTAGAGTTACTAAAATAATCAATCAGTAGTTAGTTTTCCAAATGTCACCAATTAACTAATTTGAATGACTAGATTTTTGCCCTTCAACCATCTGTAGATACATATAATCAAAGAGTGGCTTGAGTCATACATTAAAATATATAGATGAGAATGAAAAGCTTGTATACAAATAAATTTTTGACCAATTCAAAAAATATAAAATTGAATGTGGCTTCTCTTCCAGGCCTCATCACTGCCTATTTGAAGTGCTGAAATTTGAACAGGGGCACAGTAAATCAGAAATTAGAATGTGTATATATGTGGAAATGGATGCAATGAGTGAAGCAGACACAGGGAACAACAGAAATGTATAATCTAAAAGACTGGAAAATTTCTGGTGCCATAGAATAGGCTTCTTGTGTTAAAATAATATACTTCATTAGCAACAGGTTTGCTGGGATAGACTTCAGGAATCCAGTGGTGTAGCAGGACCTTAAATGACATGTTAGCTATGAAAAGTTAATGTTTACTTTTTGTAGTGTGTTGCATAAATACAAATAATTATTAAATATCAATAATTACCAAATAATTTCACAATATGCTATTTTCATTATATGACTATGCATTTTTATTTCATTTTTCAAGTTGTGCTATTAGATTGTTATGTGCCACTTAAAGACTGCATGGTAAATTAGTAATATACTGTCAGAAAACATAACAGATTTCTCCAGAAGTTTTCTGTCATATTAATTTCTCTTTCTAGAAGAGTGTGCAGAGTCTTTATTTGATGTCAAAGTCACATTGTATATTCAATATGTATTCAAGAAATATTTAAATTGCTATGTATTTTATATTTTTAATTTTCAAGAAGAGCTCATCTTCAGACTTTTAATGCAAAAGTTTCCAATAACTGGGGGGTGCAGAGGAATTACCCTGTTATGATGAGAGAACTGCTATATGGAAAATTGATTTTACTCTTAACTGGGGTTTGACCTAAATAATCTCCTTGGATCTGCAATCCAAAAGGAGCTCAGGATCATATGGAATAAAGGTGCTACAAACTTTGAAGCCTCAGTTCACGTTGCTTATTAGTACAATACTAAGACTCGTATTTTCCTCCTTTTAGAAACTAATTTATTTGTGCCTATGAAGTAGTACTTCAGAGTCATTGTACTGGTTTCTAGAGGTTCTCTTTTACTTCTACTTTATTTCTTCCTTAGCTTTCCACTAGGGATTTTCATTCTCATGCCTCAAGATTCATTCACTCAGCAAGATTGTCTTTGGTTGTCCTTCTCATTTCCTTACTGTGTAATAGTATCCGTTGACTTTTTCTGTTACTCAGCACAAGGATTTCAATAACAGGTGTGCACAGAAAGTTAGGCATAGTTTCCCTCAGCCAAGCTATTTTAAGCTTTTTCAGATACCTTGGATGTTGCAAGTAATGACAGTGTTCCTGTGTTAGGGGAAATGATTAAAGTTCCCCTCAAATGTGAGAAAATGAAGTGTGGACTATCAGAGGGTTAGATGTGCTTATCTTAATTAGAAGCAACCCACTTCAGGGATACAATATAAGGATATGTTACATTTTTATGAGGAGATAGTGAGTGTGAGAGGGTCATGGTTGAAATTGCAGTTCACGTCGAAAAATGCCTCTATTTTTCATTTAGGAATTACGTTTCATACATTCTACTTTAGTGCTCTGTCCTTCTTCATTGTCCTGCGCTTTCAGCAGAACCGTAAATTATGTCTGGAACAGAAGAAGGACAAAGGGTAAAGGACACAAGTCCTTATCCATTTGTTTCACTGCATTCTATCAACTTGAAGCAAAGTGAAGTCAAATGCCTGCATGAATAACAGTTTTTTCTGCTGATCAATTTTGTAAGACATCAAACCATTATCACTTGACCTCACTGCTTCAAAAGCTAGTTTGACCACATCCCATGACACTAATCTTCATGGCAGCTTCCCAAGGCAAGGACCCATTGCTAGTGTCAAAGGCTGTGACTTTGCAAGCTGAGAATTTAGAATCACATTTGGCATTTGCTGGAAAGAGCCAGAAGTTTTGTTTTAAAAATATTAATGTGTTATGTTTCTTAAATTGATTCAGAATTTGTTCATTTGCTCATTTATTTTGCTGTACCTGCCCTAGAATATCTATTTTCCTGTTTTCAGTATCACAGTCCTGTTTAGAATTTAACCTTTGAGTGTCTTTAGTCAGTAAGCAACCGTTGTTAAAGAGCATTAATGATCCCCTCAACTACTTTTAGATTCCTTCAGAGCATGGTGTTCACAGCATGGAAACTATTAACAGGAAGACTGTCCTCTGCTAGATTACTTCAAAAGTAGCAAATTGTGCAGGTTTTTTAATTTAAACCAGAATTCTGATAATTTTGATGTTAGGTTTTTTTTATTTCTTTCAGCTTACTTTTTAGCTTTTAAAAATTAACTCCTTTGCTCTTTCATTTTGGGCACCTAAATTCAGTTCATAATGCTAAAAATTCAGTATTCTTTACTATTGTATTTAAAGGCAGGAGGGGGAAATGCCTGCAGATTCTCTCTAATGTGTATAGCAGCTCCTCACAAGCTGAGAGGCTTAAGAAAAGCCCCTTTCTCTTTGCTTAAGAAAATATGGCAAAGCCGCACCTACTTATTCATGTACCTCGCTTATGCAGCTCTATCTCATCCTGAAAGTCAGGTCTGGTTGTTTGCCATGCCTGGGATCTGATCTGGGGGAGCTGCCTGAGTACTTCAACTTTGATACTTCTTCATGGTAATAGTATGCATGTATTAAGCAAATCACTTCCTAGTTTTCGTCTTTTATTTTTCCACAAATACAAAGCCTTGCTCATCAGCAGAAAAGAGAAGACAAAAATGAGTAATTCAGTATTCAGCTTGCCAGAATTTGCAGAAATGCTGTTTTTAAAATGGCCTCCTTATAAAGTTGGTATTAAAATCGAAGGTGATGCATTTAAAAGTTTACGCTTAACTATTCAATATCCTGTATAGCAACAGCCCTCACCAGGCCTGAAAAATCCAGTGTAAATCCTGCTTTGAAGAGGTTTTATTAGTCTGCTGACTGAGTAGGTGCTTTCCTCAGGATATTGCATCAATAAGTGTATCTGCTGTTCATTTGCCCTCCCCGGTGCACCTGATAGGGCAGGTGACCCTCAGTAACCCCAGGAAGTCTGGCCCTTCAAGGATCCTCACCTGTGGATCTGCCCTTGGCTCTGAGTGGATATCTATCAGGAGACAGCACTGCTGCTATTTAGGAAACCACCTGGAACTCTGCTCACCTTTGAACCTTGGGTGTTGCTGCAGGAGGTTATGCTTAAGGAAATGCTCAGGGAAAACAGCTGCAAAGCTGTTGTAGAACTTTGTTCTGACTTCCTTCTGACCTCCAGATTTCTAACTTTGCCCATAAAACCCTGACTTTGGGTTCTGCTAAGGACTCAAGTTCAAAGTTCTGGCCAGGCTGCCTGGTGCTGGGGGAGGAGAAGCAGCTTTGTGAAGGTGGCAGGGTGTTCTGAACCTGAGCAGTGTGAAGAGACCAGCATGAGTGGATGTGTCAGTGGGACAAGGATGGGGCTGCCTTGGTGCTTCCTGCATGACCAGGACTGCAGCTGCTGTCCTTACATGGGGAAATGCAGAACTACAGAAAATGTACACTTTTCTTGTTTGTTTTTTTCTCTCTCTATTTGCTTAGAACTTCCATTCAGAGTTGATTTGCTTTTACTTATTCCTTTCTCTGCCCCTTCTAGCTGTTCAGAGGTGGTTTATTTTGCTAAGGGGTCAAGAAACTCTTCTGGTGTATACGAGTATTCTGTTTTTTGAACACTGAGGATTCTACTCCATGTAGTAGCTGAAATACTGTCACAAAGCATAGAAAAAGGATTTACCTTTTCAATTTTATCATACATGTTGTCATTATTCTTGTCTCATTGAGAATGCACATGTCAGTGAAGAATCTCGAGGCCATCCATGTCTGTAAGCCCAAGTACCCAGAGTTGCAGAGAATCTGTGCTTTGTCACCAAAGACTTTAACTGAAGCTATTCCTCAGTTTTTACCCCCACCCCAGCCCAGGATAAGCAATATTCAGTGGTTTTAATTCTACAGTAGCAGCAGCAGGCTCATCTTTAGCACACTGGAAGGAGTAAAAGAACAAAGAGAAACTACGGGTTACTTCAGAGACTGTGATAATTACAGATAGTAAGTGAGGTATACAGGTTTCATCGACATAACAAAAATAATGCCCAGTATAAATAAAAGAAAGTGCAATAATCTCATGGAACAAAGATATGGTCTCCAGTCAGATCTGTCTATGAGTACCTTTTCTGTAGGAGCCACTGATCAATAGCTCAGCATTTAGTGGTTTTTCACCACATTATCTCACCTTCTTCATTCCCTGATAGGCATGTCAGATATGTTTGGGCCAATCTATTGCTTGTTCCACCCCTCAGATCTTTTCTCCAACACCACACAATTCAAAATACATCAGAAACAGGTAAAAATTAATTAAATACCTTGGCTGAACTTTATCCCACCTATGTCCCACTAAAGGTTTCTTTCAGAGTTGGATTTTTTGATTTAACATTTTCTTCCCTTTTTATTCTGTATTTCTGTCCTAAAACCTTTATCCATGTGCAGTGCATATAGATGGTTTCATGCTTATAATGAGTAATTTAATTAGCATGTGATGTTCTGTGCCCAATGCAGGTTTGGGTGATATAAATTGAGCTCTGGGTGAGGTATAAAAGGTTTGTGAATTAGTGGTTTCCTTCCCTGTGAGTATAAAATAATACCCACCTTTAAGGAAATATAATGGAAGAATGGCTGGTGACAAAAGGACTTTCTGTGGCCACCCTGCAGTGTTCCTGTCTGGGAATTATGGGCCGTTTGGACAAATCCTGCAGGGCACAAGTGCAGCCTTGTATAAACCCTACCACTTGTAGGATTTAAAACAAAGTCTAATATTTAACTTATTCTCTGAGAAACTTCAGTTGGAGGTCCTTGAGGACTACTTCTTGAGGGATTGCAGATATTAAGAATATGATTATTACAAATAAATATAAATACATTAGGTAAAATAATTGCAAATAAAACATGCACTCATGAGTGTTTAGTTCAATTAGAAGAGGTTTACAGGCATATGAATCAAAGACAATAAGCATTAATTTATTTAGCTCATGGACAGCAAAGACATAAAGAGGAATTGGAAAGGTGGGACAAACTTGTGGCTGCACCACCAAGAGACACAGTAACTTATTACACTTGGTTGCAATTAATACAAGGTATTAATGGTTCATTTTCATGATGGAGAATATTTAATTCAGTGAAATTTTTAAAAGTGAAAAACATGATTCTGGGTTGAAACTCTGTCATTCAGCTGAACAACAATTACAAATGCAGAAGATCCAGACATAAAATTTAAATTTTTAGCATGACAGGATGATTTATGAGGCACTGCAAAGTTATTTTCTCCTGTCTACTTTATCCTTTTGCTTCGGCCTCTGTATAAGCTGGAAAGTTCTATTTGTTACATGTCAGCATATTTTCCTCCCCACGTCACCCGTGCTGTTGCGATTGCCAGCTTGCCCAGGACTTCATGCTTCTAGGATTTAATGAAAAAGCATTGATGATCTCTAGAGTCCATAGACAATATCAGAGAATGCACTTGCTAGTTTTTCCTATTACTGGCAGGGTTTGAAGCACTGAACTAGGTAATGAATTATCCACAGAAGCAGAGAACATTGTGACTAGGCAGGCTGGAAATACGCCATGATATTAAAAAGCAGCTGCAGAAAAGGAGTTTTTTTCATTTTTTCTTTCTTTTTCCATGCAGGAATTCGTGTTCTTCTTGCACACCATGCTTGATGTATAATGAGCAAGTGAAAAATACAAATAGTGCTAAGAATTGCATATACCTTGAGCACCCAAAGCAGGGAATTAAACCAGCCTGCAGTGTAGGACTGGTGTGCTAGAGATGATGAGAGTCTATCACCAAGATGTACAAAATGAAGGTTGCCTGGCTCTGTCATACTTGTTTTGGTTCCATACCTTTAATGGCATCTATAAGTATGCCCTGTCCTGAGCGGTGTTATATATATATAACATTATATATAGGTATATATTCCCCTGTCCTGAGCGGTGTTCCCTGGGGTAACCTCAGCCTTGCAGCCCCCGAGGTGATGTGCAGAGTCTGGCTCTCCTTGGGTTTGCGGCCCTGATCTCATGCAAGGCACCACATAAAGATCACCTTATTTTTTGGGTTGGAGATACCCTTTCTGGTTTAATTCAGCCTTGTTAACAGAAGCAATTAATTCAGCCTTGTTAACAGAAGCAATTAGGAAAATATGGGTACATTGGATGCTTGACAGTGTAAATCAGTAGAGGAGGAGGGAAGGTTTCCTCAAATGTTGCAAGTGCCTTCCCTGGACCCATAATATCAAACCTCTTCCAAATTCAACAAAGCTCAGATGACAATATGATGATAATTATCAAATGTTTTTCCACAATTGTACTGTTGAGAGTTAACTGGTAGCTGCTAAATGATCTAATAATCACCAGGCAAGAAATACTTAGGTTTCAGTGAAGTACAACTCCTCCTGGCTGGTTGGAGCCTTTACAATCATTTATAAATGAACGTCTTTACATCTACTCTCTTTGTTTTTGCAGTGAAGTAAAATCCATAACACTCAAATATGGTCTGTACTTTGCATTCCCTTAACTAACTCTTACACTTTCTGGCATGAAAGGAATACATTTTATGGAATTTTTTTTTCCTGCTGTGAACTCACATAACCATAAGAGTGATAACAAATGTGTGCTATTTGGGGTTTTTCCTCCATTTATTTTGCAAATCTCCAAGCCTGTACCTTCTGTGATGAAGATGCCCCTGGCTATGGCAGTTTTTCCATGGGCTTTGTAGAGGTGCACAGCACTGTGAAAGCATGCAGAACAACCCAGTGAAACATCTGCCTCATTTCCAGGAATGCCGGGGCAGTGGCAGGCTCAGTTGAGCACAGTGCAGGATTCCTGCTGCCACCTGCTCCCCCTGCTCTGCCCCAGCTCAGTCTGGTGTCTCTCAGGGCTGCCCAGATTGCAGCTCCTCCTCGTCTTTGCCAGGAACCTGCTCTGCCATCAACAGGCCACAGACAGTGTTGGAAGAACCAAAATTTCATGCATTTTTATAAACTTCTCAGCGCTTCATCTAGCAATGAGTGCCAGCGTATACTGTACTTGGCTAAAAATTGCTCCATACACCCCACTTTTTCTTTCGAACCATTCCTGCCTTGCTTCTGAATTTTTTTAATCTGTTCTAATGACCATCTCCTCTGTTTTCTATTCACAGGCTGGTTTACAGACCTACTGTTTCCTAGTGTTTGCTGGCATCTGCTTTGCAGGAGCAACCTACCTGTTTTTTGTCCTGCCTGAAACAAAAAATAAGACATTTCATGAGATCAGCCAAGCATTTGCCAAAAGAAATAAAGTAACTTTAGAAATGCAAGAGATGAACCACTACCCAGGAGAGAGGAAATCAAGTGAAGAACAAGAGTCAAACTTCACATCTTCAGTGGACAACGGGAAAACAAAAAAAGGGATTGTGTAAATCCAGGATGCTTTTTCAGGGGTGGAGGAAGCGTGCTCTTTCCATTTATAGCAGTGCACAGTTTGTATATTTTATGAGATCATGAACTGCTTCCCCCTTGTAAATGTTCTAAGTGAGAACAGGTGAACTCAATAGCAGCTGGGGTAACAGTGGAGACAATGAAGGGTGGGAGGAGGGGCAACTGATCAAATAAATGAAATGGAGTTTCCTTGGCACCTGGGAAGCAAGTGCTGTAATGAGTAGGATGGGGAATATAAACTTGGAGCCATGAAGGGGTAGTGGGGAGTCAGGGTATTGAGCAGCAGCTGGCTGGGCACCCTTGTGTGCTCACAGGGGGGTGTGCATGGTTCAGGTGTGCATGTTCTCTCCAAGAGCAGGGGGAGGCAGGGACAAGGGAAGGGATCCCAGTGGGGGTCTGCTGAGAAGGAAACCTGAAATTGCACTGGGATATATTTCTCCATGTTTCCCAAGGTGTCCCTGAGAATTGACATGACACTTCCCTGGCATCCCATTCCTTTCCTAGCTATTTTGACTTTCAGTTGCATTGTTTGAACATCTCCCACCTTCCCAAAAATGGCCATCTCTGGGTCCTGATGAGTTTCCTTGTCTCACTTGCAAATCCAGAATCACTAGTAATAGAGTTGTCTCTAGCTTCTGGGTTTGCTGGCACTGCATTTCTCTAAAGATACATATTTACATTAATTTTATATTTTAAGAATAAGCTTAGAAGCTTTACTATGCTATGAAAACAAAACCTCATGGTGAAGCCAGAGAACTCTGATGGTATGTGTAGGGCACAGTACTGAAACAAAAATTCAAACACAAAGTGTTCCAATGGTTGGGGGGGTTTAATTTTTTTGTTTGATTATTACTTTTCTTTTCAAATTCCTGCTAAAACAAGTCTTAGGAGCCCAAATTTCCCTGAGCCCTGATAACTTAGTTCTTAACACTCAGCTCTCTGCATAGGAATTTGGATGCCTATTTCTTACTTAAAGCCAAATTTTTATTTGAGCATTAGATTCTGAAGCACCAGGCCTGGTTCACACTAATAAGTTTCTAAGCTGTCTAAAGATTTGTAAAACTGCTTGATTTCATGAGAGAAAGACTCAGTAGGCTCTCTGTGGTTTGGCTAACAATTAGTGGGATATTTTTCTTAATGAACATCATCTTTACAGTTTTTAATTTTGATAACAGACTCTCAGGATCCCTCTAGATACCTGGATGTTGAAGGGTAATAAGAGTTTTAAAATTAAATGTCTATTTTATATGGAAAGCCAGTAAGTCTTTGAGCTGCTCTTAGGAGTAAGACACAAGAAGAAAGTGCAGCATGTAGGTAGAGTCAACTGCTTCTACAATTTATACTTACCAATCTAGAAACTCATGCATTTGGAGCATTTTTGTGAGAAAAATGCATATGTATTCATATATGTATGCATATATGAATATATATATTCCAAGTATAGATACATATTAATATTCAATGACCTAATATTAGTGGCTTTAAGGTGAAAGCAGGTGGAGATTGGATATTAGGAAGAAATGGTCCTTGCTCATGGTGGGAGATTGGAACAAGATGATCTTCAAGGTGCCCTCCAACCCAGGCTATTCTATGATTCCGTGATTTATATTCATACATATACACACAATGGATAATTAATTTCTGCTATCTGGGAAGGTTGTTTGTATTTCTCCAAGTGACAAGCTGTTTTTTGTTTTGTTCTATGCTGTAAATTACACTGTAAATTAAAATCAGAGACCCTAATGTCCAGCTGTCACTACTAATTTATGTATATAGTTTTATACTGTGATTTATTTGTATGTGGCATATTTACCACAGACATTGTAAGCTGACCTAATAGGGCAATTTTATTACTATGTAATTGACAAAAATGTTATGGGTACTTTTATGTCAGACTTTATGGTTTGTTTTTTGGGGGTTTTTTTGTTGTTGTTTGTTTTGTTTTGTTTTTGATTTTTTTTTTTAAACTGGGATAAAGGTACAGCAGTAAGAAAATTAAATACATGAGAAAGAGAATTAAGAATGAAAAAATTAAAATGTATGGGTTTGGTGCTACTATTAAGAAGGAGAGCAAAGCAGGATTATACCAACTGACAGTCATAAATGGAAGCTAATCAAATACTGTGGAGAAAACTGAAGAAAAACATTATTTTAATAACCGCTTTTAAAATTATATATACAGTAAATAAAAATGTTACATTCAGTGCCTTTATTTCTCTATTCCAAGGGTTAAATGAGGCTTGCTAAGTGAATGGCTATGTAAACATTGACTGTGAATGCCAGCCGTCTAGAAAATTTTATGAAAAATTTCTTTCCTTTCTGCCTGCAGGGCAAGACTGGCAATTCAGACCCTATCCTTCACACTGATAATTACCTTATTTTGTAGTTGGGGCTGTGAACATGGTATGATGAGATCTGCTTTGAGTCAAGGTGGCAAGATTGGAAACCAATATTATTAGAATGAAAAGAATTTAACAGTTAGTGCTGTGTTCATTAATGAACACTATAGACCCTGTTGAAAATGTTGCCATTGAACTTCAATTAATATCACGCTGACCTGATACAGCAGTTGTGTCAGAAATCAGGACTTCTGCAACAAAATAAAATCATCCTCCATTTGCCTACAGTTGCATTTGGACCCCAGCTCCGAATGCATAGGAGTTGTCTTATAGAATTTCCTATCACAGCCTTGTACAGCATTAACAGCAAAGGGTCATGTTTTCATTTCTGCAGTCCCATTTGCCCTCCTCTTGTCCTGCCTGAGATGGGCACATACTTTCTGTGTGGCTGCAAAGAGCAGCTACAGACTGGCTACGGTGGGGCACAGGGGTTCTGCATCTCACCAGGTTTCTGTTGCCATCCATGCTCAAAGCAATTCCAGCCAAGCTAGTGCTTTGTTCACTGGCCAGGGGAGTGTCCTCTGCCCTGGGCTGGGGCAATTTCAGATGTGTCAGTACTTCGTTAACTTTCTTGTCTCTGACCCTAATGAGAGTTTTATGTTGTTCTTGAACTTGTTCCATAAAGCTTTTTCCATTGTTTTGCTGCTGTACTTTCTTCAGCGATGAGAGGACAACACGGAAAATATCAGAAATGTATTGTTGATTTTTTCTTGTTGAATGCATTAACTTGTCTACAGTCTGTGTGCTTGTCAGCAAGTCCTGTGTGGTGCCACGTCCCCTTTTCCTGTGTGACACTGGAGTGAGATACTGTGAGGTGGTGTTTGTATGGCTACCACAAGTCTGTGTGATCAACTATGTCCCTGCACAGTAATTGCAAAATAAACCTTTGAAATAAGCTTCAAATGATGGGGATTTTGTTCTGGGTAAATCTGAACCTCCACACGTGCACATGCTTCAGTTCCCTGGGGTGTTTTGGATGTCCCAGTACAAGACTGTTCCGTCCTGTGTCTGCATGATCCAAGTCACCATGAGCTCCACAGCTCGGTAGTTGGGTATTACAGGAAGAAAATGGTCCCTGAAACTGTATATTTTTTGAAGTATTATTTATATTTTAATTCTCAGATCAGTTTCTTTCATATGCTTTTGGCGGGCTTCAGAAATAAAAATGCAGACAACAGTGTAAGGAAAATTATTTAAACAGGCTAGTTGTAGGTCATAACAGTTCATAAGAATTATTTAAACTGGTGAGGCTTTTTGAAGAAAGTTGTCATTTGCAATGGATGATTTTTGAGTTGCTACAGCTCTACTTTTTTGATGAGAAATTCAGTCAAGTGACTATTTCTGCTTCAAGGATACGCAAAAACTGAAATCTAAAATATGTATAAAAAGCTGAATTTCATAGTTCAGGTTTTGAAGCCAATTTTCACTCTACAAGGATCTGCTTTCTAGTGGGGGAAGAAGTGAGTAATAATCCATATGGGATAATTTTCATCTTCAGAGTAAATTTTTTTAAAAGTTAAAAGAAAAAAAAAAATTAGACACAAAACCATTCCAAAACCCACTCTTTGGAATTTTCTTTCTTTCATTTGACTATTTTTATGTGTTTTTCATTACAGACGTCACCATATAAATTATGGGAACTCACATCACCTCACACAGCAGGCAGAACAAATCCAAGTACAGCATTCTTAGGAAACACCTGTGGACTTTTCCTTTCAATCTAACTCTAGTAAACAGAGTTCAGATAAAACCTGAAATACATAGGCCCAAACTGAAGCAGGCTTGTTAAAGTAAACATTTGTGCAGGTAAAACATTCGGGTTTGAGTCCATACTTAATTCTCTCTGCAAGAGATTTTATTTGAAAGTTAGCTCTGTGGAAAGGTGAATTTCATGGCAAGTGCTTGGTACTTGGACTCCTAATCAAGTTATCACAGCTCAGTAAGCAATCATGCATAACCTGAGTCACTAGAGCCCTCTTCCTTGCAGGCTAAGCTGCATTAACCTTGCTTTGGCCGTGACCTAAGAGAGACATGGGCAGTGGAAAATTGAGCTGTTTTATGAGATGTCCCTGCTAAAGCTTCACTACAGTTAAACTCTTTTAAACTTGGATTTTGAGGGGTTTTTTTGGTTTTTTTTTTTTCTTTTGAAGTACACAAGAAAAGCTTTCAGGAGCCCTTTACACAGTGAGTAGTGAAATCAACAGAAATCTTCTCCAGTGGTTTCAACCACACAAGTGTACCCAAGAAAGACACAGTGTACAAGTGCAGGAATTCTAAGCTTGAGAAGCCCAGCACATTTTTATTTTCTTTAGATAGTAAACCAGTGGCTTGTTTTCTCAGTCTAGGAAAATACTGGTATAATTCAGAGGCTGCAAAAGCACCAATCTGAGGCATTTCTTCTGAATTTGGAAGCAGGGGGTTGGTGGGTTGGTTGAAGATTTTTCGGGGTTTTTTTAAGAGAGAATTTTAGTCTGGCTCATACACCAAAGCAAAGTACCAAGAATGAGACTACTGGAGTTGTTGGATGTCTTAAGATAATTCCCAAAAGATAAGAAGCCAAATGTAACTCTGTCAGACCCTTGAAACATAATCCATCAAGAGCATGCTCTTGCAAATATAGGAGGTATTTGTCTGCTGCTGTGTAAGGTGCCATGCAGAGACATTGATTTTTGTTTCATTTTCTCTTGGTCCTCTCAGTTTAAAAAGTCAGTCAAGCTAAATGCAATGCTCACCTCTACATTTGTTCCACCTTTTGTTTCTGACTTGTTCTACCCTCTTATATAAATTTTTTTACAGTTTACACTTGAAAATCAGAAAGCAATAGTGGCTATAATTTCATCTCTTTGAATTAAACTCTACTGTCCATGTGTATGCATATGTGTATATACAGAGAGACTTTTATGTTATCCCATGGAAAAAGTTCAGCAGCTTTAATTCTTATACATGAAATAAATTGGACCATTTGATACTGTATCAAGTTGTGAACTGGACAGGTCAGAAGCACTAGGACTCAGACATTTGCATTAACAAACTTAGCTAAAGTTTTCCTGCTCTTAGGTTTGGAAAAGTCATCCAGCAAGGCTGTCTCCTTTTGGCCGGCATTATATTTTTCATTTTCCACTTTTCTAAACTGCTAGGGAGAGACTATGATGCTAATTTGCTTAAATTTATTTTGAGGCATCAAAGCAAAACATCAAAACTCTTTTCAGCCAACCAGAGAACAATTTCTGCCCAAGACCCTCAAGAAGCAGCACTGTTAGAATAGTGCTCAGGCTGGGCCAAGCTGAATATACTCTTCCAAGATGCAGGGATGCACTTTGTACAGCAGAACCTCTCAGCCTTTCAGTGGGGAGGCCCCAGTGCCACCTCTCCCTTCTCTTCCCTCCTCTATCCCCACCTTCCCCTGACACGGTCTGTGCTTTTCCTCTGGCTGTGCCAGCACATCTTTAGAAACAGCATTTCCATCGACTGAGAAGTGGAAGAGTCTGGAGAAGCAGAAAGGAGGGGTCACCCCTCAGTGGGGTGAAAGGGTGGCACTATGCAACCATGCCTCTTGCAGACAGGTACAGCTGCACTTTTAAACTTCTTTTATGGACTGTAGATAGACCATGAGCAATGCAATCAACATGGAAGGTGCAAGAAACTCAGGAGTTTCAGCTGCTAACAGATGAAATCTGTGTCTGAGAAATCATCCAAGTAGCTTAGACATTACTGCTGTTGATTTAAGTAGTATAAAACAGGTCGGTGGGCAGCTGAGATACATTCTAAGATAATAGTAAAAGCACTACTCACTTTGCAATAGTAATCAAAGAAAACAAAAGGCCAAAGGGATAACAGTGGACATCACAAGAAAAATCTAATATTACAAATTAAGTTTTCTAATGGAATATCAGTTAAGAATAAACATGGCCAAGAAAAACAGGATGCAAGACAGATGGCTTATTTTTCAGTACATGACACCTATTCAATGAGCAATTAAAAATTAATTTAAAGTTAATAGAAAAGTTCAGAAATGCATAACCAAAGCTGTAGCATCCATTAGTACAAATTAGAATTAATGGATTTTTATAGGAGTATATATTTAAATTTATTATAACTTTCATATTTAGGTTAGGCACCAGAAATAAAGAAAATCTATAGCTAATAAAAGCTAAAAAAATTCTCTAAGGAGCTGAATTGCCTGTAATTGGCCATTAGATCACACTTACATCTTCTTTTCAGATGTACAGACAAATTATGGACACAATCTGATGCTTTTCTGGATCACTGCTCAGACATGCTGTCACAACTCTTACAGGTTGTACTGAGGACTGTTTCCTGACCTATAATACCACAGATGTGGGGAAACTCCAGCACTACCCAATAAAAAAACCACACAAACAAACAAATAAATAAATAAATAAGGCTTGAGAATGGTGGAGATAGAGGAGGGAAGAGAAGGGAGAGGTGGCACTGGGGCCTCCCCACTGAAAGGCTGAGAGGTTCTGCTGTACAAAGTGCATCCCTGCATCTTGGAAGAGTATATTCAGCTTGGCCCAGCCTGAGCACTATTCTAACAGTGCTGCTTCTTGAGGGTCTTGGGCAGAAATTGTTCTCTGGTTGGCTGAAAAGAGTTTTGATGTTTTGCTTTGATGCCTCAAAATAAATTTAAGCAAATTAGCATCATAGTCTCACATTGTTTCAAAAAACCCCAAAACCCAAGCCCCAAGCTGTTTCTACACAAGGGAGCTTTCATATTAAATTTGAAACATTATGCCTAGTGAAAACCATAGGGAGATTTTGTTCTGAACTTTTTTTAGCTCTTTTAAAAGCTTTGCTACATTTTATTAACTCGGATTTTGCACAGCTGTTACTTGGTAGAAGTTTCAACCTCTTCTCATTGTTCACCGCCTTGGCTAATAAGCATAAGAAATGAATGTTAGTACAACAGGAAAAAAAAAAATCTAATAATTCAGCAACAGTAGGAAGAGAATCAGTATGTCTGGCAAGCTTGTGTGTTTGCTATGAACCAGGAGAGCTGGCTCTGATTATTTAAAATTGTAAAAACTTAATAAGTAGGTTTTTAAAATATTCTCAAATTATTTGCTA
The DNA here is from genome assembly GCA_013396955.1 of Regulus satrapa. Classification (NCBI taxonomy): domain Eukaryota; kingdom Metazoa; phylum Chordata; class Aves; order Passeriformes; family Regulidae; genus Regulus; species Regulus satrapa. Next base: position 532,843 of record VWZN01016989.1, on the reverse strand, counting down.
AATAAGGTCAGCTTTGTACTCCAAAGTGGCAACTTGAAGAGCTGGAGTCCAAAGGGAGTAGGTGATGTTGGCACTCAGGATGTAGGTGGTGCTGAAGAGATGATCACTCTGGAATTCAAAATTGTTCTCAGCTCTAAGACAATTTTTGGTTTAAATTTAGAAGTGACAGAAAATTGTAACACATCATACATGCTTTCACTGTCATTAAGTTACTCAATACTACTTAAAAATCAGATTTTGAAGGCAAAGACATTTCTTTTGTATTTCAAATGAAAGACATTGACAATCATTTCTTCTGTACACAATATTAGATCATGGACATTTATTTGATGACCATTTTTGTTATACCATGAACGGCTTCACTAGGAAAACAGCAGAAAGCTCTTTCCAGCTGCACTTTACAGTGTGATGCCTTTTAGGTTGCTCATATTTCAGAATCAAAAGAAAAATGCCAAAATAGTTAAATATTAAAGTCATTCACTCTGGAGCCCTATGCCATAGTTCTTGGAAAGGTTTTACCTTTAAATACTGCAGGTGGTATCTGAGGTAGGGCAATACTTGGCATTTTACCCTTCCCTGTCATCACAGGCCAGAATTTCACTCAAAAACCTCTACACAGCACTGAATATTCTCATAAATGCTTTTGGTGGTGAGGAAATAATTGATAAGTACCACAAATGAGAGTTAGTCATAAGGTTAAAAATTAGCAAGACTAGGACCTTGTTCAGTAAACAGCAGATTTTACCAATCTCCCCAGTGTGTGATCCTATAAATTTATTGTGGGGCTAAGCAGGATACTACTGCTGCTACCTAAAAAGAGTGAAATTAAAACCATCTCTATGAGTTACTTTCTGCTTTGAGAATATGCTCAGCAGGAATTAGTACAATGGCCAGATTTGTCCTAGGCGTTTATCTGTAATATTTTATCTGACCTACACGCAGAACTTGACCAGCCTGTGATCTACCTTTCTTAGAGCTGACTGGGCTTGACCAAGCCCAGTGTCATTCCTGGCAGCAGGTCACAGATCCACTCCCTCTCCCTCAGCCTGGCAGAAGTGCTGGTTTACTCCTTTCACAGTTACTTAAGGGACAAAACTCTTACAATTTATTAAGATGATACATGATAAATGCTTAATCTTCTCAATGATATTTTGTGCCTTAGATTTATGAAACACCATAGTTGCTTTATTCTGTAGTTTTTGGTGTTCTCTTTTTCTATGTATGTGCTCTTCATAGCAAAAAAAAAACAAAAACAAACCCACCCTTGCCTCTTCCCAAGCTTTAGAAATCTGGGAGATCAGATTCTCTTGCATTAGAAAACAACAAAAAAATCTTGTATAGCATTTATTTAATAAATCATCAAATAACATTTTCACAACCCTTTTCAACCTCTCTGCTTTTGTCAGCCAGACAACAGCTAGGGGACTATCAGAGAAAAAGAAAGAAGCAGCATAGGAGCAAATGTCGTAGAAGTTCACAAAGGTGTTGAAGGTAAAAGAGTTGTGCTTCCTCCAGCTGCCTCTGTCCTGCAGGGAGTCAGCTCACCTCCTCACCCCAGCCTCCAGCAGGACAGCTCTGGGGGCTGTGAGGCTCTGATGCATGAGAGCAGCACCGCCGTCCCTCGCTGCATTCTGCTTACATTTCCAACAGGTCCTCAGACAAAAAAACAAACTGCAAAGGGGTTGTGAGAAGCAGAAACAGCAGCTAAATGCCAGGCTCTGCCCAGCCAGCTGACCCTTCAATCTATGGTGCATCCTCAGCACATTAGATTTGACACACAGCGTAAGTGCCCACAAACATCTCTAGCCTGAGGAAAAATCACTACTTGGAAAAAAAAACAACCAACCAAACAAAAAAAGTAACGTTCAAAAGTTGGGTTTTCTTCAGGTATGGTAGCCCAGTGACAATGACACAGCAATCATATGCCAGCTTGGTTAGACCTCACTGTTATTTGGTGGAGCAAATAGAGTTCTGTCACTGTGGTAACTAACGACTCTGCTTCAGATGTATCCTGGTGCAAAACAGAAGGAAAAACATGCAGTAGATAGCTAGATATAAGTCAGTTATTCCTTGTATACATTTAGCAGAGTATGAAAAATGCCCACAGGTTTTTAATATTTTCTGCTGTTAAGATGGTACCTGATCATTTAAAAATAATCAATAATCAAATGTTATACTTGATCTTTTAAAATAATGATTTTATGATACCTGCCTTTTCAAATGTTTCTTCTGCAATAAATTCAAATAACAGTTATGCACAGAGAAACAAGCATCTCAGACCCAAGGGGAGTCTTGTTTATGGGTCAACAGTGCAGCTATGTGATTCATTTCCAAAATTACATGTACAGATATCTTTTTATTCAAAACAGGGAGTGTATACAAAAATATCCTTTCATTTTAATAATTGTATTCAGTTACTAAATCCATTCCCAGAATAATGGAAATGATATGCAGCATAGAAGAATAATTGTATATGTATTTTCATGCAGAGTTCTTTATATTTAGATTATTTATATCTATATATACACATACAAAAATACATATAAAATTCAACTTTATGTGCTGCACAACACTGAACTTTTTTTTTTCTAATACCAGTAATTCAGTAAGCTATATCTGCTTGCACATGTGGATCACACATGTCCTTATTAAATTGCACAAACTGAAACACTTCTCCAGACCAGTTCACAGATTTATAAATTATTTATGTATCTGTCAAGAGTTTAGTGATTTGCTTTCTTTATCTAGAAAGGAGAAGTTCTAGAAATCATCACTTAGTCCTTCAAACAGAAATGCAACCATATACAATTAGTGAAGAGGGATTCCAGGTCCCTGCTGCTTTGGCTTTTTCTACATTCACTCCCAGTCATTAATCAAAGTTTTAATATCTGTGTACTTCTGTGAGAGCTGTCTGTGCAAATCCAGGGCCAAATAAAAATAATTAATAAAAACAGGCAAATCATAATTCTTGCAGAATTTGCAGCAGCTTAAAAAGCCACTGAAACTAAGTTTTTGTGAGTTATTTTCAGTCAAGTCCTACACAGAGCATATTCAGAAATTTTCACACAGCTTAACTAGCAGCTTTGAATGCCTCATGAATTTTTATGATCTTGTTAATATTGAAATAGTGGAGTCCTTTCTATATTGCTTAGCTTACACTGGAAGTAGAATGGAGAGTTATATTAATATATTGATGCCTGCATCTTTTTATATACTCTAGCAAAATGTGTGTAGAAAACATGTGTGACAACAGATTCAGAGTTTTTGGGGCTTGACTGCTAAAGCCTGGGTTTATATAGGACAAGATGGCTCAGGTACAGCAAAACATTTTTTTAAAATTTAGTCTCCCAACCAAAATCCACTGGTCTTGCACAAACTTGAACTATTCTCCTTGTTTGAATTTGCCAAACAACTTTAGAGCTGCTCAGTGGATGCTCTCAGCCTGCCTGACCAGGTCAAAATCCTGGCTTCTGATGAGTGTTTTCAGGGCACTGTTAAGGCATATGGAGGGGAAAAATCCCACATAATTCAGCCTACATGTTGACTCCAAAATGACACCAAGGCATTGAGAACATAACTTTTCTTAGTATCAGCTGTTTCTTTTAAGTACAATTCTCACAGCACATTCACTCCCCACAGAGTTCTGGCCCATTCCTCATACTATCCACCAATTCCATTGTTTTCTACTTTCTATCATCTTATAATCACCGGTGCAAACAGTGATGCATTTTTTAGGTCTGTAGTCCTGCAGAACTTTGATGAGAATTCTGATTTACACATTTTCACTGCCACTTCAAGCTCATCACCTGTGTGTTTGAGCCACTGCTCAGGGTCCATAAGGGATGCACTTCAGTCCTGCAGGAAGCCAAAGCTGTGCTGATGAGAAATTAAAATAATCCACAGAACCCAACAGTTATGGAATCATTTAGGTTGGAAAACACCTCTGAGACCACCAAGTCCCACTTTTAACCCAGTACTGCCAGGTTCAACACTAAACCTGGCACATCTGCATGTCTTAAATACCTCTGGGGTGATGACTCTACCACTTCCCTGAGAGCCCTTCAGAACAGGCTGCCCAGGGAAGTGGCTGAGTCTCATCTCAGAGATTTTGAGGAAAGAGGTTTTGTGGTGCTGACAGACATGAGCCTGTGAAGAAAGATCAAAAGAACCAGGGCTCAGCATAAAGAAATCCACCACAGAAAAAAAGCCATATATATAAGAGGTTGCTGCAGAAATGGAAGACAAATTAGGCTCTTGCTGGATTCAGCAAGAACTAGTGGGGTTCAATTGCAATTTCCTTTTTTTTTTTAACACCAGCAAAGTCAGCATGACAGTGGAGTAGATGTCTGTGGGAGCTGGGGAAGGCTTTTGTCTGGTTGTGATAGGGAATACTTTGTAGAAAGGTAACTCACTTACAATTAATCCCTCTCTAACGAGGCATTAAGCGACTCCCATGTTTCTCCCACAGCTTTTTGCAACAGGTTTCTAGTGCTCAAAGGTTCAAACTTCTGGACTAAATCATTGGCAACTTGATACAGGATAAAACCCTTACCACAACAAGACTATGAATCACCAGAAATCACATAGTGAGCAGTAATGTAATGACAATTCCTCTTACTCTATAAGTGCCCTGAATCCCCCAGCCTTGGTCTGAAGTGAGAAATATGCAAACACAGGTGTTTCTAACTCCATGTGGAATAATCTGTGCTTCAGCTTCCTTCACCCTTTTCTCCTTTTCCACACTATAATCAAAGCTTTCAATGTAATTTTCTTAACTGACAGAATACAAGAGATAATTGTTGAATCTTTGAGTGACTTCACCCAGAAAAGCCTCTCTCCTATTAATCCATATATTTCTGTCTCCAGCAGAAGCATGCTGTACAGATGAGAGAGTTTTTATTTGCTCAGAACTCTTTTACCCAGATGATGTGTTTTTTGGTTTTGTTTTTTTGGTTTTTTGGTTTTTTACAGTCCAGCAGAGAAAAAGCCATAGCTATACGGACTGTATCACTTCTAGAGAATAGCTCTGAAATATGGGACTACCTTGTCTCATGTATACATTATCCATAGGGCCAGGGTTTAACTGTGCTCCCCCTGGCTGAAGGAAAAAGCCCAAAAAAAGAAATCAATAGGAATCAGGAAAAGTTTTAATTAGCATCTAAAATTTAAAATGCTGCACATAACAATCTGGAAAGTCTCTAGCGATTATACCTGAGAATCACAATATATAAATGGCACAACACTCAATTACACTGTGTTTTAAAGCCATGTGGCAATAAAAAAGAAAATAAATTTGCTGCTAAATAATTTTATTCTCTTGGCTCAACTTCAGTGGAAGCAGTGATCTGTGTTGATATTCTGGAGTAGGAGATTCCAGTTTGTGTCATCTGGATGGAACCAGTGGGTGGTGTAAATGTGCTCCTCACTAAGGCAATGTTAAATGAACAAGCTCTACCAAAATCCATTGAGAACTTTCCAGGTGCCTTGCTGGGCATTGGAATTTGGGGGGCACAAGTTAATCTTCCCAAATGTATATTCCCGCAAGAGTATACACTCACACAATACCATACCAAAAATAATGTGAAAATGGAGTCTCTTCGATATATACTCCAATTCCCAACATCTGCTCCACAATAAACATACACTGCACAGTTGCTGAATATTAGTCCTTTCATCAGCAGAGGTAATCAGCTTTGAATAGCTGACTACCTACTTCCAGTTGTTACATAATGCTTTACCTTAAATAGCTCTCTTGGAAGAGAAATACCCTATGAAGCACGTTTTAAAGATCACCTTTCAACAGCATCAACTCACACCAACATGGCCATGGTTACAACGCCTGCCTCAGGGTGAGCTGTGCCCTGTGACCTCTCTCAGCACCTCAGGTGTCACCGTGGCCGTGGCCAACACCACGCAACAAGCAGGGAAGTCGTACTGCTGCAGGAGCTACTGCAACAGCGAGGGCGAAATGCGCCTGCAGGGAGGCTGGGGAACCTCAGGAGCCCATCAGCAGGGGCTGCTCGTCCTCCTCTGAGCGCAGAGCTGCGGGACTCCCAAGGAGCTGCTTCATCCCCACTCCTCCGCTGCTCAAGGTCGTTTTGTCCCATCAGGGAGGGCATTTGGAGTGTGGGGAGGTCTGATGGGCCTTCCCTTTACAGAGATTGTCAGATGAGGCTGAAAGGAGGCAAGGAAGCCAGCCATGCCTATCAGAGCCAGAGTGCTTCTGAGAGTGGCATCAAACCGAATGCAGCACACACTGCAGCGGCAGCAGTGGCTCGAGGCACAAAGGACAAGGCATGGCTCTGGTCCCTCTCTTCACTGGGGGCATAGCATCCCACCAGGACACACAAGCAGGGGGAGAGGAGACCTCTAACATCCCCAGCTGACTTTTTGGCATGTGAATTTCACCATACTCATCTCTCAGGCTCTAGAAGCCCCTGATGCAGGTGTATTTTTACATACTCACTTGTAAATGACCTTCAAAGCCAGAACCCCCTGCAGTGCCATCAACCCTTGGGGTGGAAAGGGCCTTCTCTCCCTGCCATGTTTTTCCACAATTACTACTGTTAAAGGCATTTTCCAGTGCAAGAGTAGCAAATCCACACTTTATGATCCATAAAGTCTCATCCTGAGCAGTTACAACTTACCTAAAATCAGGGAAGTGGTCTGAGTTTTACTGCTCAGAAAATCTATAAACATTCTTCTAACAGTATAAGAAAAATAAGGGCTAGTTTTAAAATTGCTTCCTCCCACGCAGAGCCCAAATCCCACGGTTGGACTCACACTTCTTGTGCTCAGCTCATCCATTGCTCACAGAACAGTACTATAGTGATGGGCAATATTTAATTATAATTTATTTAATTATTTATTACTATTTCATTATTTTAAAATATTTTATAAAATGTCAGTGATGACAGGATTTTCAAGAGATCTTGCAAAGCATACGAGCAACAACAGAGGTTGTTAAATTTTTACATGAAATTAGAATGACAAGTAGGGCCATGAGCATCTTTAAAAGGGGCTACTCTGTCAGCACCTGAGCAATGGGGAAAAGTCTGCAAGCTTTTGAAATCTATCTCTTCTAAAGTATTCAAAATGGTTTTAAAATGTTATGGTTTGAGTTGATCTTTAAGGAAGTAAAATCAAGTGCCAGCTGTTTGTAGCAAAGTTCTTGTAGTTATTAAGCCTGCTTCATTCAAATTTCTGCCCAACTGCTCAGTAATCTAATAATCATCCTCTAATTTTACAGGTTACACAAATTACTTTTAAATAGAAAGATATGACAGACACGGAGAGAAATGAACCTGAGAATTATCTAAATTATTCTTTCGCTGTCTATCTTGACATTGCCTAGCTTTTCAGAGATAGGGTTGCTGGAGTCACACCTTTAATCACTTTTTGCCAGGAATATCAGGTTTGAGAGCTGATAAAATGTGTGCAGTTTGCAAAAAGATTAAGAAAGGAAAGTACTACCTGGATGCCATGGTGATAAGTGAATGATAGCATTACATTGCTTCCCACCAAAAGTATTGCCCCAGCTATAATCAGGGCTGGATGCAGGGCTTTGCTTCCACAGTCACATAATTAAAATTTAGATCAATAATTTAAAACAATTTAATAAAAATATTAAAAATAATATTTTCCTGAAGTCAAAATTATCCTCTAAATTCTGGTTGGTGAGATTCCAACTGCTATTGTGCCTATGTAAGTTTGCATATATTTGCCCTGGGTGTACAGCATTATAATGGTGATAACATCCTGGTCTTTTACACCCCCAAGAAGAAAGAAAAATTTTATGCTAAGGTGAGATGCAAAAAATTGAAACGTTCCTGATGACAAAGGATTTTCATAGGGGGAAAAGATTTACAGGCTGTCCAAGGCACTGAGAGACATCCACAAAGGCTGCCCTTAGTCCTCGGGCTGCCTGTCTCCTGCCTGCTCCTCAGTCTGTGTCCTAGGGAGGAGTCCTTCCCTCCCTTGGCTATGGGCAGCCAAGAAAATGAGCCCCACCCGGTGAAAGTGAGCCATTTTCTCTAAAACTGCCTCACAAAGAGATGCTCATTGTGTGGTAAGTGTAGGCCACCACAAAGCCAAAGAGGTGCAACCTAGTGTCAGGTGTCAAAAGGTCAAACCTACACAGACCAGCTGATTAATGAGCACCTGGTCTTGCGTGGGTTACAGCCATGCTCATGCTTGAACAGGCCTGTCAGAACCCCATCCCATCCTGGAGATTTATCCATGGCCTGACAATTCAGCCCAGTCCCAGTGAGATGAGCTGGCAGAGAGAACCTCACCTCCAGCCTCTCCTCCCTTGCTCCTGAGCAACCAGGTCTAGTGGAAGGCAGCTCTGCCCACAGGACAGGGGTTGGAACCAGAGGATTTTTAAGGTTCCTTCCAATCAAAGCCACTCTATGATTTTATGGGGTTCTTTTCTCATGTACTCTTTTCTTCAAATAAGTATAAATTTACCCAGATGCCATATTTTTCTTCCTGGATCTTTTTGTTGATTCTTAATCTTTGTCAAGCCCTGCTGATTCTGTCAAAAGCAGACATTAAAGGGTAATGGTAATTACTGCCACTGCAAGCACAGATGATCAAACTATTCAGTGCACAAGAGTTTTTATTTTCAGGAAAAAACATCCCCATCTACTTATGGCATTTATCTAAATGTGCTTTTAAAACAATTTGGCAATGAAAAAATTAGTATTGTTCTCACAACTGTCAAAATCCCTTCTCTACTGTCATGTGATTTTCAGTGAGCACCAATAAATAAGCAAGAATGAAATATGTAAATATTTGAGTGAAGTAGGTTTGAATATGTGGGCACATCTTTATTAATAGAGTTGAAATTTTTGGGATCAGACCTGTGAACCTGTATTTGTTTGGTCTCTTTTCCTTCCCTCTTCTAACACCGTGTCTTGTAAGTTTTTTCTAATAATCTCTCCAGAGCTGAAAGTCATCATCGAAACATGGAATGGTGAGGGTTGGAATGTACCTTCAAGATCATCTAATTCCAACCCCCTGCCATGTGCAGGGACACCTTTCACTAGTTCAGGTTTCTCAAAGTCCCATCCAACCTGGCTTTGAACACTTCCAGAGATGGGGCATCCACAGCTTCTCTGGGCAACCTGTTCCAGTGTCTCAGCACCCTCACGTAAATTTCTTCCTAATATCTAATGCAAACATGACCCCTTTTGTCCTAAAATCATTCCCCCTCATCCTATCACTGTATCTGTAATCAATTTTAAGGTGTTCTGGCAGTAAGTGAATCTAAATCCTGACATCCACACAGCACTACACCAAACTCTGGTCTCTGCTCCCATTATGCTGTTCCTGGAAAGCCAACGTTCAAATATTTCAGAACTAGAGATTTTTAAAAAATTAAGACATGCACTGGATTAATGCACATGCAAGCTTTGAACCACCTAGAATAAACTGACATCCTGGCATTTCCAAGCTACTTCAGATGTAACACCCAGGTATCTGGAGCCATTTTCATTGTTACATTATGGCTACCAGGAAAGAAAACTTATTTTTCTATAATTTCATAAAGTATCTTATAGAATGTAATCGATGTGCACTATGGTCCACAATTTATTACCTACAAAGGCTTGAATTTAACTCCCAAAGCACAGGCTGTTACTATACAATAAAACACAAGTCGTTTCTGGAATCATTCTCCTGTCCTTTAGGATTAAATTCAATGTTAGTAAATTCCCCACATATTTCTAAACAAAAACTGTGCAAAAAGATGGCAAAAGCTGCAGTTTGGCCCAAGTCCATTACTAAAATAATAAACAAAGGCAAAATTTATTGTCTATTGGAAACGAGTTTTCAGATCACTCCAGAGAGGACATGAATCTGTTGTGCCAGAAAAGGAGATAAATGTCTCCCTTAATGTATATCTCTCTTTTCACTCCAGCAGAGTAGCAGGTTATATTTAAACCCTAGAGGACACCATCACCTTGCCTCTCTTGTTGGTAAAGATATTAGCTGCTAAATTTGTTCCTAAACAAGTCAGTATTTATTGGGCTCTTGTCCAAATCCTGACATTCATGAAGGTCTGCACACAAGTCCCATACAAGCCTCAAACTTGCACCCTTCTTGTAGAGTCAGGATTTGTGTTTCCATCGAAATTCTGATAGGTGGTGCTCATACCAGCTGCCTTATCTCTAATGGAAAGCTCCTGCCACGCCTCACTGCACACTGACTGCTGCTCCATTTTGGAGAGCATGTTTGTGTGTGACATCATCATATCTGTGGGGATAAAAATGTTATGCAAAATTTTCTGGGGTTTTTGTTGGTTTTTTGTTTGTTTAGTTTTGTTTTGTGTTTTGTTTTTTAGGTTTTTTTTTTCAATATGGAGCAGGAAAACATAAAATAAATTCCAGGTTTACACTCATCAATGTTTTCTTAATTGCTTGTCCCTAAAAATTTTCCACTGGCTACAGATTGAAAGCTCACAGACAAGAAAATTGCCTTTCTTCGACACTTCCATGTACCTTCTGAAATAACAGCTGGTGCCTCAGTGACCAGACCCAGGGTAAAACCAGTTGCTCAATCACAGGACTGCAGTTTGAGGGTGAGGAGAGCTGCCCTTCTGTTCTCTGCATTTTTCATACTGTACTCAAGCTCCTCAAAAGCAAACTGCTTTAATTCTTTGTGTTCGTTAAATGGCAGGAGATGACT
>VWZN01016989.1:502490-521795 GCA_013396955.1 Regulus satrapa | reverse complement strand
AAAAAAAAAAAAAAAGAGATGAGCTTTTTCTTTTTAAACAGTAATAAAAAGATGGGTGGTACACAATTCAGTCTGCTCCCTAGGAGTAAAGCTGTTGCCATTCTCCAGAGTATCTCCAATGGTGCATAAATCAAAATCCTGAACGCAAAATTAGATGATTCATCTCTCAGATGGGCATCTGTCTTGCTGAGAGCAATGCAGAGTAACCAGTTACATTCCTGGAGAAGGTATTCTGAGGAAACAGACTTATAAGCAAACTATCACCAGTTGAAGGCACTGTCTGGTGACAGTGAAGTTTTCTACATCTTGTAAGATGTGGTATCTTCTCGAGCCCTTAATCAAATTATTACACTCATATATTTCTGAAAGCCATGATGTGGAATGATAACCTTTCCAAGAACATTTCCTGGCTTGATTTCAACACCCTGGTAAAGAAAAATCAACTTTTCTAGAAAGGTAAGTTTTCACTCCTGGGGGAGGTTACATTAGTGTTCAGCTGTAGCCAAAAAATAAACCCACATTTTGTGCAGAAACAAACAGAGCTTTAAAAAAAATGCAACACAGCATCAACCAGTTTGGCTGTGTACAGTGGGCATGCACTTTCTTTTGCACAAGAAGCCCAAAAGAACAAGATGTGGAAGAATATAGGAAGTTATCTGTAATATCCTAAAACAAGCTAACAGGTAAAAAGTCGTAATTAGAACTATATAATAAATATGGTTTACTGTCTCTCTGGGAATTTTTGTCTTCACTTCCTAATCTATCTTCCATTGCGACCATCGTTAACATTTCAAAATGTCAGCAGCTTTCAAAGAACCACTGTGACTTTCAAAGTGAGTGGCTGAAAGGGAAACATCCTCCCCAAAGTTCATTAGTAATGCACCGCTGTTGCAGTAGTTGATGCTTCATGCTGATGAGGTGAAGTAGCCTCTTTTGATTTTATCTTAAACTAGAGGAACCATCCCATGAAGGCTCACTGCAGGTTGAGGATGGCTGCCCAAGCTAGAGAAGTCAAGCTGAGGAACAGCCCTTCCTGTTGCAGACACAGCAGTGAACAAGAGACCAAGGACAAAGGATTTGCAGACAACTTCACTAAAGGAAGTTTTTCGTGGATGAGGACAGCTCCAGAGCAAGTGAGTGAATGACATGATGACAACTAGATAGCACAGATGTATTTTTTTCCCAAATATTATAAAAATCCTGTGATATAGGAAGGCCAGATTTGTGCTCACACAGGAATCTAGTGAGCTCTACTTTTAGCCTCTCCACAAGTCCAAGGTGAAAATTCATGCAGCTGTACACTGCCAAGTGGGGTTTTTTGGGTTTTTTTTGGTTGCTTTTTTTTTTTTTGGGGGGGTGGGGGGGGTGTTGGTTTGGGGTTTTTTGTTTGTTTTTTGTGGGGTTTTGTTTGTTTTTTGTGGTTTTTTTTTTCTTTTTTAACAGAGTGGAGATAGGAAACCTATTTATGAGGTATATGCCTTCTGTCAATTGCCTGTTATGGAGCAGGCCTACATGGTTAGGTAGGTCATGAACTTTTGTTTTCTCCATCCTTGGCAGAACACCATGTACTGTGGGGGCATTTTAATGGCTTTAAACTAAAAGAGGTTTAGGTAGGTTTAGACTAGATACTAAGAATAAATTCTACAACAATTCCATACCTCTTAGCCAGGCTTGCTGGCTTGAAGGCTTGCTTTATTCTGAAGATCAAAAATCCTAAACACAGCCGCAAAAATTTGCATAATATAAAGATTTCCTAATGGCCAGCACTTGAATATAAAATATTCAGGCAGGAAAGCCACACCTGAGCTGCTGTGGTCTAAGCCCACTGAAGGACTTTGTGCCTCCAGGTGAGGGAACACAGCCTGGCCTCCTGGCTGAAGTGCAAAGGAACAGGTGTTTGGCTTCCATACTGTGGGACAACTCCCCAGAAGGGATACCCAAAAAACCCACAGCATGTGGAGGGCTGTTCAGAGCTGGTACCAAATAGATGATCTTGGATTGAAGCTTGGACCTCAATTCTGAATTGTAAGATGGGTGGTGAGCTTTCAAGCTTTGGGGTCCAGAGACTGAGATCTGCTGGGAACATGTCAAAGAGCTCCTCTGAGCTCATTCCCTTCTCTGTCTCTCACCTGGCATACAGATACCTGGGTAAAGCACAGCAAGACCTGGTTTTATTGCTTTACTTTGTGTGATATAGGCTGTTCATATTTCAACTTCACAGGAGAAATTTTGACAAAGCTGATAAATGTTTCTGCAATGTTTCTTAGGCTTCTGAGGGCATGTCCCAGGTGTCTTCTTGATCTTTATCTCTTCAAACTAAAGAAAATAATGTATTTCTAGCCCTAACTAGGAATTGCTGTGTTGCCAGGTCTTCAGTTCAGATCATGACTCAAACCTGACAATCACGAGACAGAAAATCACAGTGTAGGGGAAGCAAGGACAGTGAAAAAAATTATAAAATTTCATCATTAGTCTCTGCCTTTCTCTTTCACCTCCCTTTCCCACATAACTGTGATAACTGTTAACATGTTTCCTTGCTAATTGCACAGAGGGTGAGTTTACTTTTATTCTCTTCAAAAGAAAATTACAGTAATTTTCAATTACTCACTTGATTAGTTTCCTTCTTAGTTTCTTCCCTCCAGTGCTTGAACATCCTCTCCAATATCCCCCTGTCTTCCTCTATACTCATCTTTGCCTGCGAGTAAGGCCCCTGGAAGTGCCAATCCCACAGCAAGTCCTTCAGCTGAGGGCCATGCTCTGCTCTCTCCCTTTCCTTCCTCCTTCTCCTCCTCACTGGCCATGGCCGTATCCCTAATTTGCACTGAAGGGAAAAAGGATCACCCCGGTCCCCCAAGCCATAGCCAGTCCTCTGTTGTCCGAAAGAGCAGCTGTACCTGCAGCCATAGGACCAAGGTCGGCATGATAGCACTCATGGAAAATGGCCAATGTTTGGGATCACTCACAAGCCTCAACTTTAGGGAGGCATCCTGCAATTGCTTCCATTTTTCAGAAGTCCCTGCCATGGAAAATGACCTTTTTTATCTGTAGAAACCTGAAAAAATAGGCATTAATGAAAAATTGATGAGTTTTTCTATCTTGGTTGTTCCTTCTTTTTTTTTTCTTCTTTTTTTTTTTTTTAACCAAAATGGGATTTACCAGATATATATATATATGAAGTGTGTAGTCCACTCTTTCTTTGTACTTCACTGTGAAGCTGCACAAGGTGTCTGACCCTGCTCTCATCCAGTCTCCTCTGCCCTGTTACTGCACGAAAGCAATTGATTTACCTCCTCTATGTTTCAGTAAACTCACTCACAGTGATGGCTACAGAATGACCAACAGGAAAGGGGAAAACCACAGTATTATCAAGGGATTAAGAGAATTAGAAAGACAAACATTACCTGGAAATGTGTCTACTTTTGTCAGCATGTGTTGTTTTTATCTGAATTGGAAAGAAAATTTTGAAAATACTTTTTTACCTGGATTTCAAATGGTTATCTGAAAAAAGCTTCTAAATAAGAACAAATGTAGTTAAAGTAGTGGTGAGTCAAACTGGCAAAAGAAATTGAGATGATTTCTTTTTGTAACATAATGATAATTCCACTGGCATTAAGTATCTCTCAATGCATGATTGAAGGTAATACTCAGAAAAATGTCTGCATCACTAAAGGCATAATAATGACCCATAAATTAGGGGCATATTCAAAAAATTGAATTTCATCAGATCATCCATGCAAGCAGCAAATTTTTCAAATCAGCCTTCCTTCATCTTGCTCTTCCCACCTACAAAAGACACCATTCGTCAGCTCTTTCCTTTCTCAGCTTCTTTTTTCCTCTTTTTAAGGCAAGCTTCCAGTTCTGGCAGGTTGCTGGGCTAAGATTAGACACACTGTGGTACAAGCAGGAGAGGGACAGGGGCCATTATTGCCCACAAAGAACCAGCATGGTGCCAGAAGCCCATGATAAGAAATTCTGTGCCCTGCCCACCACAGTTGCCTGTGCCTGAGGATGGGGACAGGGCAGGTGCTGCAAGCCCCACCAATTTTATACAGCTCCCTGGACTAGGGACTATCCCACCCAGCTGGAATTGCCCCTAGCAGTCTTGTCTTTAACTTGTGTTTTTCTGTGGGGGAGGAAAAGAGCTAGGGGAAACATAATACAGCTGGTGGAATTTCCTAACAATTTGATAATCAGTTGGTAAAATACAAATTACTTTAGATTACTTTTAGAGTGAAATATTTGTACTTGAATCCTCACATTTCAGCATCTTGTTTGGAGTCCAAGTTATTGTGATTTGGGATGGGAAGGGGGAAGAGAGCTTCTAGACTCATCAGATCTCAGCTGTCAGCTGTACCTCCAAATCTGTGGATACTTGACAAGTTCACATTTGTCATACGTCACCAGCTTTAGAACTAGATTTGTCCCAAGAAGGATATGGAAATTAAAAACCCACTCAGTTACAAAACTAGTCAGCTACTCCTACTAGAGCAGGATGCTGCAGTTACTCTTTTGTTATTGTAGTTACCTCCAAATTTTAACACTGAAATAAACAGTCTTCCAAATTTCAGTTGTGGGAAGGCAAACAACAGTTGGCCTTTGCAGGGAGCCACACAGCACCTTCTGTCATTAAAAGCCATTGATTTCTATCCTCAGACTAATACTTCCTTTTTTCCCTGCTAAATCCTCCAGCTATAATCCTCCAGGCAAGGCAAGAACCCTGGCCGAAGAAAGTTCTTTAATGGCATGTTATCTGCACAGCACTGACTCAAGTAGTTAATGATGTATGGGAACGTTAAATAAAACTTGCCATTTTCTTTTATCCAGCCCTTCTCCCCCAGATGTACAATTTTAAAAATAACTTCAATGTTTTCCCAGATCTGCACAGGTCATGGTAGTTACTCTCAAAAAAGTTTCGTAAGATTGAAAATATATGGTAAAAGAAGACAATTCTTTGTTCAATGCCTCTGAGTTGCATCAGTGAGTCAAACCCAGTCTAATAATCTATTGGAAATGACACCTGTGCTTTTACTGATATTATACATTACACATTAAGATGGTGTAAAAGTGCTGTAATTCACCTCTGAATCAGGTCAGCAGTATGCACAAAATACTTTACATAAACTAGGGCACAGGTTCTGCACAAGAACTATGAGAGTCATGAACAGCTCCATAGTAAAGTGTAACTGAAAAGTCTGGAACCATTTATTTCAAAAGCATGGAAGCTCATAAATACACCAGACTGACTGGGAGGGTTTGGTTGCATTGCCATGTGACATAAGAAAAAGGGAAGCATAAGATAAAACAGAAAGGCAGTAAATCAAAAGCTGATGACAGGAACTAATTCTTCAGTTTGACTTCCTCAGATTTGAAAGGGAAACTGTATGAACTTTTACAACCAGATTGTATATTTACAGAATCTTCAGTGATAGTTACAGCTATAGAGGAATCACTGCTCATCAGGGCTACAAGCACAGCACATTTCTAGCAGGGAATGATGTATTTTATCCTCTATGACAAACAGAGACTTTCAAGCACACATGTGTTGCTTAACTAGATGCAAAGGCAAAATACTTCAGACCTGAAGTAGGGTTTTGTTCCCAGAAATTTGACTGTTATTGTATTGGTTAGACAGAAAATATCATAGCTTTTGGGGGATTTATAATACACAATGGCAACCAAAATCAGGGATGGAGTATAAAGAATCATGCCTCAGACACCAGTATTTTGAGCAGAATTTAACAAGTAGCTATAGAAAAAGAAATGTCTTCGTTTTGAGTTAGAATATTTGAAAGGGTTAGACAAACCATGCACAAAACTTACCAAGGATAACAGTTCCTTTTATCTGGGATTTCAGTGCAAAATCTTCCTGAAGTCATCAGCAACCTCCCTCCCCAGTCCGGAAAAGAATTATTGGCTCATTTTCAAATGCCTTCAATACCAGACTGGCAGACAGGACATAAACTTACTTAACTCTGGAAGAAGTTAAAACTAACACTTCACCACACCCACGTTAGGGCTTATTAAAAGTTTGACAAGTGACATTTAAGTCACTTTTTGGTGCTTTTCCTCCACTTCTCCCTATAGGAAGAACTTAGTGCTGTGGGAGTACAATGATTTATCTTATATAGGTCACTCAATGGGCTTCATTGATCCTGTAATTGCTAACCAAGTCTGGATTTCAACCAGAGGCCAAATACAGAGATATTTTGTATAATCCACACTCTTAGGTATTTTGTGTTGCTGTATGAATTATTGGCTAAGAGGTGGGAGTGGGAGGAAGCAGTTGAGGCTGAAATGAAGCCAGAAAGAAATCCAATTACTGCTTGCTAAGCCTACAATATTTTTTGTTGGGCTTTTTTTTTTTTTTTCCCTTTAACTTTTTAAGCGTAGGTTTTTCAGCCTGGACATCTCATCTTTACTTCTAATCAAATTCAGAGGTTTACCAGTAGGGAGGAAATTAAGCCAGTAATGTGCACAACATGGGCTGCACAGCATAGTAGTCAAGAGGGTAAAAAAGTGTTACAATTACCATTTAACTCTCACTTTGGGAAAATCTAAAATGAGTGAAAGTTATGGGATGAACAGCTATTTATATCAAGGACTTCAGATCTGGACTGGGCCTTCGAACAGGTGAGAACTGTAGCTAGGCTAAGCTTGCAAAGGACATTACTTACACCAGGATCCTCTGAGCTCTGCCCACTGGGAGGGAAGAGCTGGACTGAGAATTCTTGCAAACATGAGCTGCCCCCAAGCCTGTCCTTGCAGGAAGGAAGGAGATGCAGAGGTGTAGCCAGGTCAGTTTTGCATGGGGTACTGCTAGGACCACAGATTGTTAAATCTTTGTGTAGCCATTCACTTTTTCTTCTATTTCATCCTTCTTTCCTGTATTATCCTTTTGTGTACATTTATTCTAACTTACAAAGATGGCAACTGGCCATAGTATGCAGTTCATCCTGTAGAGAAGGCAAAAAAGGGGGCACGTGAGAAGACATTTCCACTGTTCAGAGCCTCAATGGCTACAACTTGAGCCCACAGCAGGCAGGTGGGGCAGGTCCCACCACCTCCCACAGTCAGAGTCACTTCACTGAATAGATGAGAGCAGCAGGAACTTCATAACCTGACACAAGCAACACAGGACCTCCAAGGGCTCAGGAAAGCGTGCTCCTCTTTTCTCACAGGAGAACAGATCCTTAAACGGATGTAGTCTGGCTCCAGTACCGACAGAACAACCCTGATGGACCTCAAATGTTCCATCCTCACTTTAGTCACAGGTCAGTTGCAGGTAAGCCAGAAACCCAGTTCCTGTCTGGCCTGAGATCATCACTGTTTGCCAGCTAGAAAGAATGCACAAAGACATGTTTTCATATGACCTGGGAGCTACTGATTTGAACACAGAATGAGAACGTGTAGAATTAAGTCTCCTCTGAATTTGGAGTTGCTTCACAAGGAAAAAGAATTTTTGAAGGATAATTCCTAGCAGAGAATCCTTTGTAGCTGTTGAAGATGAAAGAAGAAAATTCAATTTGAACATAAATAGGCTGCAAAAAACTGGTATGAAGAACCAGGATTTGAATCCAATCCTTTGACTCTCAAGCAGAAGCCTGATACTGCAACCCATCCAGAGATAAATTTTGATAAAACCTGGAGTGAACTAAAGTGCCACATACTGAATCCTCCTGATTATAAAAGAAAGAAGTGTAAACCAATCATTAATTGGCAGATCACACAATGTACTTCTGTGGTGCTTGGGATTTTGGAAAGCAGAGGTGGTGCAGAAAAGTAGACTTCCCAAAAAAGAAGTAATCTTGGAAAGAAGAAGGGAGCACAGAGAGAAGAAATATGAGATCTTGGCTAAATGGAAGATCTGGAAAGTATATTTCTTCCAGTTACTGATTAGCAGCTCCTAAGGAGATTATTTGACACTTTACGAATAGTTTACCATATCTGTAAGTAGAAGAAACATTTCTTCCTGTACCAAACAACCGTCTCTAGTGTTTCAGCTAATATACTTAGAAAGAGAGGAGAGGGAGAGAGAGAGGCAGAGGGAAAAGAGAGGGAGAGGGAGAGGAGAGATAAATTTAGATTGGCAGCCACCCTTTTTAAATCAGCTTCACCACTGAATGATCTGTCCTAGTAGATTAAAGTTATAAAGTTTGTATTGCTGCCATCACTGTGTTCATTCCATTTGCTTTTATACACAAGGCACTGAAGCATACTGTCTTTTAAAAAAGCAACTGAAATTCAGCTGTGTCTCTTTGAGTCACAAAATAAACCTCTCAGCCCAGAAATGTAAAGTTAAGGGCATGTCTTATGTTCCCCAAGGCTGCCTGAATGCTGTGCAAAGAGGCACTGATGTAACATAAGCTTTTCTTTGGCCAGCTCGAGTTGGGGAACACATCACATAGGATGGTCCTCATCTTACATCCATTGGTCCCAGTGCTGCAAAATCATGCTCCAGGGTGTTTAAAAAACCCCTGTACATGAATCAGTGCAGCTGTATGTGGGAGGCAGTGGTTTGCTTCACCTTACTGAGAGAATTTAAAGCAGATACTGAAGCAGGTGATGCTCACAAGTGAGAAGGAATGATCCTGCCCAATTCAAGTTTACAAAGCCATCCACTTTTTACTTGCACAGTAATACCACATTTAAAATCTTGACCAGCTGAGATCCAGATTTATCTGCAACATCTACAGGTATACTTGTGTAAATACATCTGTAACTTACAAGGTATTAAAATTCTTACATTTCATCTACATAGAATTTAGGTGCCTAAGGACAGGACAACAATCTTGAAAAAATATCTTGCTTCCACACCCAGATTTTTAAGGCAATATTGTCTCCATATGCCTAAAGCTGTGCCATCACATACACCCCATTAGTCTTCATTTTTGCTGAGACATCTTCCCATCAGCTCTGGCACCTGCAGACCAGGTGTTCCTGCACTGATCCCACTGCAATTTACTAAGCACACTCAGGATCTGACAATTAGCTCATCTCAGAAACATCCAGTAAGGAGAGTTATTTGTGATGTGTATCACACTCTAGTGGTTAAGAGATTCTGCTGAAAACAGATTAAGCTTCTGCAACCTCCAAGGAGAGCTGCTGAGCAGCAGGGTGAGCAGGGTAGTGTCTCCTCCTCTCACACCTGGGGCACTACTGGGGTGTGCACAGATGCAGGAGGAGTGCAGATTTCAGGTATTGAGCTTTAGCTGTGCAGTTCTTTGGGTCTTTGTGCTAACACAGGAACATATTCAATCAGAATATTCATCGCCTCTCTTTCAAACAGAACAAAAGCAAAACACTGGAATTTTGGAGTTTGCTCCACAGATCTCTGTAGACTGTTACCATCACCTGGATATCCTGAAAGAAGCTGAAAAAGATTTTTTAAAAAAAAACAAACATGGTCTGCAAAGATGTAAAACAGCATGAGCATTGCTACCTTATATACTGAAATTTTTCTATTGGATACTACATGATATATAACTATTGATGTATGAAGTTAAGCTTTCTGTCTCTTAGACCCATTTCCAGCTGTCCCATTACTGTACAAAACTATCTTTATTAAACAGGCAAAAATAGTAGAACTCAGTACCTCTGTATTTGAAAAAAATATAGCTAATACTTTCATTTAGCAGAAAGCAGAGCCCCCGCATCTCTTGTTCTTACAAGTTGGCAGATTTAGGCTTGAACCACTAAGAGTCATCTCCATATCATCATGTTACAAGTCACCACAGATCAGCTTTTCACAATGAATATATACATTTAATACGTAGCACCTGATTTTGGCTATGTTCCTTATGCATCTTAAATGGCACAGGTTAAAGAAATCATAGCACTGACATACTGATGGCCATTCTACCTGAGAAATAGGCACCTCCAGAAAGTTTCTGGAAGACAGACTTGCTTCCAGCAATCCAGCAGAAGAAGTGTCTAAAATGTTCTACCACTGCACAGTGAAAACAGCACCACAGAGCACAGCCAAGCCCTCTCTGCTCTCCCCTCCTTGAGACACTATTCCTTGCAGGATAACGTAGGGTGTTGCTGTGGAGGTATTTTCCAAGCTGTACCACAGTGGAATAAGTGTGACAGCCCTTCACCTGCTGCACACAGCAGACAGACACTTGAGTTGCAAGTGTTTAATGATAAAATAACTTCAGCCCTACTGAGGTTATTCAGAAGAGGCAGGAGGGGATAGCACAGAGCAGGAGAGTCTGTGGATCCTGGGAGGTGGACAGGACTCTCAGCCCTTCTCTGTTGTAAATCTCACCCATCTCTGCATGGCCTCCCTGAGTCCCACAGGCCCTTAGGGACAGTTCCTGCCCTGGCCTCATCCTGACCTCTTCCTTTTTCTTTCACTTCCTTTCTCCAAAATCTACTGACTTCTGTTATCATCTCTGCTTCAGCCACTGGGCACCCTATCAGTTCCTCCTGGTCCCTTGCCTTCTTCAACCACCACCAAATGTATGGATTGATGGACTCACAGCTGGATTCTCTGATTCCTCATCAAGTTCTCTCCCTCCCTTCTTCTCCCAACTATTTTCCTGTGCTCAGACAGAGCTCTGCCATTGCCAAGAATTTCAATCCTGCCACTTTTCCTAGTGCTGCTGAGCTGGTCCTGGAATTTGCACTTTTATATCTCATTTGACCCATAAAGCCCTATCTGCAAATACTATTTTTTAAGAGAATGGCATTATTTGAATTATCAAAGTAATCATTTAATGCACAAAATTCTTCTCCCTAAGAAGCCACTTAACATTCAGACACTGTCTTACATCAAATGGATGTTTGGAGATCATGCAAAACATTTTATCTTCTGATGAAAAAGAGATTCTTTGCACACTGTGAAGAAGTTTGCATCTTTGTTTTATTGATCCAGAAAGACAAAAGCATTGTTTAATACCCATTGTTGAGAGACCTTCAGAGGTACTTCTAAATCATCTTTTTTTGCTGTCTCAGAATGCCTATAGATAAAAATTGATTAGCAAATCTCCATAAACTTCTTTGAATACAAAATAGTTGAAAGAAATTTGCACTGGAGTGTTTTATCTGAGAACACTACGTACTAGTATTTTATTCTTGTCATGAAAGCTAATAAAATTTTAAGATCTGATTGCTTCTTCTTGGTGAATTTGTACATTTTGCATTTATAGAGAGAAAATATATTTAATTACGCTATAAATATAATTGAATAGGTTTTTTTTAATAGCTGTAAAAGAACCTATACATGCAAGTATATAAAAATCAAATGCATATACTCTTCACAATGAAAATATTCAGCCCTTATTTCTAGAAAAGCCAAAAAATGAAACCTTTTTTAGAAAAAACTCCATTAGCTCTATGTCTAATACTGATCCATTCTCACTTTGTATTCTCAAGCAAAATCCCCAAGAGCTTTTAAAAAAATCCATCTACTCTGATCCTCTAAATTATGATTTTGGTGAATAATCTTGTGTTGAGAAAGGAAATGTTGCTTGGGAAAAAAAACACAACAAACAACAACGACAACAAAACCAACAAGACTTATAAGATTCCCTTTGGGCAGAGAAATAATGTAATTTAATTGTAGCTTGAAGTAGTTCCAGATCCGGTGACATGAATGTACCTGAGCAGCAAGCTGCATGCCAGGAGCTTCTGCTCACCAAAGGAAACTAATTACATCAAGTCAGCAGAGAAAGCAAAAGGTCAAGGCCAAAGGCTAGAAACTTAGATTTTGAATCTTACTGAAAACCTTTCAGATTGGAAAAATTAGGTCAGAGGGTAAAAGCAAGCATGCTAAACTTCCTGGTTAATATTTGATTAATGGGACATTTTCAAAACTGCATCAGGTGAGCCACAGCCAGGACTTCTCCAGTTCCTCAGAAGCAGCCAAGCTCAGGCTGTGGTCAAGGTTCATCTCTGCTATGTGACAACCAGGGGCTCTGGGAAAACTGTATGAATTTAGGATTGGATTTCTTCAGCTCAATACTGGGCCCCTAAACTGTGACCTACATGCAGCTCAGACACCAAAGCCCCAGGCAGCTCTCGTAGCCACATCCGTTCAAGCCACAGCCAGGCTATGCTGGAGAGGCCACATCCCGCAGAGCTCATTTATTCAGAGCATAACCTCAAAAAAGAAAACGTGGTTTCTTTTTTATTTAGCAACCTAAAAACACCTGTTGGTTAAAAAGATCAGATTGCTTATGCACCACATGCAGATTTTGAGCACCCATCTTGGGAGCAAGGGGTCTAGCAAGGAGCAGGCATTTGTGGAGGAGGGTGAGGTCCTTATGTGTCAGGAATTCCTGCTCTGCCCTGGCTGGCTGTCACCAGAGCGATTTCCTCCAAACTGAACCCATCTGCACATGCTTTTGCCAGTTCTCTCCTTGTTTCCAGACCTCCCTCCCACCGTGAATCAGTAGATTCATAGTAGAAGGTTCAGAGCTTTCCAGCTTCTTCTGGTAGCAGTGAGAGGCAGTTCTCAATACAAACAAGTATTTGCTGTTAATTTCAGGGAATAATTCACAGGAAGAATTTTTTTTTTTTTCACAGACTGATTTTTTTATTTTTTATGATTATTGCGTAGTATTTTATAAATCTCATAAATGTGACTGTGATGGCTTTGGTATAAAGATTAAGTCCATGAGAGTATTTATCCACCTTAAATAACTGCCTACTATAAATATTATTGACTGTTATCTCCATTTGTAACTAAGAATGGATTTTCACATATAACAATAAAAAATCATCTTGTAAATTTTCCATTAAACTAAGGTATCATGGGAAAGACAGCAGGTTCTCTGAGAAAAAAAAAATCCATCATCTGCTTCAGATATTATTTCTATTTCCACTCTTGGCACACCTAATGTTATTACTGTTCACTACCATCAACTGCAACAATACCACTGCAATAAGAAACAAAAAGCTGAAGAAAGAGACATATCTCTCATGCCCCATTATCAGGAATATCCTCATTTATAGTTTGTTTTGTGCATCATTATTTTTAAACCATAATTATACCCTTATCTTTAAAAACAATTTAAACTTGGAGGGTTAAATTCTGTCAATAAATACACATGGTGCACTATATGGTTAACAAGGTGCTCAAAATGCCTTGTTATAGTTGTTGCTGATCTGTGATCAAAGTGGAGATTATCCGTGTGAACCCTATGAAGCTTCTGAAAAGTTTGAAAAGTCTTCCAAAGTTTGAAAACAAACAAATATATATGAATTTAAAAAAAAAAAAATCTGCATTGCAGCAGCTGGAAAGTTTAGTTCAGTCTGCCGACTTTAGTGGGGCTTCATCCACTATCAGAGAATACCAGTGGCAACATTCATAAGAAGCAAGGAGAAATAATTTAATTGTACTGTGACCTATGCACACATTCAACCCTGAGGTCTTCTGCTGAATTAAATAGGCACTGAATATTTTTAAGGCTCTTATGAATTCGATTAAAAGTAGTGAAGATGGCCTCAGAGGAAAGAAAAATCTCTGCATAATTATTAACATGGACATAGGTGTGTATCCTGTCTCCTGTGTGACAATGACAAAAATGGCTTCCTTATTAAGACTGGCAATTTTGGTACATAGAAACAGCTGAGGAACTTGTGACCTCTCAAACCTCCAGTCTCATACATGTTCTGAACACTGCCTCCAGTCCTGTCAGTCTTGAATGCTGAGCTGATACATGATTGACTCCTAAATGGCATAAGATTGTGCTTAGTGTCATTGCTACAAGAAGGCTTCCTAATTTTAAAGCCTTTTTTGTTACCTGTTACAAAAAACGCAGGAATTCTCAGTAGGGAGCCTCCCTGCAGAAACACATCAGATGTGGCTGGCAAAAGTAAAAAACACAATGAAAGCAAAGCAACCAAGTACTAGACTTAACAAAAATTACTGCAGTAATTTTTCTCCCTTTGGAAAGTGTTTTATTTGTGTTCAGCTTTCAGAAAGACACCTACATTTCTTTAGCCTGTGGAGGAAAAACCCTCTATACAACCCAACATCCATTTGTTAAAGCCAGAGCTGTAAAAAGTTCTTTGAGGGTTTGAAGAGCGAAAGAACTTATATGGTGTTTGCAGCATTTCGAATAAAATACAGTACTTTCATGTTCTCCATGTTCCAGCTTCTTAAAAATTAAGATACCTTCTCATGTTCTGTTCCTTCATAGAAGACTTAAAATGACTCATCTGTAATTGCACACAAAGATACACACAAAGACTACAAATAGACTGACCCTCCTGGTGCTATCCAGGACTAACAGATCCAGCTGGCTAAAAGGTAATTTAAAAGGGAAACAAGTTGCAAGGTAAGATTTCTAAAAATAATGCAAAACAGAAACTGAAAATTACCTGGGACCTTGAAGGCTTGAAGATCAGCCACCACTCAGGATTAGATTAAGTTAAAGTAAAACTATATCATGCATGCACATAATTTAGGTAAAAAAAAAAAAAACAAAACAAAAAAAAAACCAACCCCCAAAAACACCCCACAAACAAAAACCCAAACAAACAAACAAAAAAGGTAGATGAGAGGCACACAACCATGGCATAGATGAGTTCCAAAGAGGCATCACAAGAACATGAGGATTATAAAAATCACTTACACTTCCAGTGAACTCCTCTCTATGTACAGGCAGATGCATTAGTCCTTAAGAGGGAAACCATTAAAAAAAGTAGGGCAGCAGTTCCATCTGAGAGAAACAAGTTAGAACAATCCTTTTGGGGATGTTTTCATTAAAACAGGCTGCCCCTTTTTATAGTTCAAGGCAGGATACACTTTTCTGTTAGTTTATCTTATTAATTCTGAATACTCTACGTTTGTCAGTGGTAAGTAATCAAGACATATTAAAATGCAGCAAATTGTCCCTATGAATTAAGAAAATATTTTCTTTCATATCCATAAGGTCAAGCTCTGCTTCCAGCAAATAAATGTATCTTCTGTCTGTCTCTTGAAGCAGAAATGTTTCCTCTCTGATACTCCTAGGCTTTGGAAGATGAAGCCCCCTGACAGACACATATTTCAAGACAAGAGATTACACCATAGAGCCACCATGAGAAATCATTTACCAAATGAAGTAATGAAATGAAAATTACGAATGGAAAGTGGCAATTTGGCCAGTTTTGTGTACTGCCCTAATCATGCTTTTAAAATCATGGGGCTGGCTAAAAAATGCCTTCCTTTAGATCTAAAATTGATACTGTTTCTAATATTCTACACAAAGCTGTTACATAAACCCACCGATGGAGATGTCTTTTTGCATCCCAGAGCCAGCCCACTCACTCATTCCAGAAACCCAGGCAGGTAAAGTCTCAGTGAGCAGAACACGGGTCAAATGTTAGTGTTAGTGATGTAACATCACTGCTAGTGATGCACTAACACCTGGTACACATCTACCGTGGTGAGCTGGACCCGAGGCAGCTGTCACACCCCAGCACAGGAGCACCATGAAGCAGAAAGGGCAGGTGGGAGATGCCCTGGGCTCTGCTGCAGCAGGGGAACCACGCAGCACCAGGCTGCACTGCCTGCTGGCACGCAGGTGCTCAGGGAGAGATCATGATTTCCCTTCCCCATTTCCCCGGGCTGCTTCTGATTTCATGTGGACAAAAGTGGATAAAATCCCGGCGTTGCCCTGAGAAATGGAATCAGCACCAGGTGCCTGCACCTCTCGCATCTGGATGTCACTGGTTTTCTGCACAGATCCAGCTTAAAATGCTGTACTAGCCTCAACATTTGAGTAGAAACTAGAAAATGAAAAAAATAATTCTAAATTCCGGTTGGGATCATTCATTTCTGTACCACCATAAGCAGTTTCCTTCATTTTTATTTTGGAAAATTATTTTATTCTGGGCAGGTTTGAAAATGAAGCAGGGCTAGAACTGTGGTTAACTCTAACATATGATTGCTTTAGCATAGGAACCGTAACATATTCACCCTTGATATTAAACCATTAGTAGGCTGAACCTGGTTATGGGCATGAGATTTGTTTTTCAAGCTTCCCTAAGCCACAGTCACAATACCCTTCCCTAAGGACAGCTGTAAAGGGATATTACACTGAGATTTCAAATCAACAGCCAAGAAAATGCTCAGGTAGATGTCAATCTTCAGTGACAAGCAATTGAAAAGGTAATCCAAGATGACATAACTAATTAATATCAAAGACTAAACACATAAAACATTGCTTACAGACCAGATTGCAGCAGAGGCCACCACAATGGGATTTCAATCATCTGTGCTTCTCCTACCCCATATCCCCAGGGGGTAGAAGATAACATCCAAACCAGTATTAAGGGTTTGACTTCTAATCAGGCTCAATACTAAGCTCATAACATTCCCAAACTCCAGCATGTGGTTAAATGATTTTCCCTGAACCATGCAGATTCCACTGCTCCCCTGTAGCTCTTACAGGGGCCTTCAGGTCCCAGTTAGGCAGGGTGGGGAGGCCCCGAGTCAGGGCCATGAGGGGGGAGGGCCGCAGAATCCACACCTACAATTCAATTTAAATCTGCTCAGCTCATAGCACAGGTATTTCTATAGGGTAAAGTCATTCAAGTCTTGTGAGCCAAATCTTGAAATAAATCTTGATATTTGTTTGCCTTTGATCATTTGTTTTGGAAATAGCATCACTTTTGGTTTCTGAGCTGAAAGCTTACAACCTTTTCTAATATTCCATTTTATATAAATGATTCAATAGAAACAGAGCCAAGAATACTCTTTTCAGTTTTAAAGATTGCTTTAAAATATTTAGAATAGTTTAAGTACTTACAGCACCTTTAAATTCCAGTTGATAAGTAACTAAAAAAAGACATTAACAGAATTCTTTTCTTCTCTCAGTGTGAATGAGTTCTCTAGTGTCTACACTGGGAAATTATAATTATTAATACATTTTTCAAACATTTTTGGGTTCAGACACAGCCAGCCCCTAATTCTATCACCGAATTCTTTACATTAATAGCATTTTTTTAAAAGTAAGTTCAAGTCCAGAATTTATTAGAAAGTTTAATAGCTTATCCAATAGCTTATACTTGATATTCTTGGCTGCAGAAAGGGATAGTATCATAATATTAAAGAAAAGCAGTTATAAATCTAGCTGTAAGATCCATATAAACAAGTTCATCTGTGTCAAGAATTCCTATGAGCCTCGCTTTTGTTCAAAAACTGCATTTTCTATGCAGACTATTTGTTTTTAAAGTAATAGGGTTAAGCTGTTAATCATTCTAACTATTCATTTAGAAATGTTAGTTGGGATATTTGTTATAACCTTTTAGGATGACAAATGAAAGATAATAAACCCTTGATCAATATAACTTTTATTTATTCATCGAGGAACAGAGGATATCATAGGCAACAACGCCGCCTAGGAGAACAAGGATTTCACATAAACTGTTTTGGCAGAAACACGCATTTAAATAATCATCCAAATCACCACCTCACTATCTCTATCTTAGAAAAAGAAAAAAAAATCCAAACTAAACAAACAAAAAATAAATGGAGAAAAATAAACATAAGATCTGAATCTGAACAGCCCAGAATTGTTTTTTATTTAATGTCTATGCCAGCCACATCTGTCCCTGATTTTAGAAGTCATAACACTTAGCAGTGACAATGGCACCTTTCATTTGCAACCACTTTATAAACATGAACTGACTGCAATTATACCACAATACCTCACCACAGCTAATCAATGCGACTGCCTGGTCTGCTCTCAGCCTGGGGAAGTGCTGATTTAAGTTTGTGCTGCCAGTCCCTTGTATGACAGTGTCTACACCCTGCAAAGTACTATCCACAAAAGTGAATTTAGCGTAAACTGACTGACCAAACTAGAGCACGTCATCAAGCAGGTTTCTCCACTCAGTGCTAATATTTTCTTTCATAATCCAAGAAGAATTGACCAGTCCAAGAAGCAATTTAATGTAAACCATTTGGAGTGAAAGGTGTTATCTTGCCTAGCGAAATCTCCCCCTCACAGTCCAGCTCACAGGCAGAGTCAGTGGCAACCTCATGGTCAGGGGAGATCTGGGACATCCTATCAAAAGGGTCCTCACGATTTTCCTCACAGTCAACCACGTTTGGGATCATGTTAACATAAGCAGTCACTATCTCCTTATGGTAAAGTGTGTCCTGGTTGTAAGAGATAAGCTCATTGCTTATATTAACAGTCTCCACGGCAGTACCGGAGCAAAACTGACCGCATCCCAGGAGGTTGGAGAAAACCTTTCTAAAGTCAGCATTGAAGGCATAGATGATGGGGTTAAGAGAAGAGTTAGCCCAACCAAACCAGACAAAGATGTTAAAGGTGGTCTCACTGACGCAGGGGAGGCCAGCGTGGGGGTCACTGGGTGGGCTCTCACAGAAGGGAACCATGCAGTTCAGGATGAAGAATGGCAACCAGCAACAGACAAAGACACCCATGATGACAGAGAGCGTCTTCAACACCTTGGTTTCCTTCCTGATGGAGGACTTGAGGCTTGTGTGATGGTGGCAGTCAACGTGGCTGCTCCTGCAGCTCTGTGCATGCTCGGCTGCCCTCTCCAAGGAAGAGATACGACGAATCTGCACCTGGGCAATGCGGTAGATTCGAGTGTAGGTAACTATCATGATAGCCACCGGGATATAAAAACTGATCAACGAGGAGGAAATAGCATAAGTCCTGTTGAGGCTGGAGTCACAGCTCTCCGATGGTCCAGGGAGGGTATCATTGTTGCCAGAGGTCCCGTCAGAGGGTCTCACTGCTGCCAATGCCACCCATGTGGTACTCATATCTTCTGCCCAGGTGGTGACAGCGCCTGCTGCTGCCCAGGCAGTGCCAAATCCATCTCCAACATCAGCAGCAGCAGCAGCAACATCCCCCCCTTTGTGCCAGTTGAGTTGGACAGGGATGAAGGAGATGAGCACAGACAGCGCCCATGCCACGCCGATCATCACCAGAGCCAACCGCTGGGTCATCTTTCTCTCGTAGCGGAAAGGGCTGGAGATAGCCCAGTACCTGTCCACACTGATCACACACAGGTTGAGGATGGAGGCCGTGGAGCACATGATATCAAAGGCCACCCAGACGTTGCAGAAAGCCCCAAAGGGCCAGTACCCAGCCACCTCCGCCACCGCCTTCCAGGGCATCACCAGCAGGGCCACCAGTAGGTCCGAGACAGCCAGGGACACGATGAAGATGTTGGTAACCTTGCTCCGCAGGTGCCGGTAGCGGACGATGGCCGCGCACACGAGCACGTTCCCAAAGAGCGTCCAGAGGATGAGCAGCGCCAGCAGGCTGCCCGCCGCCACCTGCGCCGCGCCGGGGGCGCCCGCTGGCCCCCGCGCCTCGCTGGGGGGCC
>VWZN01016989.1:469304-502106 GCA_013396955.1 Regulus satrapa | reverse complement strand
ATCCCCCTGGCAGTCCCCCGGTGCCGTCACCGGCTCCGAGCGGCGGCTTTGCGCAGCTCAGGAGAAGAGCGCGGTCGCGCAGCGGGGAGCGGGGAAATGATGCCCAGCATCCCCCGGGGAAGATGGGCTGTCCGGGACGGGCACGGACACAGCTCTGCCGGGCTCTCGCTGGAGCCAGCGGGGCTGAAAGGTGCGGTGTGGGGAGCGGAACGGGCTGCGCGTGTTCCGCAGGGTTGGGAAATAGAGCGTGCCTCCGTACTTGTTCCAATGGCTTCTACCGGATGGCTGAAATATATTAGAAGCAGAAAGCCCGGCAATCAACATTTAGATTCTCTCTCTTTCCAGCTTTATGGGGTGAATCATCCTTCTCGGTAGGGCTCCAGCACAGCTAGAAACAGTCTACGACCGTGAGCATTACAGGTGTTAGTGCTCCTGGACTCACCGTGTGCTAACGTCATGCGTGAGTTTCTTCAGAGAACACCTCAGTTATTTTTATTCAAAATATAATTGATTTAGTTCCTCTAAAACCTCATTTATTTTTAAGACCGTTGCCAGAGATCAAACCTATTCCTGACCCAGCAGCCTGCTTTGGCACTGAAAGGGCCAGAGAACTGACTCTCTCCAGGCGCCTTCCAGCTGCTTCTCCAGGCAGATCGGGAAGGACAAGAATCACTACACCTTGTTGGATCTGCAGTGGCATGAAGAAAGATTAAATTCTAGAGTTACTAAATACAGATGGAAAAGAAAAAAAAATAAAACAAATTCTGAAACCTTTTAGGTAATTTTATAAAATTGTCACAAGAAAACTGAAGCTTCACTTTAGCTCTCGCTTAAGAAATTGGCGCTACTTTTCCACATTAAAGCGGAGTTATATTTAATATTGGAGGGAGAATTTAGCTTTTGTCACCACTGAATTCTAAACAGTGTGACTAAAGCTCTGATGCTGAGGCAATGTGTTGCTTGCACAAACTCTGCTTTCCTAAGCAATGCCTCCTACAATTTCTCAAAACGAAGAAGCAGATTGCAGAAGTATTTGTGCACGTGCCTGTTGAAGCTACTAGTCATGGGAATACGTTGTAATGTAGTTAATGGGGATATCTTGTGCCAAAAAGCAATTATATTTGCTTGTTTAGGTTACATTTATTGCTTCAGCAATGTAGAGGTGTCTGCAAGTGCTTGTAGTGTGTATGTGTGTGTGTACACGTGTGCTGCCAGTACACATAAGCTATTTAAATAAACACACGTGTAGATCTCTGTCTTAATAACAAAACAAGCCAAATAAAACATATCCTGCTCCCTACTCAGCAGCCCCTTGCCCACACTGGGAGCTTAGTACAAATCAGAAGTGCAGGTGTGTGTCATCTCCTGCCAGCACTTCTGGCTGTGCTGGAGTCAGGCACAGAGAAGGCGAAAGCAGATGGGAAAGATGCCATAACCCATTGAAACAACAATTGTAAGAGCTCACTTGTCAGATGTCTGAAGAAGGAAGTTTTGTTATGCTTTGTTCTTTACTGTCTGTAATAGGTGGACCAAAAGTAGAGGACTTTCCAAAGTATCCAATTTATTGGCCAGGACTTGCAGATGGCTGGCTGAATCCCATACCTCAGAATTTAGAGGAAATAATATCCTTTCCCACCTATTTAATCTATAGCAATCATTCTTGGTTTCCAGCTGGTGTGAACTGATGTTGTTCCCCAAAGCTCCCTGTGGATAAAAATCCAGCATTGAGCTGGGGGAATATTCATCACCCAAAGGTGCACCTGTCAATGGGTGCATCAGTGATATGGTCTCCAGTGCTGATCCAACATTTAATGTGTGATATTCAAAACTTTCTTTCAAGGCAAAGGAATGCATTAGGAGATCAGGAATATTTTCAATGGCAATAGAGAGAAATACTAGTTTGTGATGGGGTGGCGTGTGAGACTAAATCCCTCGTGCTGACAGACTCAGTGAGCTGGGAAGAAGTGGAACAGGAAGGAGTAACAGGATGACTGCTTTGTGCCTTTACCAGGTCATTCATATTGGCATCAGGTCAGAGAATTTGAACCCCTCATTTCATGGGGACATGTATGGTGTGTTATAACATTCCATCCACTGCCATCATAATTTTTTGAGCCTGAGATAAAAACCTTTCACATTTATAGGTTATTAGCATCCTTTTTTAACTTTCTGTAGGCAGTTTGCATATAAATCTCATTTTAATAATAGTCCATTAAACCCACAGCTGTCACTTGCTGAGAGATTTGGGGTGGGGTTTTTTTTCATCCTGAAATCATCTTTGCACTGTCTTTTGTGCTTTTCCTTCAGAGCTTTGCCTCATTTTTCTTTTCTTTATTCACCTGTTAAAATTGCAGTTCTATCTCACAGCTGGCAGATTGGAAGTAATGGAATTTAACTGCTATTGCAATGGTTCTGAGAAAAAAAAAATCTTCTCAGTTCCTGATATTAGAAACATATGTTTTACTTGCTCTTTCCCTTCATTGTTACATTTTCTATTTCCACTTCAAAATACAAATATTCATTGTCCTGCCTAATATTATTTATTTGAAAATTTCCAGTGCTCATAAATTCACACATTCTCTCATCTGAGAGATACTTGATGTAAAGAGATTAAAAATAATTAATGCCGAAAAGAAATTAAAATACAGCGACACAGGTGTACTGCTGAGGTTTAGGCTGTAAAAGCATCCCATCTAAAACCACCCATTTACAGTTAGGCTCAAAAGCAGAGAAGAGGTTGTGGTAGAGGTGGAGGAGGCTGGAAGTCACTGCACCTTAGGCCAATCAAGCAAAATCACTGCGCATATGTAGAAGGATGCTCATGTGGAGCTGTATTTAGGAGCTGTATTTAGGAGCATGGCTGAACACATGCTTGAGGGCAGTCAGTTTTATTCACTGACACTGGCAGTCCTTATGGCACAGGTGTGTATATAGCCAGGAGAGAGTACTGAGGAAGGAGGCAGATAACTGGTATCACCAATTTGTGGAGTACAGAAAAGTCCATGCAGACTGGGTTGGGTTCTGTTGTTCACATTTCAAGCAAAAATAAATCTGAGCAGTTGGGAAATTATCAGAAATGCATTACAGGAATTATGTCTGGGAAACTTCCTCAGCTGAGCAGAGGGCAACAGGAGGGTTAGAACCAGCTGGTGGTATCTGACAGGGAGAAAAGTTTTCTATAACAGATGACTTTTAATATTTCAGGTAAGCTTAGAAAAACTCCGAAGGCTAAAAAATGAATCTATGAGAAGTCAGAGTAGAGGTGGGTACACATTTTTAACAGTAAGGATGATTAATGGCTGAAGTAATTAATTTTAGATTGTAATAGATTTGCCATCATTTGCAATCTGAAAGCCAAGGCTGAAAGCGTTTCTCGGAGTCTGTGCCTCAGCTCATCCCTCAGCTCTGTCTTGATTCTGAGGGTGCCATGAGACCCTCTGTAGTCCATGCTTTGGACTACAGAGTAGTAATTTTGGATGCTGCAGTTACTCCCGCTGCCCTTAAATCCTATTTAGGTTTTTGTTGACATGATTAACCATATACAACAGGATCTGTAATGATCTGTATGGTTCCTACATCAGCCATTGTTAATTCAGGGAAATCATGAAATAATTGATGTCAACAAAAGAAATTTCCACAGATAGTTTTGGGGGTTGTTTTGGGTTTTTTTCTTTGTTTTTTTGGTTTTTTGGGTTTTTTTTTAATACCAAGATTAACTCCATTTAAACCAATAGTAAAAGATAAAAGATGAATACTAGCCAAGGCCAAGTACTGGTAACAGTATTTTTGTAAATATGATTCCTACAGTACTGTCTTAGTTCAATTTGGGGCTTTTGTCTTATAAAATATTATATTTTATTTTTGGGTATTTATAATCATGTATTAGAAATAGTATCATTTTTTCTAATAAAACAAGACTTCACATGATTAAAAATTACTAAAGATCAGTCACTTAAAAAAAAAAAAAGATGAAAACCCCCATTTTTTGCAATTTGAGAATTTTTTTCATACTCTCTGGGTGAGCATGGCAATATCCAAGGGGAACAACTGTCCTGAGATAATAATCAGGATAAAAAAGGTGATTTTAATTTTCTAATGCTGAACACGTCAAGATTTTTATTTTGTCTTTTGCAAACTATACTATCAAACTGCAAATAAAAATCAGGTGGGCTTAATTCCCCAAGAAGCTGCTGTAATCTGGCTTCAATAGTGTAACAATTTTCCCAGTGGAGTAATTTGAAAACAAATTTCAGTATTCTGTTTTCTCTGTTTCTCTAACAGAAAAATTAGGAGGACATTAGGAGGATCTAAGAATTTTATATTACTACAGGCTTTTTTAGTTATTTTTTATTGAAACTTTTACCAACATCATTTATCATAGGAATTTACCCTGTCCATTAACATAACATGAGATTATCTTTCACAAAATTAGTAGGAAAACCAAATCCTTCATGGAATCAAACAGTGGTTTCAGTATTGAAATCAGACACCATTGTGAAGACTGTTCAGTCTGGTAGATAAGAGGGGGCTCAGAAAACAGAAGTCAGCAGCTGGGTGTCTGCCTCTCAAGGCACACAGATGATGTCTCATAGGGTCAGACAGTGACTCATCCTTGGGCTTCCCTCCTCCCAGAAGGCAGCTGCAGCATGGAAGGGAAGGGGCTTGGGAAGCAGGACACCCAAAGCTCATCTGTTTCACTGGCACTGGGGGACAGCTGTATCCTTGCAGAAGAGCCTGTTGCAAATGCTACACAGAAAACTGCAGAGCAAGGTTGTTTTACAAGTGTGTCAACAGTTAGAGCTGATAGGGTTTTTAATCTGTACTTTTTAGAGTTGTGTAAGACCAGCTGTAAATTTCATGGTTCCGGGTTTATTTGGGGGAAGAATCCCTGTTTCAAACTTTTAAACATCAGTGGTAAGGATGAGCAACTTTGTTACTTTGAGATAAACACAATAAACTCCTACTTTTACTTATTGATGAGCAACTTTGTTACTTTGAGATAAACACAATAAACTCCTACTTTTACTTATTGCTGCCTTTCCCCCCCCTTTAAGAAGTACTTAAAATAATGTGCTCATTTAGAATCCTTCTGGTTTCTTCTTCAAGACACAAAACAAGGGTCAAAGGAATTTCAAGTGCAGAGAATAACAAGCACACCTGTAATGTATTTAGGACCCTTCCCCCCCAGTTTTCTGTCTGATTCACTGCAAATCAAAGGAGGGAACATACAGGTTGAAAAGCATATGCTGAAATAAATCAAGGTAAATACCCCAAATTCAGCACCAATGTATTGCTGCAGTGAAACAAAGTTCATAAGTGCAGGCACAGCCAGCTCTTCTTGATACAGTGAAGTTTGGGATCTTGACCCATATTGGATTGGAAAGGTTTTCCAAAACAGAGAGCAAAGAAAATAAAATTAAAAGTTTAGAGAGAAGAAAGGCATTCTGATGCTTGAAAAGGACTTGAGGTCACATTCAAAAATCCGTTTGGCTAGTGATATATATTTTTAAATTATTTATTGGTAATTAAACTATTAGATTCAAGCAGGCAGTTGTGAAAAACCCCATCTGGGGAGCACTGCAGGCATGTTTCTCATACCTGGAAGAGGAGCAGCAGGAGGGACAAGGAAGGGGGTTCATGAACCAGCTACCATTAAGATGTTGTTACAAAGCTATTGCTTACTGCATCATTGCTGTTGGTTGCTGCCTTCCTAAAAAAGTCATTGCCTGCTAGAATTGAAATTACTAAATTCAGAAAATTATGGACTCATAATTGGAAATCAATTGGACTCAAGTTGGAACCAGTCACTAAGTGTGGGCTTAGCCTTAGGTATATTAATCATATCTGCATCCTTAAAAGCATTCTAATCTTCAGTTTAGCCTAGTAAATATTTGATTGCACAATAAATTAAAATAAAGAAGGTACAGTATCCTTGAAAATCCTGGCCAGCCACTCACTCCCTCCCCCAGAGTGGGATGGAGGAGAGAATAAGAACAGTAAAGGTAATAAAATTTGTGGGTTGAGATAAAGACAATTTAGCAGGTAATGCAAAAGGCATGTGAGAAAGCAAAATGAAACCGGGAATTATTCCACCACTTCCCGTGGGCAGGCAGGTGTTCATCCATTCCCAGGAAAGTAGGGATCTATCACATAACAGGGACTTGGGAAGACAAATGCCACCACTCAAACTGTGTGTCCCCTTC
Source organism: Regulus satrapa (assembly GCA_013396955.1). NCBI lineage: Eukaryota > Metazoa > Chordata > Aves > Passeriformes > Regulidae > Regulus > Regulus satrapa. Next base: position 495,903 of record VWZN01016989.1, on the reverse strand, counting down.
CCCACGGCTTCCTTCTTCTCCCCTCAGATTTATGCCCAGCACAAAGCCATGTGGTGTGGAATGCCCCTGGGTCAGTTGGGGTCAGCTGCCCTGGCTGTCTCCTCCCAGCTCCTCGTTCACCCCCAGCCTCCTCACTGGTGGGGTGGGGTGATGGACAGAAAAGGCCTTGGCTCTGGGGAAATGCTGCTCAGCAGCAGCTGAAACATCCCTGAGTTCCCAGCACTGCTTCCAGCACAGATCCTAAACACAGCCCCACAATAACTGCTGTGAAGAAATTTAACTCTATTCCAGCCAAAACCAGCACCTTTGTACAGGAGCTGGTCCTCACCGGGATTAAAATGCTGATGTAGTTCACCGGAATTAATGATTCTATGTGTGCTTTTCACAAGATGCCTTTTAATTCCAGGTATATTGCAGTGACATTCAAGCAAAGATTTATTGGAAAGTAAACATAAAACACCCACTGCTTTGTTACAAATGATGTAGAGAGATAGCAGCTGGTTTTCCCGCAGTCCCTGTTCTTTCAAAACTTTCCACCTACTGCATCCATCTTAATTTGTACTTAGGCATAAATCGCGGCCCATTTGCTTCTGGCAAGAAAATGAAAAATGTGTTGGAAAAAATTTTACCAAAGGCCAAATTTTAAAGATTGAGTTCTCTTTTAGGTGAAGAATCGTAGTAGAGGAAAGCAGGAAGCATGCTATATAGAACTGTAAGTTTTGCTTTAAATGTCAGCCAAATTAAGATTATGAGACATAACACACCTCCTAATTTAAAAAAAAAAATACTCTAAGATACTGACATTAAAGTATCATCACCTTCAAGATGAAATTGAACCTTTGGAAGCTAATAGAGCAAAACCTCTTTTTTAAAGTTTTCCTTAACAATTGCAGCTGCTTCAATTCTGTTTAAATCCAGATCTCATTTTATTCACGCATGCATAGAATGAGGCCAAATGCTTGGGGACGAGCGTTACCAGGGAATAAGTGATCCAATGAGCCATCTGGACACACATCATGTCTAATCAGGGTGAGGTGGGGAAAATAAAAATTATTTGATTATTGAAAGCTTTAAGTTTGGCAATCTTTTTTATTTCATGGGTTTTTGGTGAAGATTAATGAATTATTTAAGCTAGTGATAAGAAATATGCACTTACAGTACTTGGGTAATTTCCCTCTCTGCTCTTCTCTGGAGTCATCTATTTCTCTGCTCTATGTAGTCCACTCAAAGTCTAAGGAACACAAGTGGACAATACAACACACAAAAATTTCCAAAATTATCAAAAGGGACATTGTCTTTTGCATGATTAAAAGAGAAAATTCAAAGTATTGAGAAATACTAGTAAAAGGAATTAACTTCTTTTCGAAGGTCTCAACCATGAGTCTTCCATTTTCTTCTATCTCAGTATCATTGACACAAAAAAAATCACTTGGAAAATCTGTGGTCATGCAAGTTTGACTCTTCAGGTAAATTGAGGGTTATAGTAATCTTTTTGCACCCTAGCAGCCTTTAGTTCTGTATACATACAAGTTTAAATGTAAACCAAGCATACCTTATTGACTAGATAAAATTATTTAAGGAAGAAAGGGAACAAGTGGAAGAGCCTAATAGAAGGATGAACATCAGAAAGTAACTTTCTGGCTAAGATTATGCAGCAGAAATTCAGAATGCTTTGCATATCAAGTGCATTTCACTAAGGAAATTCCCTTTTAAAAAGGTCTGTTTTAAAGAAGTATTAAATTGGAGCACCTCGGGAGAGTATTAACGAGCAGCTGTTAGACCTCTCTCCTGGGTAAGCAGGCTCTCATGCCTCCTGTCACATGCTTGAGCAGATAGGTAGGCAGAAATAGGGTAGTTTTGTGTTATTTTTTATATTTTCAAACCTGTGATAAATCAGTATTGTCCATATATATTAGAGAAAAAAAAATTAGAAAACAGTTGTTTGAGAAAGCCTGGGTTTAGCATTGAGCAGAGAGCTAGTGGTCACACTATGTTAACTATGTTAATCTAAGCATTTTTTTCCTTAAAACAAATGAAAATCTATTTTTCCTTATGTTTCTTAAAAATTTATGTCTCTATTTTTAAGAAATCAATATTTCTCTAAAAATTATATTCTCAAATACTCAGAACTTTATGACTCACTATTGCTTCAAGAGTAGTTAAGCTAAGAGCTGCTTCCATAAAATACTCTGTATTTGGATGAAACAATATTTTTTGAGAGAAGTCCTGTTGTGAAAACCTCTTAAGCATGTCAGGTCAAAATCAAGTCTCTGGTCCTGAAACAGAGCCATTTTAATCAGCGGGATTTCATCAGTGCAGCTCGGAATAGAATTTGCCCATTAGCATATTTAAAGCATTTGCTCACTGCCAGAGTGCTACCTTAATTCACTTTTCTGAATAAACTTCAATTTCACCACTCAAAAGCAATTTAACATTGTGGGCAAATGAAATTATTTCAATCATAATGTGAAGGACCAGAAAGGGCTAAGTAATTGCAAACAAAATATAACTAAATGAGGATGTTATTTATTTTTGAAACTTCCAAATGTGTGTTACGTGCTCCCTTCTTGGCCTTAGTTATTTCCAGCTAGCTTTGCTCTGGCTGAGCACAAATGCTGGAAATCAGTTAAAGGACACCTTTAGCTAAAGTTCTAGCTAAAGAATAACATGGGACCCAGCCCACAGGAGCAGAGGAAGAAGCAATAGCCTTCCTCTAGCCATCCTTATGAGCACTTAAAGGTTGAAATGGAATTTTTGCCCCTATCTAGTAAAACAAAAATTTTACATGATACTGGTACTAATACTACTACTACTGGTACTATACTGATACTACTAAATTTTTAAATGATAGCCATAGTGTTTGTCCAGGAAGGAAGATGAAAGATTGCTTTGGAAGAAATACCAAAGCTTTCTTTAATTATCTGAATGGCCCTATTTACTCAAATTGTAGGGAGACAACTCAGTGGTCATGTTATTCACCTGGATTTCTTGCTGGTGACATGGAACTAGGTGAAATCAAGCCACTGATTTCAAGCAGAAGGATAGAAAATGTTACTGTCTAGAATGGATGTAAGAGTCAATACAAATGTTATAAAAGAGCATGACAAGCAGCCATAGGGAAAGGCAGAGATTACAGGGATGTAAGATAGTGTCTCTTCTAAAAACCAGTTAAAATCGAACAACTGAAATTGCTTTGCAGGAAGATAGGTGTTGTCATGTTCAGTCTCCTGATGTTTCATCTAATTCAAACTTCACCTGAGACTTCAGACAGATATTTCTTTACCTGATCTGGGTTCTGCAACAGGTAAAGAAGGTAGTAAAAATTCCTGAGTAGGTTATGTCTATATTCACAAAATAGAACTGAAGATTAATTATGATGTGAAGCAATTCCTGAAGCAACCTAAAGCAATATGATAATTTATCGAATGGTCTGTGTTTGCCATCTAGTGGTACAAAGTCAAATTTTTTTTTCTGCTGTATGAGAGCAGACACAACTGCTGAAATCTCCTCTCTCAGCAGCAAACCTCTCCCACACAGAAATATTCCTGCTCTCAGGATAATGGCAGTGATAAGTGTACAGCTGTCCTTTCAGAAACCAGGAGCAGAAATTTTTCAGCCCTTAACCAACCACACTTAGGATTAGGTCATCAACAAATTAGCAAGGTTTATCCAGTAATTAAATGATCTGTAGCTCCAGCATCTTAGCTACTGCTCCAGTCTGTCAATCTTTCAGGTGAAGAATATCTTCATTCAAGAACAATATTCTAAGAATATTTAGGCACCCAACTTTTCACTGCTTTCTGTGAGAGCTCAAGCAACAAAATATCTCAGGGATTTGAGATTATATTCTAACATCTTGTAAACCACACTTATAAAACTCTCAGCCAAAGGCCCTCTAGATTTCTAGAGGCTTCAGCTTTGCTTTACAGCATCTCTGTATGAAAACATTATGATTATTTTCCAACCAGGAGACTGATCTACAATGAAATTAGCAGCTCATTAAAAAAATGTGCAGGGAATACATACCATTCTGGCATTGGAACACATATACCTAAATATGAACTATAAGACTATTCAAATATTCTTGAAATGCTTTAAGAGAAAAAAAAAAAAAAAAGATTAAGTAAAAGGATTAATTTTATTTCTCAGTTGTCATAGAGTAAATACAAGAAAATTAACAGAAATATATTTTATCAGAAAATATTATATACAGCATGATATCTAATCATACATGTTATTCACCTGGATTTCTTGCTATCTATATCTGTCCACAAAATAATAATTATATATTGATTTTCATCAGTAATAAGGAACTTTAAACTAATTCCCACACCCTAATTGTGTAGCAAGTACTTTTAGGTTTTACTATTAAAAAAACAAAGCTAGGAATTAAGAGTTTTCCTAATATCTCTGTGATTGAGGAGAAGCTCTTCCTGGGATTTTCTGTTCTAAGTCATACAGAAATTTTTGTAAACCCCTTTCACAAACCACAGTGGATGAAAACAAAGCCATACATATTGGATAGAGAACAAATCCCAGTTGACTAAACCAAAGATTAATGAGATTGAATTAGCTTTACTATGTAGTGTTAATCACATTAACACTAACATGATTCTGAAAAGTGTATTTATATAATAACGCCACATATATAACAAAACAAGAAAGAAAAAATTTATATGCTATTAGCTATGGTCCCTTCTTTTAAAAGAAGTATTGAATCTTCTATTTACTGAGCAGCTGCTGCATTCACTCATTCATTCATCCACTCCCACAACTGTTATTTATGTAATTAATTATTCAATCAATTGTTCACTGAGGGACCGTATATGATCTATGTTTTACAATTGACCTCAAAGAGCGAAGCAGCTGAATGCATCCGATAGAAAATAGAAAAAGGCATTGCAAGGTTCACAACAATTATCCAGGGTTCAAAGCCAAAAACGATTTCTTCTAGTCCATTGTCATATTCCGGGCGGCACCCGAACGCTGGTGGTATCCACAGCTGCAGGGAAAGAACGCGAGGCCAGAATTAATCACCGGTGGTACAAGTCAATAGCCCTTAATGACTGTGACTCCACCTATGGCAAACTGGTTTCAGGAATCCCTAAGAAGTCCCTCCCTGTTGCTACTGGGGCACGTTGGTGGAAGAGGGTTTCAGCTTCTGCTGTTGCTACAGTTTTTGGAACATTACTGAAAAGAGCCTCCCATAACATTTGAATAAACTTCGTTCCCCAAAAGCATATTCACTTCTTCCAGAAGTAAAATTTACTGCCTATAGACTATAAAATGCAATTGTTATATATTAATCAGACTTGAAAAGATGGGAAGCTTTTGGATATTGACTTGTGAACTACATTCAAAATGTCTTACCGAAAGGTTGCAGAGGAATAAAAATGCAGCAATGTTCTTCAAAATTCTCCTCTTGTTGTTCGTAACTGAGTTTCTGCTGTACAATGAGAAATCTGAGGCTGAGTGCATGACCAAACTATTGTCATGACTCGTTTCCTCTCTGGCAACACCAGCCCCATCGTTTTCTCTCCCACAGATGCTGCCCTTAAACAGACAGGGTATGTCGCCGCTGTCACGAGCGGCTGTGCCATTGTAAATCTCTTTGTACAAGGGAGTGAGGGACAAAGTGTTCCCCCGAGATATGGTCACTATTCGAAGAGTTTTAATGTCATCATTCACCTTTTCCTGCTCACGGTGGATGGATTCAATGATAAAGAGGTTCTGAATATATTTCTCAATAATAACCAGAACGGAGTAGGGCAGGTTATACCATGTGTATTTGGGATGACCTTGGGCACAGATAATGGCGAGGATTGAGCCCCAGGAGAGCAGCCAGGACCCTGCAGCTGTGCCCACCAGCAGTTCTGCATCCAGTTTTCGAGCGGGATTCTTGGAATTATCCAGTGATCTATCTTCCAGTCTGTAGATGAGAAGGGCGACGATTCCAGCTGTGCACATGAGAGCCAACACGAAGATAGCGTGCAAGTAAAACATAGTGAGTGCTAACTCGCTCTTGATTTTTGAACCTCCAATCTGAATTAAATACACAACAACTATGGCTATTGTGCTAGTTAACACGATTAATCCAAAAATCATTCCAACAGTTATCCCGTGGAATTTGAATGGAGTTTTGTTTTGCTGGTGGTGCTCAACTTTACGGCCGATGTTCTTCCACAGGACATAGAGCATCGTGGATGCTAGGATGTGGTACTCTATATTAAAGGGATATAGGTAATATATTCCTTGAGAAAATATTGAGCAGAGAGTTGTTGTTGTGCAATTGCATTGAGGTGCATGATCATCTAGAACTAAAGGAGAAGGAGAGATTAGTGATGTGCGTTATAAGAACTCCTTGGTTTAAGTGAATAAGTAAAACATAAATAAAATAATGAAACACAAAAATTAAGATTTCAGTCAAACAACACCCGGCTACTCACCTAAAAAACGCCCCACTTCTCCATGCTTTGCTGGAGTTTGAAAGAAGAATACATCCCCAGCACGCATCCCCAGCAGCTGGCAAAGCAGTTGTCACAACCTTTCCTGGGTTGGAAGGAACTTTAAAGATAATCTATTTCAAATCCCCCTGCTGTGGACAGTGAACCTTCCAGTAGACCAGGTTTCTCAAAGCCCCATCCAACCTGGCCTTGAACATTTCCAGTGATGGAGCACTCACAGCTTCTCTGAGCAACACATTCCAGTGACTCGGTGCCCTCAGAGTGAAAACATTTTTCTTTAGATCTTCCTTATTCTAAGTGTTTGCTGACTATAACTTGCACCCTCTTACCAATGGAGAAAGTTATTAATTATTAAAAGAAAAACACTCAGAGCCAAGTCCTTGTCTTGTAAAACAGCACTAATGGATAACTTCTATCCCTTAGAGCCATCCCACTGAATCCTGTAGGACCACAGGCCACACATAATGACTTTCCTGGGAAAGAGTTGTAAGATTATCCATGCTTGTTTTTTAAATTAATAACTTATTAAATAGCAAACCCTCATTTTAACACTGGTATGTTAATCTATTAATGAGATTTAGTAATAAAATGGTACCTTGGTGATGTTCCCCACTGATGTTATTCCTCAGAAGAAATGTTCTTTAAAAATTGATTTTTTTTGTAACTTAGAAGAAAACTACTGCCTTGATCACATATATGGTAATGATCATATAACATTTCAGTATCAGCTAATTACCATGTGCCCCAGAATGACTATGCTGACATAGTCATGAATGACTCAGCTACATCCTATAGTGATGGTATTTTGTTTGAGTGTGCTAGAGCAGGAATTTCACAGTGCTCCAAGCCTTTTGCTTACCTATAGTTATGTTTCCAAAACCAAGCGTGATCAGTCTTTCCTTGTGTTCGTTCAATTGATGTTTCGACTCCGTCAACACACCATTTGTCCACAGGAGCAAGTTTGTGAAAACAGAATGGATAACACCAAACCTACAAAGTAAAGGAATTATTGAAGGAATCTGCACAGACTGTGTTTTGTGAAATGAAATGAAATGAAATGAAATGAAATGAAATGAAATGAAATGAAATGAAATTGATTTAATTTCTGTGTACAACCTACATGGTAGAATTTATTTGTTGGTGCAGGGGCAGGGTTGAAAAATCATCACTAATCTCTAAAGGTGTTCTGTACTCACTGAATATCAGACTTCCAAAACTTTACAGAAATGCAATGTATTAAATGGTCTAAGGCATTAAACTATAACAGGATGCTTTTATTACTTGTTATGCTCTCTTATGTGATGGATTTTATTCTTTGGGCTGGACAAGCTTCATGTTAGTGATTGAACAGTCTGAGCAGGATTATTTGTTTGCAAACAGTATTTCACAGCCTTCTGTAGTGATCCTTCATATTCTGTGTCTGATTTTTCTTCACAGACACCACCGCTTTCTCCAACCTCTAGCCCATGCATTTTTGTCTCCTGGAGAGAGCTGAAGCAAGCAGAGAGCTTTATTCCATGTTTGGTTACTTATGTTCTACGTACAGACAGATCGACATGCATTAATCCACTCCACACAAAACCAAAAAACACATTGGATCCGATTCAGTACATAGGATACTACCATGGAGGTTTTGTTTCCAAGAGCATGTGCACAGCTGCAGCTACCACAGCTGTGAGGTGTGGCTCACCTGCCTGAGGGATGGCGTGCCACAAAGACCTGGATGAGCTCCCAATGGGAACCTTACGAGGCTCCACAAGACCAAGTGCAAGGTCCTGCACCTAGGGCAAGCCCCAGTATCAACACAGGCTGGAAACAAATTCAAGGCCAGGCTGGAAAGACCTCTGAGCAACCTGATCTAGTTGAAGGTGTACCTGCTTATTGCAAAGGGCTGGACTAAATGACTTTTAAAGGTTTCTTCCAACCCAAACTATTCTATGCATCTAAGACCTAGTTTTAAAAAGGTGCTTTCCATAAAATCAATATAAAATACCTCAGTTATATTGCATTGACTGCAGGTTGGTGATAAAGGTTCCCTTTCAGTAGGCAAATAAATAAACATGCTATAGTGCATAGTCTTAAAACACACACACAATGCTTCCTTCTTAAGCGACTCATATATTGTTTTCTTCTCTCATGAGAAAAATATTTTTTTATTACAAAATATCAGTGCAGGTTAAATAAGGCTAAATGGAGTTACTTTCTATTTAACTGCTGTATTTCTTTCTACATAATGCAATCAAGAGGAGAATCGATCTCTGCATATTTTCATTGTCCTTTATACAATAAAACTTTGGTGTTAAAGCACTGTAGAGACCTACACCTATTAACATGCCAGATGAGGATCAGATCTACTTTACCTTTCAAGTGTTTTGAAAGACTGGATAACATCCTTTGCATGACACCACAGAAAGTACACCTAAATGGAAGAAAAACAGACAAATGTCATTCCACTAATGAGCACGTGTAACACTAGGAAAGTGCATCTGTAGATAGAAATTCCAATGGCAAAAATGTATGATGATTTAAACTGAGGCAGCTCCATCTCCACACATGTGAAAGAGGTCATGATTTCCTGTGATATTTATATAGAACCTGAGATTTCTTACATGAAAAATAAGCAGCTTAACAGTAGAAAGTCTAAGTTTCACTCACCAAAATATATTTTCTTTCTGTATCTGAAGAGACTTTGATTTTAATGAGAAACTAAATAAAGCCACTGGCTGTGGATAGAGGTATGATTGCTGCAGGGCACGGCAATGTTAAGCTTGAATAATTTATGAAAGATATTAAATTCTATGGAGGGAAAGAGATTGATTAAAGGATGCTAGACTTGACTAATAAAACAACAGATGCCCAGGAAGCATGAGAAAAGTTTTATTGCTGCCTGAGAGACAACGCCATTAAGAACACAGCAGTTGCACTCAAAGATAGTCCAGAAAACTCAAACAAGGAATAAAAGAAAGATAACAATAATGAGTTAGCAGTCAAGGGCAAAGAGGAATACAGTTTCAGCTAACTGTTTGTGAGAGCACAATGGAGACCTCAGAAAGAGATTGCTGCTGAAACAAAACCAAGCGTGGATAAGTTGATGAAGAACTATACCAATATTCCTCAGGGATGTTGGGGTGACACTTGGAGTCTGTTTACTTCCAATAGTTCCCAGGCTACTGAACTCATCAGTAGGTGAACTATTAAGAGAGAAAGAGTCCTAAGATTTCTCTTAGGCACCAAACTTTAGAAACTGGTCTGGTGATCCAGATATGGTCGGAAAAGTGATAAAAACATTGGGTTCCTCTTCAGCAACCAGAGAAACTGCCCATTTTTCCACAACTTCCATTACTCTAGGATGACTTCACAGCCACTGTTTCTGAGGCATTCAATGTCTCATTTTGGAAAAAGATAAGCAAATGCAGTTCTTTATGGCTCACCTATGCTACCCAACAATAACAATTCCTCTAATGAAGTATTTATCAGTGAGAGGAGTGGCCACTGTAAAATTCTTGCTGTAAAGGCTAAAATATTTAATATAGGCTTCAAATGAAGTAAAATAGTCCTGAATGCCATGCTAAATTTCCCATCCTGGGACAAATACAGTAAAATCTGACAGCAGATCTGAAACCATTCTTCAGAACTTACAAAAAACATAAGTTTTGAAGATCTGTTCAGACACAAGATAGTGGGAAGAAATAGGAAAATTCAGTAAAGAAATAGCATAAAATCCAGTTTTCACTCACAGATTACTCATTGCCTCAAGGGGATTTCTGCCTGCAGAAGAACATAATGAAGAGCCTGCTCTGGGAGGGCAGGTACATGTTAGTTCATACAAGGGTGCAGAATGTAAATATTCATTTCATGGCATGTATCAGGATGCCTCATTTAGAGTAAATGACAACAGAATCTGATACATATCCAGTAGAAAACAAATTCTTTGGTTTTTAGATGCCACATATTAAGGATGTTCCTGCTGTGATTCCATGCACTGTTTCAAAGACAGGAAATTTGTCTTAGGTAAGAGACATCTGGTTAATTACTTTTTAAATGTAACTTTTTCTTTGATTACTCAGGCTGAGTATGAACATTCAAGTGTTCCTTGTTTTAAGCTCTGTAGATGATAAATTCAGTGACACATGGTGATGTAAAATTTAAATTAGAAATCTTGTTGCTTTTGTTCAGCATTTTTATTCACCATTCTTCTACACTCCAGTTCATGGTGGCTGGAAACCTTGACAGTTCTGGGTCACTGGCTGTAACGAAGAATGCTGTGTTCAGATCAGCGGGGCAGAAGGGCTTAATTTCATTGGTTTGTTTTTCAGAGATGAAGTAAAGAAGTTGCAAGTCATGAAGAGTGGTTATTACAAGAATGTGAAATTAAGATTACTTCAACCAACTAAAAATTTCACCCTCAGAGAAAAGGACAGATGGGGTGAGAGTTACTGTTTAAATTTCAATTTTTATTTTTTTTAACTGTTGAAGAAAGAAGAAAATTGTAGGTTGTTCAAAAGCTCATTTACATGCAACCACAACTGCTAGGAAAACATCTCTTTTCTTTCTGAATGACTTAAACCTCTTGGAAAATTCATAGAAGTGCCTGGCTATGATTGAATATCTCAGTTGAGTGGCTTTTCCTTTCCTTCTTCCCTACAAACCTGCTGACAGGGGTTCAGAGGAGTTAATGTGAGAAACAATCAGCCTGGAGTGTCACCACACACTGTAGACCCAAAGCCTTACAACAAACAGGCAGCTGGAATATTTCACAGGAGTCACTGATTATGTTTGCTACTGTGCAGCCACTGATTAGAACAACCAAAGGTGTCTAGAAGGAACATCCATGCTCATTTGTTACAGGAAAACCATGCAAGGGGTTTAGAACCAACTAGGAGGGATTTTGCCCCCTTTAATTTACCAGACCTACACCTCTAACCTCAATGGAACATCAGGTTAGACGATGAATTGAACGTGTGTGGCAAGTCCTACATACATAAACAAGGGAATTGTGTTTAGTAAAAACACTAATTTCAGCCTGAAGATTCTGAAAATTCTGTATGTAACTTCAACCAAACAAAAAGGCCATATAACTTCAGCTACAGGAGAACTTTTTTTTATTATTCTTTTTTTCAAACCCATGTTTGAAACCCATTAATTTTATGGCTAAGCAACTTCAGGTGGCAAAACTGGAATTTACTATACATGCACAAGCATTTAGTCCTCGAAAGTTTTCTGTGATATGCATAGAGATCAAATTAGTGTCAAGTCCGCTGATGAAAAGATTAAGTACATTTTTGGTAAGAAACGGGGACTAGAGTAAAACTGCAACCAGTGACTTTTACCTGTAAGATGGTGTGAACAGCATGTGTAACAGGAAAAATGCCTTCAGTTGGTGACAGACAGTTCGAAAAATCAATATAATATCCAATTTTAAAGGAATCCAGAATTAAAGTAATCACTGCAAATAATGTGATCCCACCTACAAATGAAAAAGATATTAGAGAATTTTAATGTGTTGTTATAGTGCCTGAAGACTATTTGTAAAATATACAAAAATCTATTTAGTGGAATGACAGTTGATCAATATCTGTGTTCTTGTTCAGGGAAATAAGATTAGACCGGTGCTCATGAAGATAATTGACCCCATGGAATAGGTGCTCTGATTTGTGACAGCCTCTGCCCAGTAGGCTGAGCGAGGCCATCATTGGACTCACCAGCCCCACGCTGCCCAGGACACTCAGGGGTGCAGGGTGCCCAGCTCGGGGCAGGATCAGCCTCCAAAGGACACTGAAGCACCAAAGAGAGCATGAATCACTGCCCTCGGCAGCCCCACGGCAAACTGAGCTGCCCTGAGGAGCTGGGCAATCGCCTTTCAGTCCCCCAGGCCAAAAGCAGGTGTGCCCTCCCCGTGCCTCGGGGGTCACACTTTAACCCAGAGACCACGACCACAACGAGCTCTATGGTTTGCTCTTCTCGAAAGAAACCAAAGATTTCATTTCAGTATCTGTATTTCACACACACTCACACAAATAGCCTAACGTATTCCTCTAAATACCCTAAAGAACTTTGAAATACATCTCCTTTTGTTTATTTTCCTTTTGTTGTTATTATTGGGTTTGTACCTGTATGACTAAATACAATTGGCTACAAGATTACTGAACCAAACTCTAAGGCCTCCCTTTGCTTTTTGGTTTGTTTTAAGGGTTTTGGTGGCTTTTTTTTGTGGTTTGATGGCTTTTTCCCTTTTTTATAGGCTTTTATTCAAGTAAGCTTTCACTGGATTGAATTTGGACTTATTTGAATGAAGACTGGATAAAAACTTATCCATGGGCCTTAACCAGACCTTCTGATATAAAACAGCACCAGTAACTTAATCTCTTTACAATTCCTCACACCGTAAATAACGTGACTAGTGTTGACTTTGATGAATATTTCTATTTCATATGGGGTCACAGCCTAAGTTCCATAGAAGTACCATATGTTCCACTTGACTTGTGATAGGAAAAAATAACACTAAATTAAAAAAATAGCTAATTAATACCTATACTGTCAAAGTTGCATTGATAAAAATTAAGTAGATATTATATAAACACACTGTAATTTTGTTATTTCATTGACCCTTTAAAATTAAACAAAAATAGACTTCAGAAACCTTTTTAATCACAAGGGTATGAATTCCAGCAGGATTTTATGCTTCTGTTTTTCAATCTCTCAAAAATACTGTCAAATTACTGATAGAGTGTAATTTCTACCAAGAGCTAAAAACTGTTGCTTTTATATTGCAAAATTTAAAAGCTCAGCTCTGAACTTCAAGCGTGCCTCGAATCCCAAGCAGATATATATATATATATATTTTTTTAATTTATGCTTCTTAGGTCATCTAATTTGTATTCTTACATATGTAACAGGACTGAAGCCCATGATTTTAAATAGAGATGTCGTTTTCATTGTGTATGAAAGTAAATGGAATCATAAAATACAAAACTATAGGCTACTCTTGAGATCAAATGATATGTTTTCTTCCTTATCTAAAGCATGTTAATAATTCTGAAATAAATTAGAATTTCTAGTTCTGATTATATAATTGTAACTGATTATAAATCACTCTGCCTGAATATATAAATCACTAGACATGCTCTGAGCAATGTTTTAGAATAGATAACCTTCAAAAGTCCCTTCCTACCTGAATTATTCTAAGATTAATTTTGTGATTTATGGTTTATTTAGAAATTATGCAGGAGACAGCCTTTTTGTCTGAAATGTGTCAGTCTGAGGGACTTCATATGTGTTATGATTGTTTGAATAAAAAGGCAAAAGCTATCTTCTAAAGCAAAAAGACTATAGACTACTGACCTCCACAGATTAGTAGGCTTTATATGACTCTTTTAATTTTAGATTGTTTCATGTATTCTGTAATCATCCAGGTGGCAACACAGCAAAGGTATACAAAGTGTCCAACATGCTTCTTTATGGGCTACAAAAGAAAATGATTGTACTAATTTTCTGAGTCAAAAATTAAAGCACAACCATAATGACCATACATATGGTATGTTAATATCTTTTCTGCCAACTTTCTGTGATGGAAATATCAGTAGTATGTACTAATACTAAATGGACACAGTAATTTCAAGGAAGATAATTCCACCACTTAGTTATTTCCCTTTAAAACTTTAGGAAACATGAAAAGATTTCTATTGAGTGCTGTTTCATTATTTTTTCTTTTCAAACATTAGTTGAAACCTGTGTGTCTTATGGGATCAATAAAAGGATTTTCAATATTGCTAAGTGCTGGTTATTTCTGCCTAGCAATCACCAAGAAGAACAAAAATACATGATGATACAGTTACAAAAACACCACTCTCAGTTGAAAATATTTTTCAAATCACTGATAATTCAAAGCAAGCAATAAAAATACACAAGTTCAAGTCTGTCAAGAGCTTTTAAGTTGACAAGTTGTTAATGCTTTAAAAATTGCCAGAAACAAAAAACATAAACATAGCAGAAACATAACATTTAAACACAACATAAACTGTGTAGCTAAAGAGTGTGATAAAATATGTTTGTGAAGCCAACTGATTTTTGTTTTGAATTCCCTGGCTCACTTCACTGAACTTTTCCAAAAAATGGTCAGAGAGGAGAGCATACTTAGGGGGAATATAATTTGGAATAAGTCAAGGAAATACTTCCTAAGGTTCCCTGTCACTGTCCAAGCCTAGCAATGCCACAATAATGATGAATTGACTCCATGTAGAAGAAGGCAAGAAGCATCTTTACTAAGAAAAGTCTGAATATTTATACATGTCCAGCACAGGTCTCAAACCACGCTTCACCCCATTGGTGAAAGACAGATAACAGCTTTCAGGGTAAACATCACTTACTCAATATAAGCTATCTCATTCACAATAACAGGTGCAGGATGTTTTTGAGAGCTCTCTCTGATTTCCCATAACAATGTCCTTGAGATTGTTATGGGAAATCAATGGCCTAACTTGAGAGTTTTCTCCATTCAGGCTGTAAGCACAGCCACAGTTCCCTGTGGTTACTTGGGTCTGGATAACTGTATTGTATTAAAGACACAGCTCTGCCACTAACTTTTCCCACAATCAGACTCCAGGAGTGGTTCTTGATCCACCACACAGGTGGGAAGACAGCCAAGGTTGAGGGTTCACACAATTGACACCTTGGTGCAGAAAGGCTTGAGGAAACCTTCCTGTGAGCAGCTCTTGCAAACTGATCATCTGTCCTGCTAGCATTGCTAAACATGTACAAGAAGGAGTCAGTTATAGGAGGATTTTGTTAAATCATTACATTTCAACACTTGTCACAGCAAAATGGTCTAAGCAGGCAACTGCCAACTTTTACTAAAATGATGTTCGCAGTTTGAAAGAGTTCATGAAAATACACGAATTTTGTACTGTTTAATTAAAAGACATTTGCTCTCACAATTACAGCGAAGAGATGTTCCTCAAAAGTAGCTGATAGAGCTAGTAAAAGAATTGCAGAAAGTTCTCAGTGGAAAAACTCAAACAAAATATGTCTGTCCCACTCCATGCTCCCCTTTCCTTTTCAGACTTTTGATCTTTCAGGTAAAAGATTTCTAGGACAAAAGCACTGATAAAGAGGAGGACAAGGGGGATCTTGGCAGAGGAACTGCCACCTGAGTTTTTCCTCAGCTCAAATAAGTTTTCTTTTACCAATAGAGGATAAAGGAGTTGGACAGACTTGTTGTAACTACAAGAAACTCCCAAGAATAGGAAAGTGTAGGTCATTCCCTAAGGGCAAATTTGTTGAATTGCAGCCTAGACGTCCAAGAGAAGCCATGGAAGCCACACCACTTGAGAAGCCAGTACAAAGAGCCATCCTGTGCTGGTAAAATAAATGGATAAGGTAACCTAGTAGCTCAATCCAGGATCTTATTTCTAAATTTCTGTGACTCCTTATATTCTGTAGGACAAATGAAATGCTGTGAATGCGGCGCCAAAAGAAAGAGGGTGGGGGATCCTGCTGCTCTTACCCATACTAGGCAGTATTTATTCCATATTTAGGAGAGGAAAGCTACCCTCTGAGTAACAATAGCTTAGCTTGGTCCAAGGTAGGATCAAATTATATGAATTTCAGATGTTTTAAGCCACGTAAGCTAATAAATTGAAGATGCTTGGGAGATTAATATTGCCTTGAAAAACAGTAAATAAACAAGAGGAACAATTCAATAGTTGGTATGTGAATTCCATACATTTCAGGAAAGAGTCTACAGACCACAGCTGTACATCAGACATTAAATAAAAAAAATTTTAAAAAAAAAAGTTTTATGGCAGCAATTCAAACATAAATGTTACCAGTTGCAAAGCAAATAAATTGTACATAAGCACTGAGATTGAGAACAAACTACATTTCCACAGCACAACCTTTCTTTGCAAAATAATCTTGAAATTTTCATTTAGATATTTCATTAGCTGCCATGAAAAATAGCTGTTTTCTCACTGTTAGTAGGTAGAAAACATTTTAAGAGAAAGCTGTCGTAACATTCCACTGAAATACTTACTTTCCAGTCTATCATTTACAGTGCTGAGACTGGAAGAGGCTGGTAAAACTGGGATTGCCTATTATTCCACGAGCACTGATGTAGGCTGTTTCTTTTCCTTGGTACCTGAAAACATAGCATTCCTGTCTCTGTGATGTACTCCCAAAACACCTTGTCTCAATATTCCTTTATATCCTCACTCTGGTACACAACTGGCTGCAGATAAGGGCCAGCACATCCCACCATGACTCTCTCGCTAACTTGTATACTTTGTATGCAAGTGAATTCTCAGTTTAGATCCCTTGTTTAACTCCTTTATGTACCAATTACAAACTGATCTGGTCGGGGATTTTGTCCTCTTCTAACTCTAGATGCTTTGAAAGGATCACTATACACATATAAACAGGAATCTCTGATAGACATTGGTATAGAGAGCACTTTGAGGGCCTTTCTGACTGGTACTACCATAAAGCAAATTGCATCATACATTTGGAAAAGGTGACAAAATTACCTCTTTCAATAGCTGTATTTCATTTTTCAAGATTCACCAAACCAGCCTGGTAAGGAAGAAAGGCGCCACAGCTTTCAGCACTACAAATGGTGTGTTGGAAAGTGAGGATGTTTAACAAACAGCTTCCTAACACAACCTCCTCGTATGTTCAGCTTACGCATATATTTACTTTGGAGTGCCCTGCATCTGCATGCAGTTCGTGAATACCAGGATGCCTCCCGGTAGGGATGGAGAGGGTGACAAAGAGGCAGCAGACACAGGTGATGCCACACCTGTGCGGCACTGCTCTGTGCGCTATCGGCCCGTACTTACACTTCAGCCAGCGGGCTCCGGCGTGTGTGTCCTTGTCCTGGATCAGCCTCCTCTGCGTGCAGCTCCTGCAGAGGTACCACAGCATCCACAGCAGCTGGATGAGCATCAACGTGATGAGGTAGGAGAGCAGGTGGCTCTTGCTGATGCCCACGGCATGCACAGCCCAGGCGAAGGTGAGCAGCAGCCCGGCCAGGAAGAGGTTGATGCCGTACTGGCTGCTGAGGATCTCGGCGTTTTTCTGCGGGTAGCTGCCGCCCACCGCGGGGCTCCCGCCGGCTTGCTCCATCTCCCACACTGCCGGCCAGGCGCTGCAAGNGCTGCGGGAAGGGCGGCTGAGGTTTCGCGGGACATTCGCGCCGGAGACCGACCACAGCTGGACTCCAGAACGGGGTAAGGAGAAGCCGCTCGGACGAAGGTTGGGTGGGAGCCAGCTCTGCCTGACTGGCTTTGGTGAGGGAACATGGGGTTATGTCCGTGTTGGGAGACCTGTGCGGTGTAACACGTTCCTGACAGGAAGATGCGAAGGACGGCGTGTGTTGAACAAACTCCCGGCCCGACCCTCCCCCCAGGAGCGGCCGGAACCAGGAGCCGGCGAGGCTGGAGCCTGCCCCGCAGCCCAGAGCCGCAGCCAGAGCTCCTCGGCACGGGGAGGCAGAGGGATCACACACGTGCTCCACGCCCTGGGGCCCACAGGCCATCTTCCTTTGGGCAATCGGTGCTGTGGCTGGTAGGACAGAACCGTTTCCAGGAATTCTCAAGACCTTTCAAAAGTGGCGATTCACCTTGGTTTTTTAAAGAAGGTCCTGTTCTGACAACACAAAACTATAGGAGTTGCTAGCTGGAGAAGCAACTAGGGAGCTCAAAGTAAGCAAAACCTTCTGCAGGGTTTATCCATTTCTTATACATTCATTTTCTGAATGTTTATACACACTTTCAGTATTGACCCTTTTCTACTTAAACTGAATTCTCTTAACTTTAGGTATCTGGGTGCCAAGCAAAGCTTGGAGGCCAAACACCAAGACAGACTGGTCCTTGTTCTGGCTAAGCAGAACATGCATTTTTGCCCTGTACCTGTTAATTGCATATTGGCTACCCAAAACATTGTTTTTTTCAGTGAGTGATCCACACCTTACATGAAATTAAGCCACTAATTAAGCTCTTTGGGGCTGGTACACATTCTGATCCTGTAATGAAACAAGGTAAATGGATACAGAAGATACCTACAGTGGTCTGTACCAAGAGAATACATTCAAGCTTTAGTAGAGGTAGGGATTTCAATTGTCTCATGTTTTTTTCAGGGAATTATTATGCTGCCTCTTTCTACTCTCTTGCCCTAAATTCTTTATTTGGTGGTAAGGAAAACAACAAAAGCAAGGAGTTCACAGAAGAGGCAGCAGCATTGTGGCAGGTTACGCCAATTAAAACAAGCATTGTTTTACACCCTTACCAGATTTGCCACTACTTCCTTTTGAGCACATAAGTGAATGAGCATTGTGTTGGATACTCAGATCTGTTACTGAAAGACTTTGCTGGGCTTTATACAATGAGCGGATCTACCTGGGATTCTCAGAAAGACATCAAAGTAGTCAGAAGGCAAACAGCTCTCCAGAAGTGAACAGAGAGTTACTACACCTTCAATAAACCCAGCTGAGAGGACATGAAAGACAAAGATACTCCAAGTCAAGCACAGTATTTAAAATCTACATGAACATCTATTTTATAGAAAAAGCAACAAGATGGGGTGGAAGTCTCCAAGAAAGTGTAATTAGATGGTTAAGAAATTAAATCTTGAACAACAATTGATCACTTTTTTACAAAGTTTATTAAGATGTTCAGAAGAGTGAGTCTGAAAAATATGTAGCAAATAGTAATTTTAATTCAGATCACAAGGCAACTTAAAACACCTAGAGCATTTATATAGATGACAAATAAAAATACAGATATAATAACCATCCCTGAGCAACACTTCTACTTCCTTATTATAATAAAGAAAGTTACTTTAATGTACCTGTGTATGCAGACATAAAATTGTTAAAACCTTTTAAAAGACTGAAGATAAGCAACTTGCACTTTAAAAATGTGACACGGGACTGGTTTTGGCACATTCAAATATTACATTTAAACAAATCAAGCTGTTAAATTACCCTACAAGCTACTTCAAGTAGTGCTGAATGCACTTCATTTTGGTTTCTCTGATCCTTTGCATTACATACTATCAGGTGGAAACTTTTTTTAGTTAATGGAACAGTAATGGCCAAGGACAATGTGTATCTCTTTCACTACTAAACGTTCCAGGAGCTCAGCAATGGAGTGAATTTGGAAGTCAGAATGAAAATCACAGTATCCTTTGGCAATCCAGACTTTAGGCAACACTCACAAGGAGTAGATTTTAACAGGTTTCAACACCAAATTTCTACATTCTCCTATTTTCCAAAAGGCATGGGTGAAAAGTATTTACACAAGGATCTACATAAAGTAGTCTAGCAACTAGGTGGTGCCCAGGTCTTCAGATAGTTAAGTAACTCAGTCAACACGAACGGACATATAATAAAAATAAAATGCTATTTTTTTTTTCCCCAACTGAGTATAGCTAGTTGCTTTTAAATTAATATCAGTCTCTTCATTGCTGAGGAAGGAAAATGGCAACTTCATTAACAGGCACTGCTAAGAATGCAAAGGTAATTTACAGAAGAAAAAACAACCTGAATGCTGAAAAACAGTGCATGCATCAAAAGAATTTAATGTGTGCTACAAATTCTTCATGTGGTGTTAATATTGTTCATTGTATTGCTGGTTATTCCCAGCTTGATTATCCACCTTTGGCTGTGAACAAATCGTATGAGCACAAGTAGAATTTATTTCTTTAACTGATGGCACTGCCAAATGTCAACCAGCTTTCCCTTACCCCCTATTCACACTTTTTTTTTTTTTTCCCCCCTTAAACAGTAGCAGATCCAAATTCAAGACATTAGATAATAAAGTATTTCCTATATGGTAACACAATAACAGTAGAAATTTAACAGATCAAAAAAATGTTTCCTGTAAGTTTACAAGTACAAACACAGGTTCCAGATAACAGTATTTTACCTGTCAATTCAAATGGAAAGAGTATAGTATTAAAACCCCACAACACTTAATTTAAGTATCACTTACTTCCAAATCAAACAACATGATTTGAGCAGGACGTTCAAGTAGCTGAACTCTGAGGTCCCCAGAGATAATATTTAAAGGTCCCTTTCAACACTTACTATTCCATGGTGCTATTACTACTCATGTGCTTAATATTCAAATGTAAATAGAAGCTTTACAAAGCTTTACAAAATGAAAGTCTCGTGTTACTAAGAGATGTAAAACCTACTTATCTTCCAATTATTCACTAATCAGTTGCTTTTTCCTATGGTTATGTCCATTGATTTATAAATCAAGTAGATTAAGAATTACTGTATTAGGTAGAGCAAACAGGCAGTATTAGAAACAACAGAAGTACTGGAATGTAACAAAAGTGACATACACTTAGCAGGATTACAGTTACTTGAGTCCTTCACATGAAGCTGAAAGAAAAGAAAGAAACACAACTCAAAATTTAACAAAAATCTTTGAAGATTCTATATACTGCACAAGCTGTATCGTGTACTAAATGAATTAATGATTTTGGAACATCAAGTAATAATTTGACCCTAATTATTAGGCAAATAATTATTTTACCTAATACAGAATTTTCCCACATACTTCAAGTGCTCAGACAGAATTTAGGCAATGACAGAACCAACAAACATGGATATGTTTGTGTCTGTCAGTAAGTGTGACTCAAGTTCCCACAGTTAAGATGTTCTGAATATTGTATTTTTCAGAAGTCTGAGTTTTGTCAGAATAGAAGTTAATTATCTCCTTAAAAATCAGGTTTCTTGATATCTCAAAAATAGGGGAGAAAAATCCAACAGTGGTTCAGTTTGTTAGAAAAAGAAAAAAATCTGAGTTTCACCATCCCAGCCATTAAACACTTTTTGCCTACAACTTTGTCAGCACGAGAGGCTAGACTCTAAATCCAGCAATCGAGGAGTCTTTTTTTTGCTGCACTCCTAAGAAAGCTGAGGGATCTCCTCACCAGAAAGGATTTGTGATGGCAAGCAAAGCCAAACGGGCATCTCCTCATTCCCTTGAGAAGTACAATAAACAAGACCTGCTGAAGGAGTAGCTTCCCTGGATGATACAAATCACCTGTGGGACATCCTTTACCCTCTTTACTGAGCTGTATTTGATGTCTTCCTTAGCTTTTTATATTTAACTAGACTTATTTGATAAGTATATCCTAACAAAAGGTGTGGCAGTTATTGAGAATGCACTTCTCAAGTCAACAAAACAGATGGGTTGGCCTTTGAAAAGTGCTTTTTAGAAAGAACAAAGAACTTCTCATATCTGGCAATTTTCCACACAGGTTGATCTGGGCTGTGCATCACAGAAAACAAAAACAACACACTCAAAGATAAAGCTATAACAAAGACTTTTAATTTCAAAAAATAGAGAAGGCCTTTGCACATGGATGTTAATATCTTCCCCCCCTTTACTATATCAGGTCAAGCAGCTTCACTAAGAAGTTCTCCAGTCTAGGTAAAAGCTGCAGGTCTTTGGCCTCTACATCCCCAAACCATCCATTGTCATTAATATTTCTTTTCAACATCTAGAATGGAATTTTAGAGAAGTGGAAAGGCTACTCTTCCCCTTTGGATAATTGCATGTTCTCTGGTTACTCTATATGCCACAAAATGCCACAATTCTAAGAATGTACACAAAATATAGATAAGGAATCCCTAAATGGCCTCCCAATCCTTAAATGTCTAACAAAGCGTTCCCAAAACAAGATAAATACTTTTCTGTGCTTAAAAAATTCAATTATTTACCTGAAGGACTTATCCCAGGAGTGACACAAGCATCACAACACCCATAAACTGAATGAAGAGCAACACAGGTGTCAAAAACGACCAGACAGGCCACAAGGCAACATTGAAACTGGGAATAAAAGCAGAAAGTATTTAGTAAGTTCAGTTGCCTTATTACAGAAACACCAGCCATACAAAGGAAACATGTCAAAAAGAAGAAATAAGATTTAAATTACTTAACCTGGAAATATACTTTTTTGTTCCTGAAAGCAAAAACATATCAAGTCTAAAGGGTAAAGATGCCTTTTACTTTCAGAAAGTTTTTATCTGAAGCCCCTGAAAATACCTACTCTGATTTTTCCAAGGGTGTGCATAGCAACTGAGAGAAGCCTTAATCTGAACTTTCATCCAGACAGATTTAAGTAAATTGAAGAGACAGGGGGGAAAAAACAACTTATTTTACAACTGACTTTAAAGAATTACAGATTTGACTAATTATAAACCATAGGAAACCTTTATATTCTTCAATCTTTCTTTTTTTACCATTGCAACAAATATTGAGTGATACTCCGATACAACAGCTAAACATGAGGAAATCAAATCTGATGCAGA
Source organism: Regulus satrapa (assembly GCA_013396955.1). NCBI lineage: Eukaryota > Metazoa > Chordata > Aves > Passeriformes > Regulidae > Regulus > Regulus satrapa. The sequence continues at coordinate 473,118 of VWZN01016989.1, read as the reverse complement.
AAACAAATAAATATACTGTCACAAGGTATGTAATTTTCTTCATTCACATTTGCTCAGTTCTGACTCATATAACCTCATAAGTAAAGCAGCTCTTACAAAAAGTACCATTCTCAGATAAAATATGAACCCTTAAAGCTCACATGGCAATAGTCAGAAGTCTAACATTTTGTGTCTGTTTGATACTTACAGATCCTTTGATAATGAAGAACTCTGAGAGAAACCGATTGAGCTGGATTTTTTCTCAGAGAGAAAGACTGCACCTTTGTCTTAATTTGTAAACTACCCAAGTAGTTGCCAGAGGTGAGAAATTCACACTAACTTTACTAAATTTACACTAACTTCAGTTTTCCCCTAAATTTCCATGGCAGAAAAGATCCAGTACATCTCCAAGTACACAACATACATTTTCAACTGTTGCAACGCTTGCTTTGTAGATTCAAGCTGAAAGTGCAAGAAATTAACGCTACACAGAACTGGTATTGTCACCAATACACCTAGGAGAATTACAGAAATCATTCTTCTAATAAAATGAGCCCATTAACACACAGACTTGCACAGGTTTAGCAGAAGTTTGCACACAGGGTTTGAACTCACCAAATTGCTGCTGCTATAAAGGTAGCTGTAGTGACAGGAATCAGTGCAGGGTATTGTTCATCATAGTCCTGAATTCCACAGTACCACTCAAGATACAATATGCAGTAAAAGGCAACAGATAAACATGCAGCAAATAAACAAGTGCCACAGGAAAACCACCAGCTGCAGGAAGAAAAGCACATTAAACCATTAACATAAACATTTAGCACAGTCACACTGAAGGTTGCACAGTAATCTTCACTCCAGTCTACAGACAGAACAGGCAGTATCTGTTACATACACCAATTGTGGCCTAGAGTTCCTGTAGGTTTTACCTTAACTTAATTTTACAAAACACTTTTTGCCCTGAAAAGCTGTCTAATATAAATATCTGATTAATTTTGCAATTAAATGTTCCTTTCATACATTGTCCCCTCAAATATTTTGGAAATTCAATGTGACAGATCTCATCAGGATTCTACTGTACTATCACACCAAAACCACTTCGTCACTAATAAAACGAAATAGGCTCCACTGCTACTGTGCTTTACACTATGAATTACATTGGTGGTCTTTGTGCAACAGAAATGCTGCAGAAAGATTTAATATGGTTTCAGTTTGTGAACTCTCAAACTTAACAGACAAGAAGCATGACATTTTTTCTGTATAACTGCTGAAGAAAACCATGGAGAAATCCAGAATTTTAAACTCAGAATCATAAAAGCAGAGGATATGTGATTATTTAGGGAGACACACTTTCAAGCCTCTTTCAGGATACACTTCAAGACTCGTTCAGATAAGGCAACTTGGGAGGAAGACGCACTTTAATAAAATCTTATCCGAACGTGAGTTAACAAATAAAAATTTTGAAAAATGAATTCTTACCATAACTTGATTACTAAATTACAAAGGGTAATCACAGATCTTCCTATGCAGGTAACCTTTGCTCTGGAATGGTACAGCAAACATTATAAGCTACTTTGAAATCTTTTGTTGCCACCAACTGAAAATTCTGCACTAAGAGAACTGCTGCCATGCCTACCTAGACAAGCAGTGCAGGAAGAGAGGGTCCTGACCCCAGATTTTGATTACATCGTGGAGGGCTGGTTTTGCTTTCACAGTCAGGTGTATGAAGAGTGTAACTAGCTTGGGAGAGCAGCTCCAGAGAACCTCACAGCACAGAGCCCTGTGAGTTTCCACACACTGACATAACAGTGACAACAGCAACGTGCTTTAAAAGCACTTCCAGCTGACACTATCTAAAAACATTTAACACACATCAATCCCATAGACTAGAAATTAAAATTACTTCACAGAAATTATTTCACTAATCTTTTGCTGACCTACTCAAAATCATTTAGAGATATTCTAGAGAAATGAACTTCTCCTTGACCTTTAAGGATTAATTTGAGGGGGTTTATTTTAAAAATAAAATTAAAACCTAAATACTCCCAACAAAACAAGCAGCTATTTCTTTGGCTTAAATGAAAACTTGAAGGTACAGTATTAAAATGTCTGGCATCAGAGCAAACTTTGCATGTACAAAGATGGCTCACTAGAGTTTATAGAGAAAAAACAATTGTAGCAAAGTTTAAGCATTATATTTGCTTTTAAATTAGTTCAGTAATATCAGCTCGGGTGGTCATCTGGTCCAACCTCCCTGCTCAAGCAAACTCAGTTACTGCCAGTTGCCCAGAATCCCGTCCAGACATCTTTTGAGGATGGAGACTCCACAACCTACCTGGGCAACCTTTTCAGTCACCCTCACAATAAAAGAGTGTTTCTGTATCTTCAGAGAGAGCCTCCACCATTTCAGTTTGTGCCCACTGCCTCTGATCTTGTCCTGGACACCACTGGAAAGAGCCTGGCTCTGTCTTTGCACCCTCCCTTCAGGTGCACTTACATGCATTGACAGGGTGCCTCTGAGCCTCCTCTTCTCCAGGCTGAACAGGCCCAGGTTTCTCTATTCCTATGGCAGACCTTGTTCATACATGATTTAAAATACAGTGACCAGATGTAACAAACGGAGTATGATTGTAATACTAAACCACACCTTTTTGTAGGAAAAGATACCTTACCTATCTGCTTGCATAGTTTCTTTAATATTTTTTAAAAAGTCAAAGTAGTATGTCACAGCTATTGATGCCAAAATCCAGAATGCAGAATGAATATTCAATCTATTAAGAGGCCTCATTGTCTTCTCTACAGCTGTAGATTCTTCTGTAAATAAGAACATAACTATAGCAGTAAAGACAGTAATTAAATGAAGTATGATTATAGTTATGTAAAGCACAATGCTTTATCTTGGGAGATTATTCTATTCACCACAACAAACTTTGTACTGCAAATACTCTAAAAAGCTCTGAACATTTACTAAAATGAAACAGACTAAGTAAGGTACCCTTTAATAAAAGGATAAAACAGTAAGAATCAGCACAAGACTGTATCTATGTATCTTTTCAGGAAACAGCTGAATAAATTTTGTAAGGGTGTTTAACTAATTAAAAGCCCCTGGTGTTAATAAAGCATTTTTATTAATCTAGCATATAGAATTTCAGATTATTTCCAATAACCAATTTATTTGTACTCTTCTTTATGATTTTTAGTATTTGTAAAACAATTGCAGGAATAAATAATTTTGTCTGAACTGCGGACACTTCACAAATTTCCAGCTGCAGTTTCAGGAGCTAGCTTGACTTACACTGCACGCCTTTAGCAGGTAAACTACAACTATCATTGTGCAGGAAACTGCCTTCTCTTTATCCCCTCGTTACCATGTACTGTTTTAGAGAGAGAGACATCAGGGCGACCAGATGAGAAAACTGTGCACGACAGAAACCGTGCAACACAGTATTTATGCACAATGTCAAAAAAGGTGTCAGACATGGATTTGCTGTGTCACACTCTGGAGTTTATCACAAGGAGTTCCTGGTGTGTCACATGCGCCGATTGCTCCACACGCACCGCCACCAGCCGAGCGTACCTACAGCTCCGCTGGAGCCTACAGGCAGCTTTATTTTTCCTTTCCTAGATTCCTCCTCATCCCACTTGGGCCTGCAGCACTCGAGCACTTCACCCGCCCGGGGCAGCCCGCGGCTACAAGCCCCCCGCGTCTCCCCCTCCCAGCTCGGGAGGGACACCTGAGGGCGGGCGGGGCCGCGCTCCGCGCCGCTCTACCCGAGGCGGCCCCGCTGCCGTCCCAGCGCCCTCCCGGCGGGGCCCGGCACCTCTCCCCGCGCCC
>VWZN01016989.1:452643-465426 GCA_013396955.1 Regulus satrapa | reverse complement strand
AAAAAAAAAAAAAAAAAAAAAAAAAAAAAAAGCTGATCTGAAATCTCTATTTGATAAAGACAATCTTAACCTTCAATTATCCTGGTTAAAGATGTTAGATAGCTTCAGTGTTTGACATTTGTCTTTTTATAATCAGCAATATGAATATAAGAAGACTGTTCTGTTCATTCCATCTTTAAATGTGCAAATAAAACCAAAATATTTCTCCAAATATCCAAAAATCATCTTATTTTTCCAAAATAAATCTGGATAAACCATTCTCCTAGAAGTAGCTAAGTAAATTTTCTTGCTCTCTCTCTTCTAAATAATTTGTTCAGTTTCACTTAACTATGCTTACTTTCTCGAGGGAGTACAATGGCTCTCAAAATGTTTTCCCAAGACTACAGTTTAATGATACAAAGCACTTGGCAACAATACTCCAGCTATAATTGTTCTTGACTACTCAATCCCCAGTAGTGGTATATAATACCTCTCAGTTTGAGGATTTGATCTGGTTTTAAAAGCCTGCAAAAATGCACAGGGTGGTGGAGAGGCAAAAACAAATGGCCAGATGTGGGAAAGTGGGAAAGAGAACACTTGGGACCTACTGAAACCGATTTCTTTACATAGGAAAAAGTCTGTGCAACCATGCATCTGTAACAATATGAAAAGAATTTCATACTTAGGGCATTTAGGAACTTCCTAAAGTGTGTTCTTTGAATAACGAGCATTAGATCTAATCCACAGGAAAGACTATCAATTATGGGAAAGGGCATTCAAGTGTGTCATTCAATATTTACTGTACAGGAGTATTGGTCTCTTTTGGTGTGACACTTTATTTCTCTATTGGTAGAGGTTATCATTATTTTAGGCTGTGATAGAATATTGACTATTGTTTAGGAGATGTCTAGTGTCATCCCTGCCTGTGATTTGGCTGATGTACTAAAGCAGGGACAAAGCTTCTTGGACATGTGGATCTCACTGTTAACAAGATTGGAAAGTACAGTTCAGCAGTGCAACATCTCATTGCTGTGTATAGTGTGGGATTCAGATCATGCCATTTCTGTGGAGTCTTGAAGAAAAAATAAAACCCACAAAACAAAACTCTTACATGCTTCATTCATGGCAAAGGTTTTCTTTACCACTGCCATTTCCACTTACATATTCTGTAGGGTAAATTTTTCATGTATTTTGAAGAGGTATTGCAATTAATTGGACAACAGAGTTAGAAGGAACACTGAGTGCTGAACTGTCCAAGACAGACAGGAAGAAAAAGATGTTACAAAGTCTGAATTCAGCAATTTGAATTTTTGGCTGGAGGATGACAGTACAATTCCCATTACTGTTTTGGCTAATCTGCATAACACAAACAGTTCTTTAGGAGCATCAGCTGAGCTCAGATTTTTTTCTTCTCATGGAAAACTTACCCAATTCCAACCTCTGGAACCACTTCAGTTCTATACTATACAGCACCAATAACTGTGTATTCCTCCTGGAATTCCTTCTCATCAAGAGAAAAGGCCAGCAGAAGGGCAAAAAATCTGAGTATAAAAGTGCACTTTGTGCTTTGTGTTTCTACATTAATGGCTGGATGGTGGAAGTTCACTGTGTGGTTACTGCAAGGAACAGAATGAAGGAGTAAACACAGTGTGGTCTGAGCCACCATGCAGGTGAAATTCTGGTTCTTTTTTTAGCCACGTTCTTTTTCTTTGTCACCTGAATGAAATGCAGTGATTTGAATAATTTCAGGTGGATTTCATGCTGCCTGAGAGGAAGATCCCATTATGTTTTTTCTGGTAAACCAAATATACGTGAGTTGAGCTTGACTATAACTGGGTCTTAATTAGGTTTTATATACAAATTTTGTACTAATGCATTCTACACAGAAGTTTGAGAAGAGGGGTTTAATGGATGGGTAGACACACAGACACCATTTCTGGTCTTCTTTTCTTTTCAAGTAATTTCAGTAATTTCCAACTACTTCTGTTGGAAGTCAGTGTTTTACTCCTGCTGTAGCTCACGTATGAAGCTGTATAACAAGAGCAGTTTCTACTGAAGTATTCTAATGAAAAGGGCAAAACACACAAAAGACTGGCCAATTCTACATCTTCTAGAATAAATTTTTAAAGAAAAGATGATAAAAATATGTGTATGGAAAGGACTAAGATCTGTGAAGTGCAGTCTTGAAGAAAAAGGTCCCATCTATGCAAAAAGCTTGAAGGTTTTTCAGCCTGTGTCTGAGAGCATAAAAGCATGAGGATTCAGGGGCAAAAGGAATTACATCTGAGAACTGCAAAGAAACACAGTAGATTACAAGGGGCAAAAGGAACTGTATCTTAAAAGTGCAAGGGAAAGTTACTAGTAAAACTTCCTCTAGTCCAAGTGAAATTTAGAATTCAATATAAAGTAACACTTCCTGTAAAAGTACTAATGGGAAACATAATATGCAGCTTTTCTTGGCTGACAGAGCAGAAAAGAAACTTAGAGGACTTATTCCTGTTTTTTTCTTAAAGGCTCATCTAATCCAGGAGAAGAAAGGGGTAAATGCTGAACATACTGATGGAGATATCTTGTAACCTGTGAATACAGCTCAATGTACAGAACAATATGCCTTTTTTCACTTATCTTGCACAAAAAGTTTAATATTTGCTCTCTTATTTCCTTAATAAGGGTGAGTGTTACAGCCTTAAAAGTTTCTGAATGAAATCATGTATTGGGTCTCTGTATCCTGTGGTCATCAGCTACGAGCCACTACTCATGTCAGGCTCTGACTACATTGTCCTGATGCAATTGGATTACAGCACCAGGTGGGGGGATCAATTTCCACTGGAGAAAGAATGAACGACTCTAATGCACCAGGACAGTGGAGGGTTGAGCACAACAAATATGTAGCTGTCCTTTGAAGCTTTTTTTCTTCCAGTGATTAAAGTCCCTGATTAAGTGCTTATGTTATACTTATAATGAAAGTCCCTGCTTATGCTATACTTATAATGAAAGCCACTAGCTTTAAACAATTTTCTAATTTCTTCCTTCCCCACCCTGCCACGAAGACACTTTATTTTCAATACAGTATTTTAGAAAGAAAAATGTTAACAATAAGTTATAACTATGGAGCTATGTTATGCTGTTTAGAAAATCACTAAAACATATTCTGGATTAAAACAATACTGCTTAATTACTGAATGGAAATTAGAGGGATCCTGCTGTTTTTCTGTCTTCTTGAAGGATTCTCAATGATCTCTGAGGGAATATGCCTCCCTCTGAAAAAATTACCACCAAATTGGTAGTAAATTCAATCTGATCAAGACATCATTAGTTCCAAGGAGTCAATTAAAGTCCAGATCTGTTTTAAGGGGAAAAACCAATTTCAGTCCTCCGAGTACTTTATTAATTGTCTAATGAAAAAAAAAAAATTCTAAGTCAGGTTTCTTTTCACTGGAGAGCTACATGTCAATAATGCAACTATGAATGGACTGGAATAAGACCTTCAATTAGAGACTCATAGACAAATAGACTCATCTACCATACTACTGTATTCCCAGGAACACCCAGAAAGAAAATATGCCTACAAAGCATACGTGCTCCTCCTCCCCCTCCTTCTGCCAAGAGAGCAGGAAAAGCAGCAACACACTACTGCAGCAACATACACTGAGGTTAAACTATCGCAATTATAGCAGGGCTTACGTGCAACAGACTTCCATCAATAAGCTGAGGCATGCCTTAGATTCATGTCTGAACATCAGCTGGTGCTGCTTTACCCTTTACCCAGAGAGGGGGAGAATAATTTACAGTATGTTTACTACTCCACACAGGCACCACTAACCCAACCGTGGCAACGCAGAGGGGAGTACACCATTTGAACCTTTAAGAATCAAAACAGATAAAAGCAGGAAAGAAATCCAAGGTCACATCCTACTCTGATAGCCCATCTGCATACTGTTGATTTGATATTCCTTATTTCCAGCTTTCAACTGATCCATGGTGTTTGAACATTTAGCCTGCTGCTCGGCTTCATTCAACAATCACTGGAGTGAACCCTGAGCATCAGGCACCAGAATGCTGCAATGATAGGAGCTAGGATTCTAGTTATCTATTAGACTGAATAATAAGAACTGTTGCACAGCTTCAACAAACAACTAACACTTACTGAAGAGATCCTGAATTCATTAGGTGCTCTTTTGCAACCTTTACAGTAAGACAAGTATATACTCAGGAAAACTGAACCCTGTGTATCAAAGTAAAATTTTAGTTTCTATACCTTTCACAAATTCAATATTTCTATAAATTCAGGTATTTTTACTATGGAGTTCTATAAAAGTATATCTGCTTGAAATCACTACGTAGTTTTCAAAAATACTATATGAGCAACTTCTAATGCTGTTTTTAAGAGACTATGCCATAATAGGAAGCTTCCTACATGGAAGTAATTTTGCATTTAAATAAAAACCTATAAGAATTCAATAACTTCCCCAGGCAGCTCTGTCTCTTGCATACCTGTAACATTTCTAGCCTAGCTAAATTGTTTTGGTGACAGCAATACAACAGCCTCTTCAAACAATGTATAATTTGTGGATTTATTATGCAATTATAAAGTGACAAGATTAATTCTATTTAAGGCTGTATTTTAAAGTAATCAATTTTACTCATCAATTTTTAGGCCATGTAACCACTTCTGTTAAAGTCCGTTGCATTCCTAACCAAGATTTTCAGTAGCAATGCATATACAGGTAACTGTCTTTAGATTTTTACTGAATGTGCAATATTGCATACACAAATCTGACACTTTATGCATTTTATATCACAGAATCAACAGTTTATTAAAGGCTGCATACACTACCCACAGTGCATAAAGTGGGAATCAGTCATACCATTTTGAATTTTAGCATAATAAAACATTTATTCCACAATGGGTTTTTGAACATGAAAATACTACTTGGTCTGAAAATAGCTCCTGCAAAAAGCCACACAACCCAGGTCCTGAAAAGCATTCATGTCTATAAATTATATTCATTACTGGAAGAGTTTTAATACAGTAGGCCAGCAATTATTTCCAATGCCTCTTTAAAATTGTACCAAAAATATACATTCTCTGTAAAATCAAAAAATAAAATATCTGAAAATGTCGTGTGATAAATCTAGAAAAAGGGGAGGAATCCAGTATTAAAAGTAAAATTCTGCTTTCACATACACAATTTTAATTGATACCAATGCATAGCATCTGTACAGCTGACAGAAGAGTTTGACTCCTGCAAGATTAAAATGCAACAACTATGAAAAGTATGCAAACTGTTTATTTCACAAGTTTCACTTTGTCCTTTAGAACTCTAAATTTGGGATTGTTATTCACTTTCTTATTGAATGTGACTAGGATCTCCTCTTCTGTTTTGTGATGTTCACCAGCCACTGCGTAATACTGAGCTATCACCTGCACGAAGAGAGAAATGGCTTTTAGTTCGTGAAGATTACTCCACTGTAAGCAATCACATATTTACATCACTGCACAAACAGTGGCATGGAAGCTATTATTCCTTTGCAGAATTTCTTGTGTAATTTGGTAAGTAACAAAGAACCTGTTATTCAGCTGACATTCTGTTAATTGATATTCCATTAAAAAAATGTTGAACTTTTTTGTTTATGCAAGCCAGAATTTTTTGAGCTTCAGCATTATACAAATAAATTCACAGGACCAAAGGAGATTTAAAAAACAATGCTGTACAGTACCTTTTTTCTCAGTTTTTTAATTGAAATTTCATTGTCTGGAGCCTGTTTCAGAACTGCTTTGATGGTTCCCTTCCAGTTGAATTTACCTAGAAAATAATTAGGTGTACAACATCATTAGTAAAAGGGGGACGATCCAGTAAATTCTGGGTTTTCTTCTCTACTAGTAATCAGCCATCCATCTCCTAATTTTGGAATCAGTTTGGGTACCACAACAGTTGTTGCCTTACTGACCCTACAACAGGAGGGGGTCCTCTGTTCCTGAATATAAAATTGAATAGAAATGAAAAATCAAGACTACTTGAACAATGGGGGTCAGAATTATCCTTACTTAACTTCTGCCCATCAGCTATTAAGATGAAACTCTTAAATAATGCAGGAAGTTAAAATCCTCCCTCTTCACACTTAAAGCACAGGCAGTCAAATTTGACCATACCACCTTCAGAGGTCATTAACTGGTGGTTTCCAAATAAATGATCAGAATGTTCAAACACAATCAGAGTGTGTCTGGTGATAGGCAGAAACAGGTTTATGTAAGCATAAACTAAGGTCCAATGTATCTGAAGTCCAATTTATGATTCACTGAGCAAAAATGGGGATATGAGAGACACCCAGAGGTCTAAGAGTTACCCTTTTTGTTGTGTTACCTAATGTGAATGGCAGCAGGGAAGAGACCCACTGTGGTGAAACCTCAGTGTCCACTGGAACCAAGCACAGCCAAAGGCTGCCAGCACAGCACAAACAGCACAGAAATAATTATCAGGTGTTAAGAGTAACACAGGCTACTTACTCTGGAACAGATGTGTATACTGAATATACACACATTTATGTACACTGAGGCACAATGTTTCATGACTTGCTACTGAAGCTGTATTTATATCATGCATTAGGTCTTCTGCAGAGTAGTTCTGTAACAATCTAAATCATTCCTTTAAGAATACCTTTATCTGTTTCCACATTTTCTTCATTGCCATTGATGTTTTCCGTTTCCATATCTTCTGAAACACTTTCAGTTTTCATTTTCTTTTTCTTAGTATGAGGCTCCTCTAGACATGGAATTGGATAAACATACACAATAAAGACTTAAAACTAGAAGTTCTGACATGACTTAAGTTTATATAAGAGTTTGTATTTTCAAAGTGGTTCAGATTTCATAAAAGAAATGTGCAATCATTGTTAAAAATAATCTAATTTATATATCTAATGCACTACCTTAAAATTCTACTTAGGTAGTTTATTGAGTTTTGCAATTGAGAAAAAACATCTTTGAAACAAACAAGAATATAAATTGTACATGGGTACCTTCTACATGTTTATGTTTGCGTTTCTTTACATTTGTTTCCTCTTCTGTTTCACTGCAATTGCCATTTCCATTCATTTCAAATTCATCCTCCACACTCTCTTTTCCCTTTTTGGACTTCTTACTCTTTTTTACTTCTGCCTCGTTTTCTAATTTCAAATCCTTTTTCTCCTTCTTTTTGTTCTTTTGTCTCTCTTCTTTTCGTTCCCTCTTACTCTTTTTTCTCTCAGTTTTTGCATCTGCAACTCCATTTTCTTCTGCCTTTGTATTTTCCGCAGTTTCTGGAGACTGCTGCTCTTCCTTCTGCTGTGGTTTGTCTTGTGGTTTTTCATTTGAAATCTTTTGTTGAAAGAAAGATCATTACAGTTTTTACATGCATTTTTTGACATTGCAGCTTTACTAGATCTTGGTAACTGTTCAGAACACTGATACAGTGAAATCAATTTAATTGCTCACGTGTGATGTCACCAGTTACCTGAGAAGCAGCACTAGTGAAATAATGTGCCTGATTCTTCTTTTAACTTAAGAGACTAAATGCTAATTAACATCACAGTAGAAATGTTATCTTACAACATATGTAATTCCTAGTTGAAGTGTCTATTGTGTTTTAAATTATTTGCTAAATGTAATTAAGAAAGTGACAACTCTTTAATTTACACAAAACTACAGCACATTACAGCAAGATGCAGAACATATTCCCAAATTCACAGCCAGCCCTTGAGTAATAATCTCTTTTGCCATCCACTTCTGTCTTGGATGTGTCTGGGACCACAAATCATTATGGCATGATGCTAAGAAAGGCACACTTGGTTGTTTTAATTGTCCTTTTCTCAATATATTTTCTCTTCCCACTAATGAAATAAGTAAACTATGTACTTGTTAATTTCTCATCCCAATACACATAAATTGGAGATCAATAAACTCCAAAAGATGTCTTATTCCATCTTAGTGTGTGCTAAAACATTTGAACAAAGATAAAGGCAGTGCTTTTTCATTTTTAATGTACTAGCAGCATAAATTAGCCTTCTGATTATCATGGCACAATCATGCCACCCTGTCCAAGTCGTCAATGACAATTTACCCAGTATGAACAACTACTTCAGCAACAGTTTTGTATTTCACAAATAAACATTTTAGTCAATAAACATTGCACGATTACATAAACTATTGGAACTATGGGAGACAATGCTTCCACTTGCATCTACAAAGGGAGTCTGAGCACTTCAAACATTTTGGAGTGCACTCCCGTTTTATAATGTCGTACCTCCAGTTAAACTTACGTTTCTGGTTGCTTCTGAGAAAACATCCCACACCTGATCCTGCAAACTGCTGTCATTAATTCTCAAACTGTTCTTGATCCAATTCTGTGCACAGAACAAACAACAATAACTGAACACGCGCACCTCTGATTTTCTTTCTTTATTACCATATAATTGATTATTGGTTTTTATTTTGCATTTAATACTCTCATCACTGCTTTTGACTAGGATCTAGTTAGAGATTACTCCTATCAATCTCTCAAGCCTCCTAGCTAAATTCTTTCACCTAATGTCTAGGTACTTTTAGGAGTCTACACCATGTATTTCAATTGCCTCACCAACTGCTATCCCCTAGAGGTAAATAAATACCAAAGATAATCCTCAAGAATTTTTTTATAAAAACAGTTATGTTAAGGTCCTACCAAATCTTCTGACTGTTTCTATGAGTTAAAACATTAATGATCTGATCTTATTTATTTGTGTACTGGACATATGGTCACGCTCTTAAATGGATACCTTAGTTTATTACAGCAAAGTAATGTTATTTAAGCAAATATCTCAATGCAAACATTTGAAAATTGTTTGGGTTATTGCAGGTGTTCCTAGTGAAAATTAAAATATAGCAGTAAATTATACCATTCACCCTATCTGCAAAAGAAAAACTTTTCGAAACGTGGAATTTAATGTTAAATGTAATGTATAAATTTTTGCATTGCAATGAAAACCCCAGGAAAGGTGCATTAGTAAACTGGAACAATTAACGCAAAAAACTTTTGATTTTCCACTGCAGTGGATCTTATCGAATAGAGAGCCTTCTGGAAAATAGCCTTTCTCCTGCTCAGAACATTAATTCTGTAGGGAAATATTCTAACCTTCAGCTTGCTAGCAGCAATTTCACCACAGCTCTATTTGAGTGCTTTGGAAGCAAGCCTGATCTCTCAGCCTCACCATGTGAGGCACAGAACAGAGGGGTGGGGCGGGGGGAAAGGCCAGTTTGTGAGTAGTTCTTTACTTTTAATTAAATTCTTTACACATAGCAAATTCTCCATATCTGTAATTTACTTTAGTGAAGCATGCAGAGTGGGAAAGTCTGTCAGAATACTGAGTAACAGGAAAACTCAAATCAGGATCTTGCTTTCAGGAAAAAAACAAAGTCAAAGAATCTTTAAAAGTATGTTTAAGAATTTCGATATTTAATAGAAATAGCATAGTCAAAAAATAAATGTATTGAAAACAGAAAAAATCTACATATGGAGATCAAGCTTAAAAGGTAAGTCCCTGGATTAATACTGAATTCAATTGGTAGACCAAGAGTCCTTTTAAGCAAATAAATGTATTTAACAACTGCCTATTTTGAATTCAGTTATGAATGCCCAAATAAGCAATCTGTCCCACCTTTGTTAAAAGAGTGCCATTCCCTAAGAAAATCTATTTTTAAGCTCACTGCATGGATTACTGCAAGTCTCTATTAAAATATACCTGAAACTTTATTTTCTTTCTTGGAATGTTATCAAAGGCACGCATTTGTTCCAGAATGTTCCGCACTTTAGGGCTTATGTTGGGCTTCTTCATTATTGCATGAATTTTCTGAAGTAAAAAAAAATTTAATTAGCACAGCAGCATAATGATCAAATGGTACATGTCAGGTGTGCAAGTCTGAAATACACTGGGAAGAAATCACCCAGCACCTGCAGCTGGTAGAGTCTGCTCGTAGGAAGTGCTCAAAAACATGAGAAAAACCCTGACCTTTGGTTGTATCATAGCTTGTCAGATGTGTCAAAGTTACCTACATAAACATTTATACCTGTGTAGTAAGCAGAGGCAAGCGGGACTGCCTTCCAGGGCTTCCTGATGAATAAGTTACAAACTGTTATAAAAACATTTCAAACTGAAGTAAAAGTTTAAACAGAAGGGATTCTCCCAGCATGAAGACCTGCATTAAGAAAAGCAACTTTTTGGCCTTGGAGTTAATTATGAAAAATCAGGCTTACTTTTGATGCCACAGCTGGCATGCATTTCTTCTGGCACCAGTGCCAGCTTCAATAAGCATTTATCCCCTATATGACAGCTCTGGATATTCCTGTGCTGTGGGTGTCAGCACAAGAGAAGAGAGATTAGACCAGGGCCTCATGGCAGTCCCTAGAACAGCACTGTGGGAGGAAAAAGGCTCTGGGCTTCCCAGGACTTAGGGAGTGCAGCCACTGGACACTGTAGAGCCTTCCTGGACTTCAAAAATCTGATGACTAAAAGGCTTTGTGAATATGTTAAGACTGTGAGAAAAAGGTGTCTGGTAATAATCCCTCATCCTTCTACATAGGAATTACTTACTATTGAGGCAGGCTACCAGTGCTCATAAGCAGCAGCACACACATCATGCTGCCTTTACAAATGTCCTCAAACTGTTCAATCTCAACAAGAGCACCCATCTCTGACTTTAATGGGATTCATCATAAGCTTCAAGTATGCATGTAGCTTAGCACCTTGTAAGGATGTGTTCTACATTATAGAAATCAACTATTCCATGCATAAATGTGACCTAACTTATTACTAATGATGTGTTTGAGGTCTTTCCAAAATCCTTTGAAGGACAGCCATAAGAGGGTAGGTTCCTGTGTAAGACAGAAAGGGCAGGAGATACTTCTATCCATGCTGGAGCTTGTCCTGTTCAACATATTTACAAAATATCTGACAAGAGGACAGAAAATTTTTCCAATGATATGAAGCTATTCAGGATGATGACTATGAGGATTCCGGAAAGATCTTAAGAAAATGAGCAACTAGGTAATAAAAAGGTAAAATACATTCAACACAAATTCACATAAAGTAAGAAGAAAAGGAAAAGCAATCCTAATTTCACATCTAAAATGGCCGGCTTTGGTTGACCATGGGAGCTTAGATACAAGACCTCAGGGTTAAAATAGCCAATTCCATGAAAATGCCAGCACAATGATCAGCAGCAGTGAAAAAACCCCCAAACCCCAGCGCCCCCCCCCAAAAAAAAAAAAACCAAAAAACCACAAACCCACCCAAAAGTAGATTAACTGACAAAGAAAAACAGTTAGAAAGGAGTAAAGGACAGAAAACATAATTATTACATGTGGTAAATCTATGGTCCACTCATATATTGAGCAGCATTTTACAAACATACAGTAGAGAGGGAAGATTTTAGAAGACCAAAGGTATAATTTACATATGAAGAACAACTTAGCAGAGTAGGATTTTGGAGCCTTGAACAAAGAATATGAGATGGGGAGAGATGCCTGACAGAGCTCTACATAAGCATAAATGGCAAGGAAAGGATGGACAGCTACCAGTCTCTTTGCATTGCAGTTGGGAATAATTACACTAAATCAAATCAGTAAGAGATAGATTCAAATAAAAACCACATTTCTTACAAGATAAACACAGACCTACCACGGAAATGCCAGAAACCAGCTGGGGATATTGGTAAAAACAGATCTCTGACTTGAGCCAGTATAGGCTCTTTTCTTTGATAAATGCAGACAATAGTTACTGTAGATGCATACAGAACAAACCGTACCTGAATCCACTCCTGCTGCTTAGCATCTCCTTTGTTAGTTTTGGCTTCAAAGCCTTTCCCACCGTATTTCTGGTCCTCACTTACGCACTTCACGTGTTCCTTATAGTCATCACCCCTGAACATAAAGAGATTTTTAACCACAGGCCATTGAAATGCTTCCCTCTTCAAACCACGCAACACGCAGCTTAGCAGCAAGCTGAATAGATGATTCAAATGAATAGACCATTTAAACCTTATTACTGTCAATGCTTAAATTATTAAAATGTGATGTGCTTAAAGTACATGCTTGTAAGACCACAGACATTCAGGTCACACTACAGCTATCAGTGAATATTTCTGAACTGCTTCTCTTGTATTTATGACAAGAGTGAGCAAGTGAGTCTGTGGAGTAAACAAGGCTATTTCCTATCCTTTACATACCAGAAATCCTTGCCACAATCCATGCAAGACAGGCACTGGCAGTTTCTGCAGATGTTCACATGCTTTTCAACCTGTGCTTTCTTGACAGCTTCTCCACACGCATTGCAGGTGAAAACTACCATGTTGGTGAGCGGTCAGGAGCCTCTTCCCCACAGAAGTGCAACTCTAGGAATACAAGACAAAGATCTTAATTTACAGCTGGAAAGAAACACGTGGAGGGCCGAAGCGAAATGCACCAGGGCACCCAGTGAAAGACAGGGTGAGCAGCCACGTGTTGCACATGCAAGAAAGTTCCTTTCACCTGATGCCTTTCCCGAGCGCAGGGGAGATCAGTACTCGGGAACCAGCAATGCCTGTATCCGCCACCCCAACAGGGAACCAGGAACCCTGTACCATGACCCAAACCGGAGAACCGGGAACCCCCGCACCCATAGCCGAAACGGGAGAAGCAGGAACCCCCGCACCCATCGCCCAAACGGGAGAACCAGGAACCCCCGCACCCGCCCTGCCCATCCCGGAGCCGGTAACCCCCACAGCCACCACCCGAAAGGAGAAACCCGTAACCC
>VWZN01016989.1:421965-452530 GCA_013396955.1 Regulus satrapa | reverse complement strand
GGCGGAAGCGGCCGCTGGCGGGGATGGAGCTGGGAGGCGGCCGGAGCCGGTAAGCGCTGGGCAGGGCAGGGCCGGCTCCTGCCCTTCGGCAGCTGTCCCGCCCGTGCCGGGCCGCGCCGCGTTCCCCCGCCCGGGGCTGCGTGTCCGTGTGCTCCTCCCGCCTCAGCCTCGTCCCCCGAGCCCTGCCTGTCGCCGGGCAGAGCCGGCCCGCAGAGACGCAAACGCTGCCTCTGTGTCCCCTTCTGAGTGCGGCACCTCGAGCCTGGGCTCACCTGGGCAGGGCTGAGGGGAGCTTGGCCATAAAGAGCGGCTGTGCCCGAGGGGACAGGCGCTGGGCTGCTCCTCCTGTGGGGAGCGGCTCCCCGCCCCGCCGGCCCCCGGGGGACGCGCACCCCATGGATGGAGGCGCTCTGCTGCCAAAGTAATTGCAGGGTGGTGGGAGGTGCTCGCAGAGAAAGCGAACTGATGTGCTTACTGGATTTTAAAGCCTGGCCAAAACACGATAAGCATTAATGGATAAAAAGCTCAGTGTAATAGCGCAGAGCAGGAGGAAGGGAACGGCAGAGTAAAACAGGGTGAATTACAATGTGGAACCCCTGTCGTTCATGAGATTTGAGAATGGGGTGACCATTATCTGGTCATGCTTAACAGAAAGTGGGTTTTCTACTTTATTCCTTAGAATAGCAGGGTTTTCCTCCTTCATTTATAAGATTAGAAATTCTGATTGTCCTAATAGTTGGAATTGTCATATTTAGAAGCACACAAGGGAAGCGTTACATCCTTCTTAGGGGGGAAAAAAAAAAAAGGTATATGATTCAATGTAAATGTGTTGTGTTGTAACATGACTTGACTTTTCATCCTGTTAAGCGGGGACTTTTAAATTTAGATACTACATTGTATTAAGAACAGTACCATGTTAATGTGTCTAATTAATCAGATCCACACTGGAAATGTACATAGCTCGAACAGCAGCTAACTTCTCAAATAATACTAGTATTATGTTCTCCCTTTTGAGTTTAGAGGATGAAAAAAAGGAGGTCTTCCTCTACAAATGCTACTGATTTTGTACACACAATATGTTTTTGCATTAGAATCTAATTATTGTGAAAGTTGGGGTGCATTTTTTTGTGGTTATGGAGCAGCTCCAATAATTAGATTTTTGCAGATGCTCTTGTTGTAAGCAAGGCTCTGTTAAAATCATACATGTATTGCTGTGTATCTTTTTGGGTGAGCAGTACTGTGACGATTCTTTAACCAGAAAAATGTCATTAGCTATCAAATTGCAGGTGTAGACTGAAAGCTGTTTCCTTTGAAAGCTAAAATAAATGGTTCAAATGTTCTTAATATTTCAAATGAATTTTGCAATTTAATATTCACCTTAGCATTTTATTTCATTGTAGGTAATTTAAGTGATTTTCTAGCATGGACACTGTTGCTAGCCATAGCTGTCATCTTCTCCAGCAGCTTCATGAACAGCGCATTCAGGGGCTTCTCTGTGACTGCATGCTGGTGGTGAAGGGCGTCTGCTTCAAAGCACACAAAAATGTATTAGCTGCTTTCAGTCAGTATTTCAGGTACGTGATAGGAAATTCTTCTCTTTAAAAAGTTAACTAAATGCTGTTGGCGGATGTTTTCTCTGAGGAGGAAATTTTTTTTCCCTGTTGATTGCAGACTGAGTAGCTCTTGGGAGTATAAGGAGAAAAGGGAAATAGTCAAGAGATAAAGCTGTGTCAAGTATTCATAGTATGCTCTTTGATTTTGACGTTTTCTTGATTTACTTGCTTACAGTGCTTCAAATAATGGATTCTGGCATGGACCTGCATTCAGTATTTCACCAGAAAAAGAGAACTGCTTACAAGGAGCATAGCAGAGTATATGAAAAGAGACAGATAAGGGATATAATTTATAAAACGTTACCATTTCCAAATAATGGGACTTGTTTCATCAATCATATTCTAGATAAAATGTGTCTATATAGGTTATTAGTGACTCTTTGCTTATTCAGATTCTCAGAGACAACTGTATTTTGAAGTATGCAAGTGGCCCATTACATCACATCACTGCTTTCTTCCCCTTCTGTACTGCCCTCAATTGTGCCTCCAAATTTTGGAGGGTGCTGGGTCTCCCAGCATAGTGTTTTCTATTAGGTATGAGTTAGCTGTTAGATCTGGCAGTTTTTAGACAGTTTTTTGAAACATCTCCAAAGCTTGACTGCTAATTGATTTGTAAGAAACCTATTTTTATGTTATGGCCAGGGAAAAAAGGAAGAGAGGTTCATTTTTCTCTTCTAGTAATTGCTGATGAAGTGCAATTGTGCTCAAAGACCAAATTTTTAAAGCAGTTAAAAAAAAGTAAGACCTCAATTCCTATTAAAATTAAATAAGATATGTGGCTAATGAATTTAGGCTCTCAACCCAGATCTGTTCCTTATATTCTAGTTTTAAATTAGGTAGGATGGTCTAGATTTATGAAAGAATTTGGATGTGGGCACTGGCTTCAGAGTATACCCTGCATTTCTAAAGTTTCAGCATAGACTCACATTTTCTTAAGATTAAGACCTCACTGTTATCATGCCCACATTTAAACAAAGCCAAATTTGAGATGTAGCCCACAAAGGGAAACCATCGAGTTTGGGGCATTTTTTAGTGTAGGAAAGTAACTGCATATGAGTGACCTGACCCCACTTATACATCATTGTTTAGTGTGGGATTTTAATGGGAAGGTATAAAGTTCTTGAGTGAGAGAGAATATGAACCCACTTAACCTAGGACTGCTTGTGCATGTGTAGAACTTCATCTCTGAGGCTGAGCATACTTTACATCAAATAGTAAGAACTTTTGTGAATTCATTCATTTTAAGGATTCCGTGACAATTCAGTGAGTATTGGTTGCACTGCTGTTACAGGGTTATGTAGCTGTACTTATCATTATTCTTTTACTTGGTTTTTATCCAGTACCAGTAAGTACCTTTTTTTGACGTGAGAGGATAAATTGAAAATAATGCCATCTTCTTGTTTATTATTGCCATCCTCTTGTGTATTTCTGGAGAAAGAGCTAATGCTAAGAACTTTGATAGACTTACTGATGGAGTTCAATGGACAAACTCAGTTGCCAGAGAAGAAGACTTTAGCTGACTTTGAGGTCCATCTTCTCCATTTTGCTAGAAAATTTCTTATGTCCTGTTTCATTTGCCATGATGAAAGGAGAAAAAGCATTCTGAGCCAACCAGTTCTGCAAATTGTCCATAAATACACCACTGCACCTAATAGGTGAAGAACGGTGGATAAGAAACAACAAGCATAGGGTGTTACTTGAAAACATAAAAAAATGCAGAACTAAAGTTAGATAAAGGATCATTACTTCGATTTATACTTCAAGTGCACTAATGTAGGACTAATATATAAAACAAATAATTGAACAGTTTTGAGAAACTCATCTTCAAAAAGAGAGCAATCTGGGCAGGGCTTTACAGGACAAACCTGTTTCATATTAAGCAACCCATTTGAGATGTATGTATATTTTTCTTAATTGAAGTGTGAATTATTCTTGTATTTGAATATTTGCCTTATTTTATCAGGACCCTTTTCCAGAATTCTTCAGGACAGAAGAATGATGTGTTTCACTTGGACATTAAAAACGTAGGTGGCATAGGCCAGATCCTGGACTTCATGTACACCTCCCACCTGGATCTTAGTCAGGACAATGTACAAGCTATGCTGGACATTGCACAGTGCCTCCAGGTGCAAAATGTGCTGAACATTTGCCACACCTTTTTAAAGTCTTCCACAGCTGTGGAGCAGGCAGGCAGCATGCCATGTAATAGTGTCTTTTCACTGCAGAATGCTTTGGGTACAGATACCAGCTGTGCCGGGGACAGCTATGGGGCAAACCTACTGCCTGAGTGCTCAGCTGACACGCAGCCCAGCAAAGCCTTGGCTGAGCACCACTCACATGCATCACAGTCTGTTAACCTGCACACCCCTTCAGGTGATGGACAGAAACCACCACAAGACTCCTTAGATGGCAACTGCACAGAGCTTCCATTTAAACAACCGAATTACTACTATAAACTACGCAACTTTTACAGCAAGCAGTTCTATAAACAAAATGCTTGCTCTGATCACGAGAGAGGGGCAGAACCATCCTTTCCTTACAGCACGTCCACGGAAATAAACACAGTGGAGAATAATTCTTGCGCTGTCAATCACTCCGAGTGTGTTCTGGAAGCCTCTGATCATTTACCGTCAAACTTTTTGGTGCAGTCTGCAAGCGAAGCTGCTCCCGACCAAAATGCAGAGAGCACAGTTATGCAACCCACCAGACAGATGCGACTGAAAAAGGCAATACATCTCAAAAAGTTAAATTTTCTGAGATCTCAGAAACTGGCAGAGCAGCCACCTGAGCCACAAAGAGATGACAGCAGAATAACAGAAGTAATTCAACCTGTAAATGGAAGTACCACAGACAAAACAGATGTTAGAGTTACTGATGAAAAAGAAGCTGAAGATTTAGTGAATTCAGAGAATTTTGAACAAACTGTTGAAGTGGAAAGATCTCAAGGTCCTTCAGAACAAGAAGGACAATCACAGACTCTTCAGTCACAGAAACAATATACTTGTGAGTTATGTGGGAAGGCTTTCAAACATCCCAGCAATTTGGAGCTACATAAAAGGTCTCATACAGGTACAGTTATCAGTTACTTGGTCTGCAGACCAAATATTTCAATTACAGAGAATATCTTGCAGTGTCTCTTGATTCAGAGATGCTGGTTGAAAGTCTACTTTCAAAAGGCCATGGTTTGTTTGGGTTTTTTAAAATGGATAATCCTACAGGAATAAAGAATTGTAATACTGAGTTTTCCTGGGAGTTGTAGAGGTTTCTCCTATGTATTTGGGGGTTTGGGTGCTTTTTCAAAGAATATCGTGTGAATTCGATGATAATGAAATTTATGATGACAATTTTGGTTTTGTCCTGCACTCTGATAAGTCATTTCTAGTCAGTTTGTCAGCTGGCCCGGATGCCTGAGCTAGGTGACAATGAAAGGTGTGAACAAATAAATGGTACTGTAAGTACACTAGAATACCTCTGTTCTCTCTGGTTATATCTTCATTGTAAGATACAAGTGATTGGGGCTTGGTAGTAATTTTTTTTAACCTGTAGAAATATGCCTTAAATCAACTTTAATTGTGTTTACCTAGAGAGTAAGACTCTTGCAGGCTGCAGAGTAAATGGGAATTTTGAATTAATGTACTTTGTTTTAAAAACTCACAGGTAAGATTTTTAAACCTAACATAGATTTATTTCTAAGTATCTTTTTATTCTAGTTTTAACTTCAAATTAATTTAATTTATCTGTTTAATTTAATCAGCATTGTCCTATTATTAGATATGCTTCTCTAGAAGAGTTCTTAAGAATTACCTTGGCTAGGTAGGTAACACCATTGATTAAAAGTCCTTGAGATGGTATTACTCCTGGTTAATTTGTTGAATATTTTTTGTTTTCTTTTTCTCTGTAATAAATATACAAATGCATCTCTCTCAGTCTTGTCAAATAAACATCACTTTGGAAATAATCATACATGTATTGGTACTTTGACACTAAATATAAAACTCTCTTAACAGATATTAATTTATGTTGTTCACTGATCCTTATAAGTTCCTTTGATCTTTAGAATTAAGTTTATTTTTCTATTTTATTAATAGAAAAATCTTCCCAGAACCTGAAAATATGATCATTTTTATTAGCTTCCTGAAGTTTTCAATTGTTAGCTTTAACTGCTTCTGTATGCTCATGTTTCTAATATTTCTTTTAAAATTTGTTCTCCTGTGAAAGAATTGCATGTGTCTTACCTAGGTCCTCTTTTTGCCTTGTATTCTTTTGAATCTTGTTATCTGGTTTGAGCTGGTATCATCAGGTATCCTAGATTTTCAGGGAAATAGATGATCAGATAGAAGACAAGAGCATCCCAGCTAAGGGAGAAACTGCAGTAACATGTCAGATTGTGCTAGAGAGTCCCCAGCATTCAGGAATTCTCTGCTGCTTCTTCCAGTAGTTTTCAGAAATTCCAGACTTGAATTCTAGTTAATAAAGCATTAACATTCCTCTATGGGTGTACTAAGATAACAAAAGTGTAAGAGCCTAAGGTTAACAACTAACAAGTGCATCAAAGGATGGAAAAACTGAGGCAAAGATATAACTAGAAATGCCTGTTTGCTTCCCTTTTATTTTCAGGAATTATTCCCTGTTATTTCCCTGTTATTCATATTAATTTACTTTTAAATACCCAACTAGTGCAAACAGAGTGTTTGGAAAATTGCAGTGGATAGTGAGTAGGATGTTGATATTGGAAAGACCTGTAGCAGAAGGTACAGGGCACATCTGTATTGTTACTGTTAGGTACACTGGTAATAAAAGTAATAAAAGTGTATGCTAAAAGCCATTTCTGTTCATCTGCCTCTTCAGAAAGCATAGCAGATTGCTAGCTAATCAATTTTATTTAAAAACATTCATTTGCTAGAGCTAAGCAAAAGGGTTAGCAGGCATTTTTAAGTATTCCAGTGCTCAATGAAATCCCTCCCAATACGGCTTTGCTGAAGAGATGGAGGAAGCTGAAATGGGCTGTCACACTGGCAAATCTGTTTTTAACCCCAAAATGACAGTTCTTTCAACACAAGTGCCATGTTGGTCTGGTCATCAGGAAAAAGCACATGTGAAATTCCCTGTCCCTGAACACTAGGAACTATTAAAGAATTTATAGGTTAGCCTGGGTGCATTGGTGAGTTTTCTATGTGAAGGCAGCCAAACTGTTCAGTAGTCATTGTACTGGCATGTCTGTCTGTTTTAATTGCATTGCTCGTGGACATTTAAAGGAGTCTCTAAACAGAGCTTACTGCACTGATTTTGGTTGATTTTGACTGAATGTTATAATTTGTTCTTTATTATTATATTGACTTGTCTGAAGAAGAGGAAGCAAGTATATCTGTTCTATATAGTACTTATCTGTCCAGGAACATCCAGCGGTTTTGTTGGGGTATTTCATGTATTTTCAGGGAGCATCTCAAAAGAGCAACCCAAAACAAGCTGGGGCCAGTGGAAAGATCTCTTTGTCAGGATGGAATGCCACCGCAGGAACAGAGTAGCACTGCCATGTAATAATACATTGTTGATCCTCAACTTTTTCATTCTGAGCTTTGCTTGAGCAACTTCCAGCATTCCTTGCCTTAGTGAGTACAGCTCCTCACCTTTGTGATCTCATCAGGAGCACCACTTCTGCTTTCGTGCCTTTCTGCTCTGGAGCTGACACAACTCTGCTGTCATGGCTGTTGTGTATCTTATCTTCACCTCTTCTTGCAGAATGTTGAACAAGAAAGGATGCAACAGAAGATAGAAAGCACAGGGCAGCCCAGGGTTCAAAAGTAAAGTCCCCTGGATTAAGCATTGTCTAAATTGTATTTGGTTACTGCTTTTCCCCAGTTTTTCTCTGTTGCTGTTGATCCAACCATGGATCCCACTATTGTGTGTACTTTATCTTCTTGCAGGCTGTTGGACAAGAAGGATACAATCCTGGTGTTCTCAAATGAGGTTTTTGGTTTGGAATTTATTTACAGTTGTAGAATCATAGAATAATTTAGATTGGCAGGGATCTCCTGAGGTAGTATGTTCCAGTTTCCTGCTCAAGGCACATCAAATTATATTGGGTTGTTTTGCTCATGACCTTGTGTAGTGAAAATCTTGATACAGAGTTTCCATAACCTCTCCAGACAGTCACTCCTAGTGTCTGACCACATAGAGGGGTAAAAGTTTATTTTCATTTATCTAATTGGAATTTGTCATGATCAAACTTGCGTCTGTCACCTCTTCTCCTAAGACTGTGGAACTATACCAGGAACAGCCTGCTTCCATCTGCCTTCCCAAGCCTGTAGACACCAATAAGATTTCCTGTTTGCCTTCTTTTCTTAAGGCTCCAGATATGGTCACACCAGTGATATCTCCAAAAATTAATTTGATGTTTCTTTTAAAAAAAAAACCCCAAAACACATTTATTTTATCTTTATCTTGGGGGAAAAACCTCCAGTTCTTTGTACATCAGTAGAGTTAAAATGAGGCTGCATGCAGCCTACAATAATAGTTTGGAGAAATTTGAGTCTCCAATTCCTTCCCTCTCCCTCTAATCATTTCAGAGTGGATTCCTGTTTAGATACTATTCTTTAGGTCTGCAGTAACTTTGTATAGGCAATTTCTGCAAAAAATGCTTACTAGTTTTTATCCTCCATTTCATATTATCTTGATGCTTTTATGGCTTTCAGAATCCTACACAGTTGCTACAGATCTGGCTCCCTGTTGGTTTCATTTGTATTTCTGTTGTCAGTATCAGAATTTTTAGTGTTTTGCAAGTTTAAAGCCATAATGAAATCAAGCTTCAGTGCTCTTTATAGTTGAGTGACTTTATAGTTGGTTTACTGGTTTCATAATTTTTATTTTTAATTGAAGGAAAGCTTTTTTAAAGCCTGCCAGATTTCCATTCTTCATTGAGCAAAGTAGATAAAGCCTCAAGCTGTCAGACTAACTGCAAAGTTGCAATCTGTGAAGTAACATAACTCTATGTTTACTCTGTGTTTCAAAATCTAAAGAGGATGCATTTCGTCCTTGATCCTAAAAGATATTGGAAGAACTTCATCTGTATTTGGCAAGAGGAATGAAAAATGGAATTCCCACACCTGGATATGGTAGATGTTGCTTGTAACATTTCCAAGGATGGAGGAAAGATATTGATGTAGAGAATACTTAATGAAAGAGAAGCCAAGAGGTGTTCTGTAAAGTCAGGAAAATTTAAAAAGTAAATAAAAATCTTTAGAGAAATTTTTTTTAAATCATCACCAAGATGAAACCAACTATAAGATCTCTTTTTCCCTTTGGAAATATAATGTTTTCAAAATTACATGGATTTACACTAGTTTTGTTGCCCTGCACATGTGAGACAGATTATAAATGTCCTTTAAATGAGCAGTTAGACCTATGAAAGATAAGTGTGACTGTCACTGAATCAATTAATCAATTTGAACATAATTTTGTTTTCAAAATTCTAAACTGTTTTGGGCCTTGTCATCTATTCTGTTCTTCCTGACACTCCTTTCATTTCAAATCAAAAGTATTTTAAAAAGATTAAAATCTGCACCCATTCATATCAAAATTCTTCCACTTCTTTTGAAAGATAAATTCTGAGCAAGTCTGCCATACAGACTTAGTGGTAAAGGCTCTATTTCCCTCTTGAATTTCCCCTTAAATACATAGGTAAGTATCCTTTTGGGGATATTTTTTACTCTTGCATTACATGTTTTAAAAGGAAGTGTACCAATTTTAAACCTTTCTGTTCTACTGCAACTATTAGAAGTTCTATGTTCTGTTTCTTCTTTTAGGTGAGAAACCTTTTGAATGTAACATTTGTGGGAAACACTTCTCACAGGTGGGAATATTTTATATATTATGGTACTTACACTTGAAATGCATCTCTCTGTTGGTTCTAAAAATCTTGGGTTTAAGTTCAGATTTTTTTCTTTTTGTTCAAAGACAGAATTCACTTTAGGGATGAATTATTAAAATGTTTTACTTGAAAATAACATGTGAATGTTTTAGATTTCTTTGATGCATTCTGTCTTTGATTCTGCCTGCTCTCAGTAGATCTGTTATGTATTTTGCCTTCTAATGAATGTTTAAGTATACAGAGCCACAGCTATATTTGAAATACAAAGAACATTCATTTCCAAACTGTTCTTTTGCTTTATGCTTAGAAGTATGTTGTGAATAACATTTTACAGTGTCTGAAAAAAGTGTAGGTTCAAGTTTCATATAATGTTCTGTTCATAATACAGTTTCATCTTCCTAGATGGCATGATTTTTCAAATAGATTTGAGTCCGATTTTTAAAAAAATATATCCATATAACTGGATACGTTTCTTTCAGTGAGAGCACCACCACCTGTCTCAAGTTACAAAACTTGGCTATAATTTAAAAAACTCCTTGTGAAATTCCATACTTACATACAGGGCCTGAGTTTTAGCTGCTTTATTTGCCCTCCAGTGTTTACTTCCTGTTCTGAGTACAACTGTTAATTTGTATTTCTACAAATTCCGTGCCTAGTTGTCTCACACTTCCAAAATGTCTGTTTGCTCTCTGATTTTGTGGTTGAGATGTGCACATGTAAATATAGCAGAAAATAAACAGGTTCATATTTTTATGCCAAGATTACAGAACTATTGTCAAACAGCTTTGGCATCCCTCATGGGCCCTGGTTTAAGAATCAGAGCTATGTGCTTTTTGCCTATCCACCCACTGCTGGTTGTGCTGCTCTTGCTTTAGTTTCACAGCCACACTGGGCCTTGTTTGACCCATGCATTTGATGCCTTTGTGTCCTCCACCTTGTTGTTAAATATGACTGTGAGACTTCACCAGTGACATAGTGTACACACACTGTTCCACCGTGCTTATTGGGCAGTTTTCAACAAAACTAAGCATGCTTTTTAGGCAAAGAAGCAGTTTCATTCATTTTGATGGCTGAACTTCTAGTTATTAAAAGAAAACCATGGATATTTCATATTCCATTAAAAGTACTTTGGCAGACGGAGTGGTATTCTGTACTACTGTGGGGGGGAAGAGGGGGAAACTCTCACACAGAATGTATGACAGGCATGACAGACTCCTCATGCAGTATGCTTTGCTCCTCTTTAATTACAGAAACAAACAAAACCCCTGACAAAGCTGGAAATTTCTGCCTTTTAATTAAACCCTCCCGAACAGCTTCCCTTCCCTCTGTGTGACTTCACTTGCCTGAAGGAGTAGGTAGATACATATTCGTGGACGATCCCCACACATCCAGCGTAGGAGCCAGAGCATTCAGCCTCTGTGCTGCAGTTCTTTCTCTGCTCATAAAGGAGCCTTGCATATTCTAAGGTACTTGCTTTTGAATCCTGAAAATGAGATTCCACTTACCAGAAAGTAAGATGTAAAGATAATTGCTATCTACTTTTTTGCTTAAAATACCATCTCCAATCTTGTCCTTTATCTTCTCTGTCTGCAGATACAGAAATAGAAACACTTTTCTTATTTAGGCCCTCATGTTCTGTACTTTAGAGACAGTGCAGCTGTTTGCCCTGGTGGGATGTCTGCTCCTGCTGAATGGTGCTGATGTGCTGTGTGTTGGCATGTGGAGCAGAAAATGAAGAAGTTGGGGAAATTGATGTGGGAACTCATAGCTGGGAACAGCCATAAAAGTCTCTGTTTTTTTGAGGAAAGCATTTTTTTATTTCCCAGCCTGCATCTTCCCTTACTGCTTGTACACAGCTTGTTGTGATGTGAACCCTCTGTGGCTGGTGATGCAGGATACTGGGTTCTACCTCCTCCTGCAGAGATTCTTTTGGGGGCCCACGTGCATAAGTGCTTCACTTTGAAAGCTTGCCATTTATAGAAGGACTAAGTCTGGTGTATCTCTCTGGTCTCCAAATTTGTGAGGAGGTCTGTGTGACCGTTTAGAGGATTCTTCTGAATATTTTTTTTTTTTATTACACTGAAATGCAAGCAGAAGTCCCCTTAGGTTGTTTTTTTGTTTTTTTTTTTCTTTGGCATGGCACGTGATGCTTTAACCAAGGTTGTGTGCCAGATTTAAGGCTTAATAAAGAGTACAAGCCATTGATGTTTTTAGCACTTTTTGTCTTAGCAAAGTCAGTAACAAGCTTTGCCCACTTTAGGGGGAAAGGACATAGGCTTGTAATAAAGAAACAGACCTACTTGCTGCTTTCTGTAAAATGTTTTTATTCTTACTTAATATGCCTTTGTGGGAACTATTCCAAAGTAGTTGTTGCACTTCAAATTCACCCTCTGTTTTTATCTGGAATAGCATGCCCATGATAGGGTTTATTTGTGACATGGATAGAAGTAAAGGTTCTGTCTTTTTTTATATATGTTTTTCTAAAATGCACTGGCAAAAAATCCCTTGGGTTTGGAAAACAAAAATTATTCCATGGTTCATCTTCTTCTTCTTCTTCCCCAGAAATAAGTACCTAATGCCTCTCTTTGAGTGGGTTTCAGTATTAGAAAGTTTAACCTTAGAAAACAGTTGTTTAGTCACAATGTTGTCTGAAAAAATGTGCAAGGGTTAAGGAAAGCTCTTTCAGGGTTCAAACAGCGATCCATTCATGTGTGTGTGTGTGAGCAGCACTTGAGTTCTGGTATATTCAAAGGTCTGATTACAGTAACGGATCATAACAGGTAATTTATTATCTGAATTAGTCAGAAGGAATTAGTCTAGGTCTTATTTTTGTTATCTTGCTGTGACTGATGAGGACATGATGGTCTTTGCATCCTAAATTTTCTTTCACGATGTAAAGGATTTGATGTTTCCTTGGTTAAATAAAAACTTAAATCATCCATCAGGAAGGTTTAAAAACTGACTGTGGAAGTGTGCACAATGTATGAAACATCTGCAGCTCTTCTACAAGGTGTGCCTTGTGGTTTGAGAACTGGACTCAGTGGAGTAGCCATTCACAAGGACCAGTGACTTTAAAACATTTCAAAAAAAGTTTGACTCAGTAAGAATGTTTTGTCTAGTCATTGTCTGGTTTGGTGGCTAGACAAGCATGATTTTTAAAGGTCTGAGAGAGGAAGATAGGTAATAAAATTATTAGCAGTCGTTCCATTTGTACTTTTCTGTACTTCTGTTGTTTTATTTTGGTAGGAGTAAATAATAAGTAAAAAAGGTTTGGAGCATCTGAGTGTTTTATGGATAGAAGAATGCTCACCTTATTCTTTTTAAGCACGTGGTAGGTGAATTCAGAATCCTTGTGTAACTATTTTATTTCTAGGACAGGGAAAATGAGACTAACATGAACCCTATTGCTAGTAAGTTAGTAAGTTTTTCACTGCATTCCAGATAGTGTGATTTTAATTTATAATTGTATTTCTTTCAATTATAAGTCTTTCTTTTCTCTTAGCATTTGATTTCAGGCTTCTTGGCTTTATTTTTTCCCTATTTCTCTTCTTGTCAATGGATAATTGCATACATAAACAAATTGATGTTGAAGTACATGGTGGTCTCTGTTTAGTAGATAAAAATGCTCAAGTTCATACATGCTTTGTAGTCTTCACTGCCTTAAAAGTAGGACTAAAAAGCCAGTCTCATAATTCCCATCATTATTTTGGTTTTTGTTTTTTTTTTTTTTTTTTATCTGTATGCAACAACATTTAGGCAAGCTGAATGTAAATGCTTAAATTGCTCTCCCTTCAGGCAGGTAATCTCCAGACACATTTGCGTCGCCATTCTGGTGAGAAGCCATACATTTGTGAAATCTGTGGGAAAAGGTGAGTAGGATTGTTCATCTTAGTAAAGTGAACATGAAAAAATTTGTTCATGTTTTTCTACTAATCTTCATGATAAACTGCGGGCCAAGAGCTAAGGCAGCATGCTGCTAATTTTGTTTAAAAGATGGGTTTAAATGTATGCTGATTGGGTTAAAATAGAGAAATGTTTGCAGTTGACTTCTTGTGAGTAAAATAATCTGTCACCAGAGCTTGTGGTCTAAATTTTTTGTGTATTGGTATGTAGATAAGAATAGCATTGGGTCTATTTTGTTGTGTTATATGTATTGTGTTGTATATTGTTGTGTGTATTTTGAACAGTGTGAGTCACAATAAGTCATGCGGGTTTGTACCTTTCCCTCACATTTTTTTCAGTATTTGGTGATACTTTTTTTTTTAACGTTTTATAGAATTCTGAAGTGTGAGGAGTTTGACAAATTGAAGCAAAGCATTAAATAATTCTGCTAGCTAACAGGTGACAGAAAATACACTAATGCAGGAATAGCATAAAATGCAGAAGGAATTAGTACCATTAATGGTAAAAAAATTTGGAGGTTTTTTCCTAGCATAAATTTAATTGGACATTGTCAGTTTAAAAGTGTTTTCTTAATTACATCCATTTATCTGTATTTTAGGTCTTAGTCTTTGTTCAGAAGATCAGTCGTTCATCCAAGCCAATTTTCGTGTAATAATTTAGGGAAATAAGGGCCTTATAAAGACACTAATTTGATTTCTGTGTTGTGTTACAGATTTGCTGCTTCTGGTGATGTTCAGCGTCATATAATTATTCACTCTGGAGAAAAACCTCACCTATGTGATATCTGTGGCAGAGGTGTGTAAAAACCAAAGTTGCTGCCTCTGATTTTTTGACTGAAAAGTGAGGAGTCATTTTAATCTCAGAGTCTGTCATATTTTTCTAGGTTTCAGTAACTTCAGTAATTTAAAGGAGCACAAAAAGACCCATACAGCAGATAAAGTATTCACCTGTGATGAATGTGGGAAGTCATTTAATATGCAAAGAAAATTGGTAAAGCACAGGATAAGGCACACTGGGGAGAGACCATACAGCTGTTCAGCTTGTGGTAAGCTTTGCTGTGCATTGCTTGGTTGTGTCCTTGCTTTTCAATTGATGAGTAGAAGTTCCTTTGTCAGCAGAATAACAATTAATCGAAACTGTTTTAAATAGGAATACCCTGTTGTGAAAGTCAGTCACAAAATTTTCTGTCTTGCATGCTTCATAGTCTTTCATTTGGTGTAATAAACTCCTTTATTTCTCACAAATTTAGAAGAGATTTTCACGTGAAAATTAGAGAAAAGAAGTAAGAGGCTCAACATCGTGGATATTTGTAACATGTTTGCTAAAGAGCTGCTCATAGTAGCTGCTTCAAAAAGATTTATTTTTAGAATAGTCCTTTCTGGTGGAAAGTTAGATTTTATATCAACTTGCTATTTATGGGGTCTTTTCTTTTTTCTCAATTGCAAACCATTTGATTTTAACTCCATTCACCAACAGAGTTTGATAAAAACAACTTTTTGTTACTTTGCTTCAGCCTCTGGAATAAAATCAAGACTTGGTCAATATTTCAGAACATTTCAAAATCTGTTAAGAGAGGCCATACTGCCAGAAGTTCTGAAAATTGATTTTGATCAGATCCATGCTGATCTCATGGGTTACTTTGCATCCTGTATTGGATGCCTGCAAAAATGCATAGGCTTTTTTTTTTTTCCTTTTTGCCATTATGTGCTATTTTGACAGAATTTCACTCATGTTCTGAGGAATCAGCTTTGGCAAAGGGTAGATTCATGTGTTTAAATCCAACTGCAGTATGTTTTATTTGCACTGTCTTAAGGCACAAGAAAAAGCCAATATTATTAGCAGGCCTTGCATCAGAATGAGGAAATGGATCCACAGGATATGAAAGTAAAATCAATCAGTTGTGTTGCTGTCATTAAACAGGCTTGTTTTCATTTTGTCTTGTGGTGGACTTTTGAATATTTTTTTATTTTAGCCAAGTCACCTTATTCTGAAAAGGCAAAAATTGTGCAAAGAGGATCTGACGAAGCATTGTGAAATCATTCACACTATGCAAAAAATCCAGTTGTATCACTCCAGTAATTTTTAATCTTATCATTATTGTTTAATCCCTGGTCTAAAGAGAAATCTGTGCAGC
This sequence comes from Regulus satrapa, assembly GCA_013396955.1. Lineage (NCBI taxonomy): Eukaryota > Metazoa > Chordata > Aves > Passeriformes > Regulidae > Regulus > Regulus satrapa. Next base: position 437,013 of record VWZN01016989.1, on the reverse strand, counting down.
AAAATAAAAAAATATGCTGCTGAAAATTGAGACTGCAGTTTTATTGGGCGGTCATTTGATACATTTTTCCTAGTTGGTATCTGTCCTCACAAAATAAATGAGATAAAAATCACAAGCTTACTTCTACTATTTTAAAGAACAGAAGGTGTCTTAGTTATGTGGCAATTCTGGAAATTAATCTTCTCTTTTTCTGTTTGTTCTTCTATGCTTTGCCTTGGTTCAGCCTAAGACTCTTTTCTTAGCAGTATGATGATTGAGCTTATTCGAGTCTGTAGCTTTGAAGATAGACAAACAGTTGAATATTCTGCTGTATTCTAATATTTACAGCGATAAAAAAATTGCAGTTCTCACATATTCTCTGGCTAGAATATAAAAAAGGACTGTTGCATTATGTTAGCCTAAAGTTAACAAAAAAACTAAGTTTGTCAGCATTTTTAGAATAGTTCCTTGGTAAAGAACAAATCATTTCCTTCTATGATGCAGCTCTCACTGGAAGAATATAATTAGGAGCTTATCAGCATATTGTTTTTCCAGACAGACAAATTAAACTGATAGTTTAAATTTTTCTTTTTTCCTCTGTAAAGATTGGGACAAACTGAGAGCACTCACAGCTTTCAAGTACTAATGGATATTCCTGTCTCTGGAGACAAAAGCTAAACCCATTCATTGGGAAACACAAGTTAGAAAATCAGATCGAGAATAAGAAACAAGTTAATGGAATTGTAAAAATTAATGGAACTTGTTTGAACCTGCTCTAGATAAATGATGTGACATAGGATACCTTATCGCTTGATAGTTTCTGTAATTAAAACACATTTCTTCACTTGTGTTGAGAGCAATATCTGAATCTGTGGCCGGTGTCTCGCAGGGAAGTGTTTTGCAGGCTCTGGTGACCTGCGCAGGCACGTGAGGACTCACACCGGGGAGAAGCCCTACACCTGTGAGACGTGCAACAAGTGCTTCACGCGCTCGGCCGTGCTGCGGCGGCACAAGAAGATGCACTGCAAGGCCTCTGAGGAAGGGCCCGGAGCACTCGAGGAGTTTCCTCAAGGGATTGAGGCCTCCGACCTTGACAAGTCGCAGAGCTCTGACTCTTTCGGCCCAGAAATGTCGGTTACGTTGTTACCGGTGTCGGTTAAATTTCCCCTTCATCCCACTGGGAACTCAGCGGAGTTCGACAGTTCCGCGGATTCTTACTGTAAGCTGCGACCCATGATCCAGCACCACGACTCGGCGGGCACGGAGAAACTCGGCGCGGACTCTGCCAAACTGCTGAAAGCCCAGGCTCAGCAGCCTGCGGCCCCACCCGCCCCGTACGCCTACGCGGCCGCGGACGTGTCCTCGGCACAGGAGCCCTTGCAGCCCGACGGCATTCCCATGCTCCGCTCCTCCGTGGCGGGCCTGGACGGCCACTGCGCCGAGCCGCTGGGCAGCCGGGCCTCCGCCGCCGCCTACAAGAGCAACGAGGGCCCCTTCTTCTCCAGCATGACCCTCTGGGGCTTGGCCATGAAGACCTTGCAGAATGAAAGCGAATTGGAGCAATGAGGCCTCGGCCGACTGGACCAAAACTACTTAGAGGCGTTTCGTGCTAACGTGGTTGCAATTGCACTGCAGCGTAGAGAGGGCGCAGAGGGTTTTTAAGCCAGGTAGCTTGGACGCCGACAGGAATCCATGTGCTCCTTCCCTGAACCACGTGTAGGCTGCCTTTATTTCCACTGCCTCTCAGCAAAGTTGAAATGCACTGTTGGGGACCTTTGTTGTTCTGTGACTGCACTGTGTAGCTCGTGTGTTACTGCCATGATTTACTGAAATTTGCCGCCGACTAAATTTAGCATTTCACTTGGAATTTTTTTTAATCTGATAAAGGAGGAAAGGATGGCCAGTGTCTTAAGTTCATGATATGGGTACAGTTCTAAGTATGGGTCATCAGAGCTGTGTAAGGGTGTAGATATGACAGGAGGAAAATGCTTAACCAATCCCTAGTGAACCTGAGTTTTAGTAGTGGCTTTCTTACCAGTAGGGTCATCGGTTTACAGGACCTGAGTATTGTGACATTAAGTTTAAATGTTAAATACTGGGCAATATTTGTGATAGTGCAGAGTAACTGTATATCTAGAAACTTTATTTTTTTACAATAAAAGCTTTTTTTTAGTATTTTATAAACTATTTTGCACAGCAGATTATTTGTACTATGGAGGCCAAGATCAAGTTGTGAATAAAGGGAAATTGTTTTACATGTCTCAATGTATTTTGTCTTTCTATGAAGGATTTTCAGGAACAGTTCCATCTATTCTGGGTGTCTTTACAGTCCTAAAGGGGATGCCATCACAGGAAGAGCTGAACTGTAAAATAAATGCAATCAATACACCAGTAGGTTGTCTTGTACTTGAATTAGTATAAAACATCGGGTGACTAATGGAATAAATAGACTGTTATGGGATAGAAACGTTGCTTAGAGGCCCTTTTCTGCTTTAATGCTTTAAATAGTTGCTGCATTTCAAACTGCTTGCTACAGATACCTGACATTCTGTGGAAGTTTAAAGCTTGGAAAAGACAGTATTCTATCTTTTTAAAGTGCTCACCAATTCTTCCCCCCAGGAGTTCAAAACTAGTTGTTTCATCTCTTGTTGTGTTAACCACCATACACTACAATTTGGGGCTTCACTTCCTTACTTCCTTTACTTGGTGCCTCTACTTTCCTGAACTGCTTTCAACCTGAGTTAAAACGAAAGAGTGTTTCTGGACAGAGTACAGCACATCTTCAAACAAAAGAAGCAGCCCATTACTGTCTGTGTGAGTCTCAAAAGATACACATTTCTCTCAATAGTCATTTAATGTTATCAAGAGCTTCTTTAATATATTAACATACCAGTTAAAAAAAAAATAGCTGCACTGGAGGGCAAATTGGGATTTTTCTTTTACCTTTCTTTTTTGTAGTGCACATATACTAGAAAAAACACTAATTTATCAGCCACTGAAGTCAAAACACAAAAGCTTTTGCAGGTGTGTTAAAAATAGCACATAGTCTAGCTGAGCACACTCCTAGATGGATTAAGCAGGGAACACTTTATATATGTGAGCCCTTAGCTCTCCCCTCACTCTTTGCCTTTTGCATTATTTGCTTTGGGGCACTGCAGTTCCCTGTGGGAATTGCCCGTGTGCCACTCTGCAGGCCAGGTATTGCAGCTCTGTCCCTGACCACGTGTGCCCATGCTCAGTCTGCTTTCCTTGCACTGGTGCCTGAGGCAAAATGTGGGGATCTGCCAGTCACCAGCTCCGTAGGTTTCCTCTTGTCAGAAACTATTCTTTTCAATCTACTTATCCCAAGAGAAAATAGAAATTTGACTCTGTTTCCACGAGTATTTTGTTGCTTGGAAAGGACAAACCTGCACTTTAAGAACGCTCTAACTTTTTGGTAGTCTCTGACTTTGCTTTCTCAGTTGTGTTTTTGAGGAGTCATTATACGATGAGTTTAAATCAAACCATGTTGCAGCCTTTGTATTCTAACAGTGTGTTGGAGGTCTGGAGGAATGTGTAAAACTGTCATAAAGGGAAAGTGGCAACCTGAGATAGTTTTAAACACGTAGATTAGATCAGATCATGGGTTAGTATCAGGTGCTTTGTGCCAAGAGGACAGCTCTGTTGCATTAAGGATTATCCCCCTTGCTTGGCAGTATTTCTGTGAGAGCTGTTTCACATCAGAAACATCAAAGTTCTCAAAACTGCTATCAGACTGTGAATGCTGTTGGCAGTTTGGAGGGTTTGTTTAAACACCACACTCCGATGCGGCATCTTTGAGAAGGAAGTAGAGCAAACACTGGGAGGAGGAAGCTGTTCCATCTGAGTTTGTGCAGCTGGAACCAGAAAAAGGAGGAGTTACAGCACAGGGAGGGAGCACTAAGAGCTGTTGTTTCTAGCTGGCTGGAAGGAAATCCTGAGCAAGAGAGAAAAATCAAAATATTAGTGGGTGGATGAAGTTAGATGGAAGAGAATGAATTTTTATGTATAGAGTAAAAGGTTTTGGATTAAGAAGCCCCATCCCTGGAGCCTGCAGCCACTCTGCAGTGAGAAAATCACTGTCTGACTGCAGGAAAATGTATTTTCCTTTTGGGTTTCCAAAATCCAATGCAGTCTGTCATGTCAGTTTAGTAGCATCTGAGCTTTTGTCTGGGAGACCTCAGTAGAAAATTACCTTGAAAGAGGATCTTTCCATATCCTAATAATTTCTTATGCCAAGCTGTATGTTTTTAATGAAGAGGATGTTTGAGTGGGAATAGCAAATATGGTTTGATAATCCTACTGCTGCCATCAACCTGGCACGGCTGGAGAGGAGCAGCTACCCCGTGGCTTTGAAGAACAGGTGGAAACCATGACAGCAGTGGTGAGCCAATGGTGTTCTGCAAGCAGCAGACCCCCATCCAAAGCTATTGCTCACAAACACCTGTAGCCAGGGTGCTGAGGGGGATGAATAAGCATCGCTCCTTTGGCCAGTGCAGTAGTGCCATTCTACTTGATTTAAATCACATGGTATTAAAAAAAAAAAAAAAAAAATTTAAAAAATATGTTTGGGAAGACAATGTGAACCAGGCCTAGTAAAATTGGAAGACTGCTAATTGTTATTTCTTGCAATAATTATCCTGCAGCTCAGAGCTGCTTTTTGTCAGGTAAACCTGGATCACTTTTTTTACAGAACGTGCAGGTGACCACTCAGGGCTTGCTTTGGGTTTGTTCAGGGTAGACATATCTGTCATTTGACTCCTAAACAATATTTTAAAAGATCAAATTAGTCTTTTGACTTTGGAAGGCATTACTGTGGTTATTTTGATTTATTTTATTGACTTATTTTGATTTATTTTAAAAATTTATTTTGATTAAAGATCATTAAATCTGTACAAAGGAAATTAAATCTGTGTGTGCAAAGGAAGAGGAGACATCATAGAATTACACCTAAGTTCAAATAACTCCCCTTCCAAAAAAAAAAAAAAATCCTCTGCTTAAGACTTATTTTCTAGTTTAGTTAGAACTTTAAAAGTTAAGGAAAAACTTCACTAGGAAGGACTTACTACTTGTTTATTACCTGTTGCCATTGAGCACAGAGTGTTTTTGTGATCTTAACACTTCATCTGCATTCTCTCACAGTCTTTTTAAACCTGGCCTACTAGATGTTTCCCAAATTCAGAGGCTGGGCTTTAGAACAGATCACTTGTTCTTTGTTTCCATGGCTTCTTAAGCAAATTCAAATACACTTAAACTCCTGTTGGTAATTTTACAGGGAAGTAATTGCTACACATGAAGTATTCCCAAAACATCTAAGTGGCATATACAAGAGCAAGCCAAATTTAAGACAAAATCAGTGTGAAGCAAGTGGAACTGGCCCCATAGGCCATTTGCTTCTGGAATCCACTTTTTTCTTTCCTTGCATTGTCTTCCCCACTGTGGGTAGCTCCATTCATACGTGGACAGCTGCATTCAATTCTTGCTGCTCACTTCATGCCACTTACCCACCCCTCATAATCCAGAGCAGAGGTTAACGTATTCAAACTCAATAAGGAAAAGTGTAGAGGCATATAGGTAAACAGAGTTGTAAAGCTTTATAAATTCTCCAGACTCCATGTTTTGGAGAGTGTGCTGGGATTTTGGATATTTAGCTTTCTTTAGCTAAAGACCTTGTTTGAGAAGCGGTATGTTAGATAAACATGGCAAGACGTGTAGATGGTACTGCTTGAGAAGAAGACTTAATAGAAAGCAAATAAACATGAGCTTTATAGACAGATTCAAAGGAAAAAATGTGATAGCTTGGGAAATGTGTTCTAAGGACAACAGAAGTGCCTTAGATGTGGCCATTTGGTAATTCAGTATGCTAATGACTTCAAAGTGACCTGTGCTCCACTGTGCTGCAAATAGATTTCTTTGTATTGGTACACACAGGCTTGTGCTTTCTGGTCCATAGCCTTATTCATTAATCCTTACTGACATCTATTATTGAATTTGCCTTCTCTAAACAGTTGGTTTCCACCTCTGCTATTAAATCTCCATCCTAGAAAATAGATAAAAACTACCTTTAAAACGCAGTCTAGTGAAGACACAAACTAGTGACTCAGACATCCTTTTTTTCTGAAGACAGTACCCCTACTGTTTAAATATTTTTTTTTTCTTTTTTTTGTAGTTGATATTCACATGTGTGTTCAGATCTGACAACAGTTTTGTTCACTTGGTGAGGGAATTTTTCCTGGAAGGTTACAAAAGCCCATTAATAGAAGCGCACAATGCAGTGCTGAGGAGCGTGCATGCATGAACTACAAGTCTGCCAGCTTTTTGTGAAGCTCTGCATGGGGCAGTATACTGAAATAAAGCCTTTCAGACCCTTTTAATGTAGTTCTGACCTTCCACTCTATATTAAACAGATGACTGGAACCAGAAAGATAGGTCATTGTGATTGCAGTTAATATTTGTAAGGACCAAAGCAGCTCTCAGCCTTTGAGGTAGAAGGGAATCATCTTAAGTGTGAAAATGTATCATCACAAGAATGGAGAGGATCAAAGGAAGGCCAGCTGGTGCTCGGACATCTTTTCATAACCTTTATTACAATGCTAGAATACACTAACCTCAATGGGAAGTCCATTCAGTTCATGTATTTCAAATAGATAATCTGTATTCTGGTGAAACAAAGAATGTGAAAAAAAGCCCTTTCTAAAAAGGGGGTGGTCGGCACAAATTGCCTATGATTTAATCATTTTGGTTTTCTAAAATCAGCTTAGCTTTTTCAATGCAAATATATGAATGTTTAATGTGATTATTTTAGAAGTGACTGGATTTTTTTTTAAAATATAGGTGCAGAGAGTTCTAGCTGATTTCACCGTGGTTTACTTCCACTTCAGAATAAATGCCTTCTACATATTAACTTGCCATGTACAAAAAGTAAGGAAAAAAGGTAAGGAAAAAAAAAGCCAACAGAACAACCACAAACATTAAATCATCCAGAATGCATGTATATTTGGAGTCATGCATAGGCCAAGATTAAGGCTAGTTTTGACAAATATCCAAATATAAGTTTGGGCCTTCAGGGAACATCGTATCACTGTAAACATATATGAAATTAGAAATATCAAAGCAGAAAATCAGTGAAATTGCTTTTTGTTGGTCAGCTGCTACAGTAAAGTCCTGTGCTACCAGATCCAGGCTAAATTGACAGGGAAAAGCAGTGGGACTGTAGGTGCAGACCAGAGGTGGGAACTTCTGCCATGATATTTTTTAGACGGGGAATGCTGTACATCGCTACAACATCAAAGCTCAAACTCAATTGTTAAATTGTTTAGTCATTGCTTTTGGATTTGGATTTCTATCAATCGCTTTCTGGATTTGTTCTGTGGATGCAGATTGTGGAAAGTATCCCTTCTACTTGTTGAGCAGGGACTTGCTTCCAGCCAATTCTATTTAATTTTTTTAGTAGACTGACATCAATGTCCAAATTGCATTATTTATGAAGTTAGGACTGCCAGGAAATGCAGCAGTCAGTCTCTTAATATTGCAAAATGCCAAATGGACAAAAGAATATTACCTTTTTCTACCCAAAGAGTGAAGGCAGACAGCCATAGCATCAGCTGGATAACAACTGTAGCCTGTGGAGCAGATCTGAGGAGCACAGAAATTCCGACAGCTCCAGGAGATGCAACTTCATTTCAATTCCAAAGTCATTAAAATAATTCCTAATTTCTAAAGCTCTGAAGAAATGGTATTTAATTTCCTTTTCTCCAGTAATTTGCATGTAAAATCTCTCTCCCTCTCTCTCTCTCACACGCTCCCCCCCCTCTCTCCTGTCAGTGATGTCTCTCTCAGCAGCTGTCTAGTCATGAATCACTCCCGTCATCTGAAGCATATTTTTAACACTTCTGGACGTGCTCTAAAAGCAAATGCTGTTAAGCAAACAATTTGAACTGTTTTTCCATACACTTCCTTCAGTTTCCCCAAACCTTTCATAATCATGACTTTAAAAGCTGGGTCACAGGGGAATCAGGTACTGGAAAATACAACCTTTTGTACTTGTGAGAGTATCCTAATGTTACATCAAGTTCTCATGTAATGCATATATTGTCTGACTTGCAGGAGACTTGAAGTTGCCTGAAGCTTGAGAATTCAACTTCATTAAGATTCATATAAATGTTGCCTTTGGTTTCACCCATTGTATTCTGCACCCTCTCAGGCTCAAGCTTCACTCTGAGTTTAGGAATTGAGCAGACAAAAAGAAAATCACTGTCAAAGCTTAGTTCAGCTGCTGTTACGGTAAAGTAGATTAGATTATGCCATGTTTGCTTCAGAGCAGTTACTTTACAGCCTGAAATGGAGAACATAATCATGGAGCTGATAAATTATTTTCCTTGTAAACATGAGTTTCAGAGCTACCAGAAAAATTACATGGACCAAAAGGTTCTGATCTTAAAAGCTTCTCTGTTTTTCTTATCTATTCTTTGGCAGAAGGATGCCCACCAAGGCCTTAGGGCACCAAGGATATTTGCTAAGGGCCTGGAAAATCTTTAGAACCATCCAGTAATAAATTAAAGAGGAATAAAATGTTGCTCTTCTGCCACTGGCTAGTAAGTGACTTTTCTGGTAACTTTAATATTTGTCAAGAATACAAATTTTTGAGTTCCAGCTTCAGATCCAAATGAGTACATTGGCACATAGGTGAAACAGGAATCCTCTGCCCAGCTGGAAGTTTCTTTTTCCAAATAAAATGGAAATAAATTCAAATCTTTTAAATACCCAGGACCAAGCTATGTTTACTTTTGCAAAGAGTAGAAGCAATAACCCTAAAGGATGCCTTTCTCTGAAGGCCTAATGAAAGTGTTATACAAACTATGAGCCACGTACTTCCACTTCATGTTTGCATCTGGAACTTTTATTTCTTGCTGCTTTGATGTCACATTCCTTTGTATTTTTAAGTGCTTAGAAGAACCCTTCTGTGACAAGACAGTAAATAGTACTTAAAGTCTGGAACCTAGTGTACTTCTGACAGGGAGTGCTGTCATATGTGGATTGTGATAGGCATGAGCACCTTGAGCACTCTGACTGTCCTGGCTGTGCTGGAATCATCAAAGCTTTATCACATTGGAAAGCTTTAGTTTAAACAAGGAAGCTTTGCCAGCCACCAGCATTTGTCTGCTACCATTCAGATGCTTAATTATATGATTTGTGCTACTTGGTGTTCTCAAAAATCCTTCCCTTTGGAAAAAAAAGATTAAATAAAACCTATGCTTGAAAGGGGTAAGCCCTTGTCATTGCAAGAAAAGCCTAACATTCTTGAAGTGCCTAGAAATCAGAAGACAAAAAGCATTTCAAAATATCTGTAGGTCTCATTTATGATGCTTTAGGATCTATCCACATGATTTTTGACTGTGTGGTTCCCATCAAATAATAGATTCTTTACCTCTCCCTTATTCCTCCCTGAGTGTGAGCTGAGCAGTTTGTTTTCTCCCGCGGATCCCCTGATGCATCACTCCCGCTCAGTGGGCTCAGAGCCCGCCTGCCGCCGGGTGGCAGTGAAAGCCCGAGCGACAGAGGGATGGGCTGGGACGGGCTGGGACTGGGATGGGCTGGGACTGGGACTGGGACGGGCTNAGCTGAGCTGAACTGGTCTGGGCTGGGCTGGGCCGAGCTGAGCTGAACTGGGCTGGGCTGCGTTATCAGCAGTGATAAACCTCCTTCCCTTTCGGTAGGTAGCGATAATGTGTTACCCGGTTTGTTATCCGTATCCTCAATAAGCTGCAGGGACATCATTTCTCGCCTTTGGGCGGTCCTGCCGAGCAGAGCTGGGGATGGCATTGCGGGCAGCCTGGCGGGGGCTAGGGGTGGGACAGGGACACGGCTGGGGGTGACAGGGACACCACGAGCTCTGTGACGATGGGTGTCACCTCTGGCTCTGTGACCGTGCCCTCCTCAGCCCTTCCCAGCCCTGTCCCTTGCTGCAGGCTGTGGCACAAAGCCAGCCGGTGCCCCGGCACTCCTGCAGAGGTCTCTTAGGAAGCACTGAGCCCCTGGCAGAGCTGCGCGGGCTCTCGGGTGTTTCCTGATACTATTTCTCACACAAACCCTTAACCATTTCCTTCACTCGGAGTGAAAATGCTCAACACAACACTGCTCTATTTTAATCTTACTGCAATTCTGCGTCTGCATGATGCCCACCTGCCAATTTAGGGAGTCGCTCCACACCAACTCTCCCGACAGAATAAGTGTTTTGGCTTCTACTTCTGGCAAGGATCTGAAAATACGGCACAGCTGTGTGTGTTCAGGCTGAAAGGGCAGGGACGGACAAATACACCTTGTGTTTCAAATAATTAGAGTATGAGTGGGAAATGCAAAATTGAAATTATTCAGGAATTTCTTCTCCAGAACAGGAAGAAAATGGGTTAAAAAAAAAATCTGAAATTATTTCCCATAGGAGTAAGCAGAAATTATCTTTACAAATTTACAAAAACTGAACTCTAATGCTAAAGTGAAAAGTACAGATTTTGGTCCCTCCATGTAATTTCCAAGGATATCCTGATACGGAGTTTCAATATTTGGCTTTGTGATTTTGGCGGTACAGCTTGGTAACAGATACAGATCAAATGCTATGACTAGTTTTAAATCTACTTACACATTTGGCAGCAATGAAGGTATCTGTACAGATTGCCAAGCAGAACAGCAGATTGCCAAAAGTGATACAGGATGTGCCTCTCCCTCCTGCTCCGACAGGGATTTGACTGCTGTAAGATTTTCACCTCTGTTCAGTTGTATTTTTCCAAGACAATCTTAAGTAAATGTCACTGTGTTTATTTGCACACATTATTACTCTTTGAAAGCACTGTGCTTTCACAGAGTAACAATTTTCCAAAGTTTTCAGAATGCACAGCAGCTGACAACCACAAGTACTACTCTTTTTTTTTAATCATATTGTAAGTACTCAGCTCTACCAGAACTGTCAATTGCTTTATTACTAGACAGTTTTCTAATACAGATCTGTTCAAATACTGTTCCATAAAACCCTTCTAAAAAACCCTGAACCAACTATTTTCTATAAAGCAATTTCCAAGTATTTTTAATATTTTTGTAGTAGTATTTTCTGGTTAACTGGGTTTTCTTAAAGTACTCTAAATGAGTTATGTCCATTGGATGCAAAGGATATCCAGGCTCTTTGTTAGACTTGTGAAATCACCAAGGTATCTCAAAAACACACCCTCCTATACCTACCCATAACTATAGAAATATATAAAAATGTCTCTACAAGTTGGCTTTGAGTTTCCAGGAGAGTTGGTCAGTGGTTTTCTTGAGTTTGTGTGTACATGTTGGGTTAGTTACACTACTGAAAGAATATAGAGTCTGTATTTGCTGTCTATTTGTAGTCACTGTTATTTGGAGTCATTATTTATGCTTGACATACATAAATGTAATTTTTTCCCAAAAGAGAGGATGAATAAGCTTGATGAGGATGAAATGTCTTTGCAGAAATGGAACTGCCTTTGTGTGTCATGTTCTGTAAGCATGATGACACTCTTTGGGTTATTTTAAAAAAAAAAACAAAAACAAAAAACAAAAAAACCCAACCAAAAAACCTGAATGTCCCAAACTCATATAGCTGTAGCCTAAACAAAAATCATGTTTTGAACAGGCTTAAATCTCACTGAAATTCCATGAGTTAATATGCTGGTGTTCCAGAAAAATCTCTTAAGAAAGTAATTAAAAGCCTATATGCATTAAGATCACAAGTTTTCCCCAAAAGAAAATATTAGAAACTTAGAGTACTAAAATTCAGTGTGATCTAGGTTAAGAAAAAATGTCTAAATGGGTTTAAAGTTCTTCCCTTGCAGTAGGAAAAAGGCAACAAGCCTTCTGGAATGTTCTCTAATGCCCCGGGATGCCCAGTAGGACTAGACTGGCAGAACAGACAGGGTAGCTCTTGAAGGGCTGCTGCTCTCCTTTAGGAGAAGGGATAGATTCTTCCTTGTCACTGCCAAATATTTCCTTACAATCCTTTTTGGTTTTCTAGTTGACATTTACAAATGATAAGTGAATACAGATGAAAACAAGAACAAACCACTGCAAAACAACAAAAATATCCACATGCTCCTCTATGTCCATTGAGCTGTTGCTTTATGATCCTCTGTCTGCAAATTCTTTTGCTGGTATGAGCCAGTTGGATTGAGTTCAGCCAAGCAAAATGCAGTTAGGCAGTTGGGAGTGTAGGAAAATATACTACTTTGGACTTTTCTGTAGAAATTGTGACCCGGAGAATCTCACTAAACTACTATTAATTAGCTTGGCCATCCCAACACTCTTGGAGAATTGTCCTTTTCTGTCTCTCAAGCCTGAGGCCTGATTTGCTTTTCTTTTGGAATTCATCTTTGTCTGTAATGGGAAACGGGACAGGGAATTGTTAGTTCATCTTTGTCCAGTGCTTTGAAGATGTAAAGTACTTTTGGAAGCTGCTTGGTTCAGTTGCCTATATTCTCCTGAGAGAAACTAATACAACATTTGCTCTCCACAGCCCTTAGTGGAGTACTCAAGGAGATCTCTCTTCTCTTCTGTCCCCAGGAGGCAACTGGATGTCTTTGCTGCCAGTTCTGATTGAAGACACTGATTCAAGAACCCAGTTTATGGGGAATCCTGAATGTGTTTGGTAGATTTCTTCAGCTGATGTACTTGAACGTTTAGTGGGGATCCTGTCTTTCTGGAATTATTCCTCATTTGTCATTCTCATTTTCTATTTTTCACAGTGTTTTCATTTTGACTAATTCTTTTTCAAACATGCAATATGTTTAGAGATTTGATTAATATTCATAAATACTGGATTTACATTCCTTAGCGTGTAGGGTGCTTAATTCCCACAGTTGCAATTTTTTAAAGTAACCTAAGTAATTCAAATACAGCAGTGACAATGTTGTGCATTTTACAAAATACAGATGGGGGGGGTTAAATTCTTAGATCTCTTGCTGTGAAGTACCAGTAATCCTGTGGTAGTCAACATCTGTGCTGTCTGGATGTAGTTGGTCTTGGGTTTAATTTTTTTTCAGCTAGCAGCGAAAAAATTATTCCTGTGGTGCCCAGATCCTGCAGGGTTAATACTATTTCTTTGAAGTTACTACTGAAATTGCTTGCTACATCCTTTTGTCGTTGTTTTTCAAAGGATCTCCTCTTGCATGGATTGTCAGTTTAAAGGAATGCAAAATGGGTTACCAGGATAGGAAAAACTCTGCTGTTTTAAAGCTCTAATCTTACAGATGAGTGTGATATGCAGTGCAAATAAGCTACACTGCATATCACAGCTTTTCACTTTTACAGTCCTTAATAGCAGGCAAGTGTAAAACCCTTTCCGTTCAGAATATAAAACTAATGATATTATTTGTAAATAGCAGTACATTTTTAATCTGAGAGTACCCTTATGATATTGGTAAATTTGCTACACAGTTCTACTTTGTTCATTGAGTTCCTTTATTTCACAGGGGAATAGTTCAAAGGTGCACCAGGAGAGGTTCCAACTGGACATTAGGAGGCATTTCTCTGCTAAGAGGGTGGTCAAGCACCAGAAGACTCTTCCCAAGAGGTGGTTGGTGCCCCAAGCTGGTCAGTTTTTAAGAGGCATTTGGACACTGCCCTTAATAATTTGTTTTAACTTTTGCTCAGCCCTGAATAGGTGAGGCAGTTAAACTAGAAGATTAGTTTAAGTCCCTTCCAGCCAAAATAGTCTATTCTATACTGTCCTATTACCACTATTCCATTCCCATAATTACCTTGCTCCACCCACCCTGAAAAATATGAATATAATACTAAGCACAATACCTTGTTTTTTAGTAACATCTCTGTTTGAGGCTTTGTTTTTCAATGTACCACATTGAAAGCTTCCTAAAAAAAAAACCAAAAACAAAACAAAACCAACAAACAAAAAAAAAAACCGGTGGGCAGCTGCTGCAGTCTAGGCACCTAATTCTAATTATTTATTACTTTCTAAAAGGAATAATTCATCCTTTCAGTAAAGGTGGCTGGCTCATTTATGAGTTGCTTTGCAGGCCCTATCTTATTTTTCACTTGTTAGTCATCTGGAGTGAACAGATGTTTTGTACATCCCCCTCGTTTGTCTTTTGACATTTAGATATCTGTGTAAAAGGCATATTTAGGAATCCCCAAAAACCTGCCATACAGGAATTGCCTACAGATTTAGGCTCCTCTGTCATTTAGCTGTTTTGGACAACTTTTCCCAAGTGCTGCACCCTTTTCCATTCTTTTCAGCATTTCTTCTCATCGTATCTTAAAAAAATCAAATGCCTTTTTAAAACGCTGACCTTAATTATCAAAATGGATCTTTAATTTCCTATGCCTCAGATTTTAAGTGCCCAAGTAAAGAGTGAATCTTGACGAGCTGGCTTTCTTCCCTTGAAGTCTGAGAGATTCCCTGTTAAAGACTGAGATATCCCAAAATCCCTTGGTGCTTTGAGCAATTTCAGTCAGTGAATATTGAAGTGAAAGTGAAATCTTAGAACTCCATCACTAGTACAAATTGAATGAAAGAGCACAGACACAAAAGATACAGAGCTTTGAATTTGCATGTACATTAGAAAATATCTGATTGCTTTTTTCCCCCCTTCTGGCTAAGTTCTATTTGCAAGTTGAAATAAAGCAAGATCAATGCCATGTGCAAAAAACTTAAATGGCAGCTTTTGAAAAATTGTCCCATTAACATGATGAGTTTCTAATTACAGTAAGATATAAGAGCTTTTCTCCTCATGCTATGTAGGATTTTGTCCAAACAGTTTTTTTTAAAAGCTACCCTGCTGTTAAAATAATTTAACTGCAGTATTTGAGTATAATTTGTCCTATATTTCTTTTGCTTTCTCTGAGGAGTTACATAACTTCTTCATTTCTAATGAGGTTTCCTAAATATAAATTGTGATGTTATATTATGCACCTCCTTTGGCTGCAAACCAATTAATTTGAAGTGGTTCAAGGCCAAAGAGAAGTTTAGGATTGCATTCCAGCTTTCCTGGTGAAAGGTTTGTTTATGCACCTTAAAAAAAAAAA